>JAQFVV010006462.1:601984-1201984 GCA_028023455.1 Epiperipatus broadwayi | reverse complement strand
TAAATATATATATCTTATTACTAACGTATTATTAAAAATATATATTACTTTACTAACAAAATTAATATTTACAGTTTGATGTACATTCAACAGTCATTTGCGTGGTTGTACAGAATTGATTTAGTTATTTTAATTAAAAAGAACTCATAGAAGAGGTATGGGGGGTTATACACTTGCTCTGATTTTTTCTCTCTTTTGCCAAACCTAGCTATACACATCGCTATGTATATGTGTGAGTGCATTTTTGAACCATTAAAAATGAAAAATTCACAAAATAAAAATAAAAAATATTTTGTTTGATAAATTTTTAAATATATACATATTAAGTCAACAAAAGAACTTTAAATATCAAGATGGAAGACTAAATTTGCAGAACAATGGAAGTAATTATTATAAAAATCGTGGAATGTCTAATACTAATTAAATATTAATTGGAAAGAAATAGGTGTAAAAAGCTTTTGTGGTGCATTTTAACAAAGGCATATGGAATGTGAATGGAAATATAATTAAAAAAAGAGTGAAAAGAAAGATAAGTTTGATAATTAAAGAAAAAATAAATTAAATAGTTAGTATAAGTTTGGAGGTGGAAGAAAGCGGACGGTCAACGTGATATACATTTTAATAAAATATGGTCAGGCTGGGGTAGAGGCTTCAACATGCAGAGGGTCCGAATCCTTTGCCCCCGAATGTATAGCAGCTGCCAATAGAGGAGAAGGGACGTCAAGCCTGGAGAATTCGCCTCAATAAGCAACAATATTGAATCGCCAGAAGAGAAAGAAAATAAATAAATAAACAGACTTTTGCCATGGAACCCGAACTTCAAAGAAAAAAAAAAAACAAAGTTTGTTCACCAACAAAGGACTGGAGATTCCATTTTTACCAAAAGGATTCGATCAATTCCCCGGGGAAACCAGGTATTTTCTTTCTAATTACATCTATATATGTCACTTTTAGTAAGCTTACTCCACAAATTTGAGAAAACTGTTTATTTGACACAATTGTGAACTTAAAATTTATTTTCTTTGCCCGGAGAGGTCAAACTATTTACTACGGAATTTATTAGTGTATAAATTAGTCCAATTAAATCTTCGGCGCAAAATACATATAATAGCATATTTGTGTGTGTCGGAGTTTTGGCAAAGAGAGAAAAGAGCAAACAAAAAAAAAAAAAGGAAAACTGATATGAATCTTTGATTTAAAAGAGACACTAATTTAATTTAAGTAAATAATTTTTTTTTATACATATGTAAATATCATAGCTAATAAATGTAAATATAATGAATGGGTTTTTTTTTTGTTTTGTTTTACATCATGAGTTTTTTTTTTTTTTTAAATAAAAAAAAAAAGAGAGAGAAAGAGTTAGATCTCCTGCCGGTAAATTTTACCACCAGCCCTGAGCAGAGCTAATCCAGGGGCATTTCCATATGGGTATTCCAGTTCTCCCAGCATAATTCTTATAGAATTATGGGATTGGCGCTTGAGGTCATAAATTGATGCTCATAAATATGCTGGGGCAATAAAATGGAATAATTTAAGGATAAATATTTTTTTAAAACAATTACGCATATACGTGTATCGTTATATATACATACACGCAATCGTACCAGACTACATATATGCGTAAAATACATATGGAAAACGGCAAAATCCCATTATAATATATTGTAATTTTTAAAAAAAGCATTATTTTTGGCATAATCAGTATTCACCTTGTTCAGTGCATTTCTAATACAAAATTGTTAGAGAAATCTAATGATTTATTAATCAATTTGGTGAGATTTTTACTAATCGGAAGATTAAAAAATTGTTTTAATAGATATCTATTTTGTTTTATTCAAAATATACTGTTGTTGCTATTAATATCAACTAGATAATAGCATTTTTCCAGAATTACAATCCTGTGTTTGGATTTTCAGATATCACAATGCTGGCCACTTGATCATTTCTGCTTCAAGTGATATAGCATTTATTTTTTATTTGCTTTTTCTTTCAGAAAAACAAATTATATAATATAATATGTTAAACCTCAACTCTACATAGCTGAAGCTCTTTAATATTTTTTAAATCTTATTTTAGGAGCTCAACTATATCTTAAAATGGAAAATAATTATTGGGGGATGCACAGAGTTGTAATTTGTTTTGAATATACTTAAGGATATGTGAGTTATATTAAAAATTAAAGTGATTATTTGAATTGCATTTGAATATGTAAATGATACAATAAGATTAAGTTTATTTCATTGTGAATGTTTCTAACTCTAGAAGAAAGGATAACAAAGTAAAAATGACTTTGAAATGATTATGTAAACATATTGTTTCATACATTCTACACATCTTGCAGCAGTCCAATGAGATAATGCAATTGTTTTGAACTTTCCCATTAATTTCAGCCCATCAATTTGCTTTGCCATTTCATTTGCACATTTGTTCACAACATATCATCATTAAAAGGCTTTTTAAAAGCTTTTGTTAACTACAATGCTAAATTTATATGAAGCAGCAAAACTAGAACTTTATGTAGTGTTTATATAGTGTTTGCTTTTACAAAAAAAAAAAAAAATTCTTGGTGCATCAATTTCTTTTTATATTCTTCAATAATGATTCTTCTTTATTTTCCAATTTACCTCCCAAATTTTTTACAGTATAATATTGCAATGTCTTTTCACATTATATTCTTCATGCATTAACAAAACTTGCAAGCAAATAAGACATTGAATTTTATTCTTGTTGTTTGTAATCAAATAGTCTGATTCCCATCTCCTTTGAGACATTAACTTTTCATCTGGATTTTTTATTTTTCTGTCAATTATGATTGTTTGATAATAAAAATTAATAAAATTTATTAAATAGCAGTGGATTACATATTTATTAATTTGGTAAGCAGCAGCAATACAATCTTGATAATTGAATCAAAGAATAATGTTAATCTTAGAATAAAATATGGTACAAGCAATAGACATGCTTTATGAGGGATAAGAATCACAAACATATACTGAAAATGTTAATCGAAAAATTATATAAAACAAAATAAACAATTAAAATAAAAGTTTGCTTTCAAAGAAAGCAATTTTAAATTTAATGTTATTAATTTATTTTTGCAAAATAAACAATTATAAACTAGTAGTATCTTTATACAAGTTTCACAGTTACATTCCATCCAAAACATCATGTAGATATCATTAACAATCAGACAAAAATAAACAGTTTTAAAAACAACTTTTTAAATTTATTTTTGCACTTCGAACAATTATCATGTATAAAGCATG
The DNA here is from genome assembly GCA_028023455.1 of Epiperipatus broadwayi. NCBI lineage: Eukaryota > Metazoa > Onychophora > Udeonychophora > Euonychophora > Peripatidae > Epiperipatus > Epiperipatus broadwayi. Next base: position 1,198,718 of record JAQFVV010006462.1, on the reverse strand, counting down.
ATAAACAGAGTAGCCAAAATTCAAAAATCATTAATAATAAAAAAACAATTTGTCAAGTGTTTTAGGTACTATATACCAGAATCATGGTGACATATTGGAACTCATGTCATCATGATTCTGGTATATAGTACCGAAAGCACATGGCAAATTGTTTATTATGATAAATGTTTTTTGAATTTTGGCTACTCTGTTTATCATGCTATATATGTGAAGAATAATTTTCATTATCTGACATAGTTTTTGTATTATTTACATCAAACAATTATAAACAACAATGAACAATAAATATACTTTTTGTAGTAGTGGTAATTTTAACATTACATTTTTCCAATTTTTTTACACTGTCTTCATTTTTATTAATACATTGAAACATTACTTGGTCTTGTGCCATTGTTTTTTAATATGTTATAGATTTACATTTTTCATTTGAATTGCTTTCATTAGTTTATATCATGTAATGAAATTTTAAATTATCTTCACTTTTTTTTGTTGGTTGTATTTTTTTAAAGATCAATATTTATTTTATTTTATTGATTAATATCTTCAGAATAGATTGCTTTCCATCATATAGAAATGGTATGTCAATGACATTGACCATGAATAAACATAAAATACTTACAAATCATTTAATGTTAACTTCAGTTCTTTTTGATTTTTTTTTTTTTTTTAGCATGAGTTAAATTTTATTTTGCCCAAAAACAAATTCACATTTTATTCAAAATACTTGTTTACCAGCTTTTGTTGGGACATGGAATTGCAAAAATAAAATATAAAAATGACAAAAATGTTTCATATTTGTTGCAGATTTATTTTGAAATATATCTTAAGTTTTTTTTTGATATATCTAACTATTTGAAAAATACTTCTTAAGTATATAGTGATATAAAGATATTAAATAAAATTATCAACATCAAGGTTATCAATTAATGATAGAATTAAAACAGGCAAAACTCTCTATATGTATTGCCGCTCAGTGCAAGCCAGAGTAATCAATGGATGCCAGAAGGCTTGTGCATAAAATCCTCATCTAGTGTCTACTCATCCAATATTCCCAGATTAGTTTCTGGCTTGTAGCCTTTGTCAGTGAGGAAGGAGCCTTGTAACTGAGAGCACTGCACCTAGATCTTAGGATCTAATGCAACCCTCCAGCAGCCACTTTTTATCTCTACTTAGTGTTTTCAATTTAAGTCTCATAGTTTTGTAGATAAGTAGAGATAAAAGATGGCTGCTGGAGGGTTGCATTAGATCCTAAGATCTAGGTGCAGTGCTCTCAGATCATAGGCTCCTCACTGATGAAAGCCACAAACCAGGAACTAGTCTGGAGATATTAGATGAGTAGGCACTAGTTGGGGGATTTTATGCACAAGCCTTCTGGCATCCATTGATTACTCTGGCTTGCACGGAGTGGCAATACATATAGAGAGTTTTGTCTATTTTAATTTTAATAACAGTTCAGAACAAGCATAAGAAATGGTGATCATGTGATGATATAATTAAATTATTTAATACACATTTGATCTAAATTATTTTATTTTTATGCATGAAAAATAAATCCACAGACAGGCCACACAAGATTGTACTGCAGGCCATACATGGCCTTGGGACCATGATTTGGATAGCCATTATATAAAGTGATTCATTATTAAATAATGTAATATCAATGGGATGCCAAAATGAATGCCCGATGGAGTGGGAAAACAATATCAAATTACTATTAACTATAATTGTATTGTTACTATTGTCTAATTATCTCAATATTACATTGGCTAAAAAATTGTGAACATACATATTTATTAATCAGTATATACACCTGGGTCTCTTTTTACGCGGACTTATTTAACACAATTTTGAAGTTACGTGATTCATGTTTCACCGGAAGTCGAACTCCGATAATGCGCTATTACTTTAAATAATAAATTTTGCGCACTTATGTTATATTGAAAGTAATAGCACATTATTGGAATTTGACTTTCATCTTAGTAATTTCAATATTTTCAGTGCTTTATAATAGTAAGATTTTATGCAATAATGAAATTAAAATCATGATTTCCACATTTTATGTATACACACATTAAATTTTACAAGATTATAATGTAAATTTGTTCAAACATTGTGCGTGTTAATTTTGCATTTTAAATCACATTCTGTTTTTGCTTTTTAAAAAAGAATGTAATCAATTATTAATCATTTAGTGTCCACAAGTTTATTTTTAAAAGGTGAGTAATAGCAGTGGGCACAATTAAATTTGACAATTAAAAATTAAAATCTGATTTTTAATTGTAATTAACAATTTAAAAATTACTTACGGTGACTTGAAATTAATGTGATGTGAAATTTGATTTTTAAACAGAAATGAAAATTAAAAAATTAAAGACAAAAATAATTTAATTTTTAGTTGTTAGTTTCATAAACAATTAATAAAATCATCATCTCAAACATTAATTACTAATTATGTTGTCACCAGAAAACCATTGACACAACATGAGTGTGAAGTTGGTGCTAGTTGTATTTCCTCTTGTGAAAAATCTGATTTTTTTACCAGTTTGCAAACGATCGTGTTTTTTGGCAAATAGCGATAATAATTAAAACGTGTATAAAAAAATGTAAATTACTGTACTGTAAATTATGCATAAAAATATATTATTTTGAATAAAATTAAATATTATAGTTAAAAAAAGTTTGTCTTGTATCAATTTTTTTCAAATTTGAAATTTTTTATTAGTCATATTTTATTTCCTTATTTTTTTTTTTGCACGAATTTTAAAGTAATTTTACATTGGTGCTTTGCTTTTACGCAAATTTTGAAAAATCACAGACCGCATCCCCCCTTTTTCAATGTAAGTTACGTCTATTTTTGCGTGATTTCATTTGCGAGTGTTTTCTGAGGAACCTATCTATCGCGTAAAACGAGACCCAGGTGTATATATATTTCATGGATAAATGGTGAATCATAGTCTGATAGCTTTCATCTAATAAAAATATAATAGCTAAATAACTGACATTTCAATACAATAACAAGTACTTTCTTCAGAACTTCTTATTTTTCAAATCATAAGAATATATGTATATTAATATCTATTATTCTGGATTTTAGAAAACACTGTTTTAAAAATAAATCATTATGAAATTTTATAGAGACTATATTTTTTCTATCCACACAGAATTAGATTTACAATTTCATAATTAGATGATTTATCACACTTCATGGATAATGGATTTAGATTGAAGCTCAACCTTCCATTTTGATGTTTCAATTATTGCTTACTTTTTTTTTTGTAATTTTATACTGCATGATTCCTTTTTAATAGCTTAACAATTCATTGTTTTTAGGTATACATTTTTAATCATTATTATAATTCAAAATTTCACTTGATGCACTATTTCATTTATCTTTATCCATTCACATTTATTCTATTTTTTACTATTACAAATATCCCTATATTGCCATTTATAAGTTTTCATTATTGTCAGTACAATGTGCAATCATTAGTATTTTAAAGTTAGTAAATATATCATATTATCATTGTCAACTTTTTCATTGTCTGTCATTTTTATAATAAATCCATATATCAACATAATGTCTTTATTCATAAATTACATTATTTATTCATGATCTTATTTGCATCATTACATCATTGCATATATTTGCCTTCACTTTCTAGTTTTATATTATTTTTTATAGAATATCTTGAATGTTAGGAATCTTTTTGTATTGCATTATTATTATTTATATTTCATTTAATATTTTTACATTATTGCCCTCCATATCATCACTTTACATATCATAAACTGGCATGAGATTTTGTGCTGCAAGAACATCTATGATTTTTATCTTGAAAGCTAAAGTGATTAAATATTTTAATACATAAATTTGTATTGCTCTTTATTAATAAACATTTTTGCAAATGTATTTTAATTACATTTTTATATATTTATTATTTATCCTAATCTCATATATGAATATATGGTGGAATAAATGTGTGTATCTAATTGTAAATTATCTACTTTTAAGGAATGTGATATAATAATCTATTGATTTATCACTAAATCAATAATTTATTGAATGAAGGACACAAATCAAAACTTGCATGAGAGTACATATGATGATTCCAAAATATTCCTTTATATATTTAATAAATAAATAATTTGACAAAGAATTATAAATCATTATTAGTCATGCAGTATCACCAGTTAATTGGCAAACAGTATAAAGTTCATTATAATACCGACAATTAAATATTGCCATAAATATGAAAGTGTTTTATTATGTATGTGTATGGGATATTATAATTTAAAACATTTGATCAGAAAGTAATAAACAGAAAGCATTTTGTTGTCAAATTTAGTTTATTCATCTGACGCACACACACAAAAAAATCTGGGTGGAATTATAAATTGAACTGGATAATGTAATTTTCAACAGTGTCAGTTTTTATTCAATTTAATGATATTCCTTTTATTGATATGTTAATCCCTGCAAACAGTTTAACTTGCCTTTCTTGCTTAAATTTATTTTGTTACAGCTGAATAAATCAGTTTAACCATCAGTAAATTGTATCAAGATGGGATTAAAGTCTGTAGATGTAATCTCATTAATACTATAACTGCTTGTAACGGAGTTAACAATACATTAATTCATGGAATTTTTATTGGAAATATTATCTAACAAAAATGAATAAAATGTATGTGCATATATATATAATTTAATGTATTTGTGTTTATATAAGCAATGATAAAGTATTTTTTAAATAACTCTATGCAGGGCAGCAATCTCTTCAGAGTTTCTTTTTAAAATCAAATCTATGAAGGAAAAAGTACTCACCAGGGTAATGAGGCTTTAGTCTTCTAAGGCTTTCCAATTGTATTTTTATAAAGCAAGTTGAGGGAATTTATAAATCACATTTATTTTTAATTTCATTTTATATATATTTAAAAAAAGATAGATAAGTATAAGCATGAAACTATTAGATTTGTTGGAATATTAATTCATAAAGAAATTACTTTTAAATGCATGTCATAAAAATTTATTCACAAATATAACATTTGAAGAAGCTTTGTCTATTGTAAGTAAAAGACTAAATGGTGATAATAGCTTACAAACCAGAACAACTCTTCCTCTTGATAGTATAATGGAACTATTAACATTCTGCATAAAAACAACCTACTTTCACTATAATACAGAATTCTTCCAACAAAATCAAGGAGTGGCTATAGGCTTACCACTGTCACTTCTAATTAGCAAAATTTATATGGAAAAACTTAAAACCACAGCCATAAAAACTCCATATTCACTTAAAGTTTGGTTTCACTATGTGGATGATACACTCATTGTATGGCCACATGGTGAAGCACTATTACAAACTTTATAAAGACCAACAACATATCCTCTTCAATTAAATTCACAATAGATTTAGAATAACAATAATTGACATTCTTTGATGTTCTTATGACAAGACTTTCTCATGGCATAATCAAAACTACAGTTTACTGAAAACCTACACATACAAGAAAATACTTAGCCTATACACCCAATCACATCAGAAACACAAAATGTGGAGTTATACTATCACTATGGAATAGAGCAAAAGAAGTTTGTTCAGAAATCAGCAATGTGAAAAAGATCTATCAAGAACAAACTTATAAAAATGTTTATCCATCAGCTGTTATTAAGAAAACCTTAAATAGACAACAAAAAGAATCATCAAAAGAGAAAATAATTTCTGGTACTATAGTGTGCCCATACATACCAAAAATAGCAGACAAATTAAGGAAAATCTGCAATCAGTATCCACAGCCATACCACACTATGAGGAATTCCAACATCTACAAAACCTAAACTTGAAATGCTGAAAAGAAAAAAACTGAACATCTTTGAAATACCATGTGAATGTGGAAGAACATAATTTGGTGAGACTAGTTGTCCCATTGAAAAGTGCTTGCAAGAACTCAAACTGATGATTAGAAGAGAGAAAACAGATGTGTCTAAGATAGTTGATCATGTATGTACCAATGAACATATGTCCAATTGCTAAGAACACAAAAATATTGGATACAGAAGAAAAGGTATAAAGAAAAAAATTTAAAGAAGCTCCTCACATGCAAACAGCAAACAATCCCATAAGTCAATCTAGTGTGATTATATATAATGTATAGAAACCACTAATCAACATTGCTTTTAAGAAGAGAAAATGGAGAAATCAGGAAGAACCTCATAGATAATTATATGAAAATTCTACTGACTGTTGGCTTTGGCAGGATGATTCAATACTCAAGAATCTAAGAGTTGAGATTCAATTTCCATGCTAGTATTGTCACTGGTCAGGCCAGCAACACCTGAAGAAGAGGGGAGAATAATATCTCTCAAAATGTTGTGCAAATACTATTTAGAATATTTAAATAAAGTTAATTTTTTATAAAAACATTCAATACTCATATTAGATAATGGAAATAATCCAGTGTTTAAATACAACCAAAACATCATCACAAAAGTAGTTTTTTCATTGTTTTCATTATTATTGTTGATTTTTTTCTTTATGTTTTATATTGTACTAGTGGATCTTATCAATACCAATCATTGATTTTTTAGTTTTTTACAGTCATGCAGATATTTTTCTTTTGGGATGATTCTTGTCATCCCATTTCCATTTTTCTTTTCAATCAGAAATTTCATCAGAAACTATTAGTCAGTAGTTAACTATTGTATTCAAATATATAAGTTAAATATGTTTTTCCTATCCAATCATATATAATTACAAATACTGCAAAAAATGGGTATGTAAAGTTAAATTAGGATATATGTTATGTATATTTTATTCATTTGAAAAAATTGAGGTGAATGTTTCAAAAAGCATCCATAGTGAGAGAGATTGGTCTCACTTATCGACTGATTGATAGTTGTAATATGATTGAGCTAAAGTGAAAGATGCATTGATAAAAACAAAATGTTGAAAATAAAAATTACAGTGCATGGTTTTTATATCCTTCCACATTGTGTTAAAAACAGATAAAAACTAGTCTCTATCTTACATGAGAGTGGTGTAGTGAAAATTATTGAAATTCTATACAAGGGAATCCAGGTGTTGATATCTCTATAAAACTAAAGACATGCTATTGATTGAGGTTTAAAGCATATATTTGATCTAGGAATAATCTTAATTAAATAAATGATTAGTAATAATCATTGATACATTTACATAATGTGATTTGTATCAATGTTGTGAATGCAGAAAATTTGACACTTGTAATCAAAGCATAATAATTTGCTATCTATATAATAAATGATGAAGATATGTGTAAGAGATTGTGACCTGGACCAATTTGGTGAGCATTAGTTCAACACAAAATGCACATTTTGAGAATCACTATCTTTTTCACTTTTTGATCATATGTTTCAAAAATGTGTAATAGAATGAAAGTTTGAAATATATATATATATATGCATGTGTGTGTGTGTGAAGTTAAATTTAAGTATATCTAAAAAAAAAGTGTATATTAAGTTAAATTATAATCTATGTTATGTATGTCTTAGATATTTGTAAAAAGTGAAAATAATGTTTCAACATATTTTCTTAGTGGAGAAGTTGATCTGATTTCTAGACTGATGAATGTTTGTGATGTGATTGACCTAAAGTAAAAGACACATTGATAAAAGAAAACCTTGAAAGTATTTAAGTAGTAAATATTGTCAAAAGTAAATATTTTTTTTATTATATACTTATAATGAGAAATTACCATTTGATTTTTTTAATGTAAAAGCTTATTAAAATTGAGATGTAACAAAAAATAGTATTAAAAGAGTACAACTTATGAAAAATTATCACTGATGATGATCAAGTGCATTCACTTGATCATGTTATTCTGTTTCCCAGATATCCTATTTCCTTTATATACATAGTAAACATAGTTATATTATAAATACACTATATTTAAATGTTTTAAATTTTGAATTATTTATTTTTTAAATAATTTTTTTGCAGGAGGATAAATGTTTTAAAATGAATTTGAATATTTGACTATTTTATTGTTTATTTGTTAGTTTTTTCAGTCAGCATCAAAATGTAAAATTCAATTAATATTTTCAATAAATTTATTTTTTTTAATGAAATCTGCAGTTTTCAATATATAAATATTTATTTAATATAAATTACACTTGCAATATAAATTTTACTAAAATATAATTGAAAAATTATTAACTTCAATCAGTCATAATATTTAAAAAAAAAAACTGTTCTTGATCTGCATATTTAGCACACCTCACTTTTAAATTTGAATATCTTACCAGTAATCAGAAGAATATGAGAAAATTTATTTGTTAACATTTATTTAATCCATGTGAATGTGTTTAAACTAAAAAAAAAAGGCATTACAGTTAATTTTATTAATTCTTTTGCCTTCCACTTCTTGTAGGTTGTATTCTTTATCACTTTCAATAATCTCAGCACTATATAATCTTTCCAAACTATCTCTGTTTAACATTTTTTGTGGTTATTACACAGTATTTTTTGGCTTACATTTCAATTTTAATGTGAAGTTTGCTGTTTTGAGATAAAGTTTTATTTAATCAAATAAGTACTTTAAAAAAAATTATAGAATAATATTTAAAATAATATTTAGAATTATTTATTAGCCTCCCCCCCTCCCAGTTTCGAAAACTTATGATTCAACATCTAATAGCAGTTTTGCAAGAAGTATTTTGTGGATTAAAATGAGAAGCTATGGGAATGAAAGTAAATAATTATTTAAGTCATCTAGATTTTGCAGATGATGTTGTTGTTTTTGCAAATAATGCTTTAGAGTGGTGGTGGATAATCTCCAGCCAATAGATTAAGACCGGCTCTCAAAAGTGCTTAATATGGCCCCGAGACATTTTCATAAAAATATATAAAATGGACTTATATAAAAGTTCTATTTCAACACACATATAGTACAGTATAAGTATACTACAAATATTGAATTAAAATAAGAGTTAAGTAAAATAAAATATTTATTTTCCCAACTACATCTTTCATATGATCAGATATGCAGTATTCCAACAAATTATATTGTGTGGTTTATCTGACTATGGATTTAATTTGTGATGCTTATAGTCTTTTGTTTATTTTTGTAGGTAAACATAATTAGCAAAAATATTCTGTGAGAGCAAATTATTTAAAAAAAAACAGAAAATTTGAAAGCATTTTTTTAATGGGAAGTTTATTAAATATTGTATCATAGCTGCTGTATATTTAAAATGTCCAGATCATAAAAAGTAATTGAAAATATATGCTATGAATATAGATATATTCAAGGTAAATCAGAAAAATTTTCATTAAATGTCGAACAGTCATTAATACTTTGCGTGATCGATTCGTCACTCTAAATCGGTCACTTTTTGTACTACGATTATGATTTTGGGCTCTTTTTAAAGATTAAAAAAAGTTCTGTAAGATGCTGCCCTTTCTTGAATTATTTTACAAGTAAAAAAATCAATAAAAATGGCCTTATATGTCTAACAAAGAAAAAATAACATCCCTTCTTAAATCTGATTGGCTATTAAATTTTGACAACAAAAGAAAATGGCTGTCAAAAATAAAGAGTTACAATCTCTTTTTGTTTCATTTCGAAAATGATAAACGAATGTTTTAGACCATTTTAACAGTATTTTTTGACAAATTATAAATTATTTTGATAAAATATGCTAAAAATAAAATTATTTTGGAAAAATAGTTAAGACTAACAAAAATTATTTACTTTTTGTGCAACTAAAATTGGCAAAGAAAATCATGTTGTTAGCAAAATGTTTTAATTGGTGAGTAAGATTTCATTTTACATTTTCCGCTAGTGAAAATTTACATAATTATATAATAACAATTTATTTTTGAAAAAACTTTCGTTCATTTTCATAACCTGACAAATTATTAATATACTTTTTACAAACAAAACTAAAGTGAATATAATATTAAAAGATGAATATATTTTGATGTTTGAGTTTGTGAATTGCCACTTGACTTTGCGAATTGACCAATTAAAAGTTTCAACTTTTACCTCATTTGGCCAATAAAGTAATCAGTGGCTAAAAAGGTTTTAATAATAATGATATTACTTTATTTTTAATTCACAATAAAATATGGTTCTTGTTTAAAAGCAAAAATTGAAATTGGACTGCCAATTGAAAAAGTTTCTCACATTTAATAATTAAAGGCAAATTAAGTTTTTGAACAAATATAATAGCTAATTTTTTAAGTGAATAATTTTGTTTGCCAATGAATGAGATTATAAATATCCAAGTAGCCTTTGTCAGAGAAAGATTCCCCATCCCTGCTTTAAAGTCTCAGGAAATATTGCAAGAGTTATCAGATGAAAGTAATAAAGTAGGACTAAAGCTAAATGTTAAAAAGATCAAAGTAATATTTAATGGATTCTCTCAAATGGGTTAGAAGAAGTTAACAACTACAAATATTTTGGTTGGAGTTCTTTTGACAGAAATAACTTAATATTAAGAGAAAATATACCTATGTTTGAAAAGAAATTTTTTTTAATAAAAGTGTTTTGCCAGTTTTTACTTATGGATCTGAGACTTGGATACTTAACAGAATAGCAATACAGAGACTTCAGACCACTTAAAAGAAGTATGGAGAGATGCATATTAGGAGGAACAAGATGAGATCAGAAACAAAATACATGGATGAGAGAATAAACAGTTGTTATTGACATAATTGAAAGAATTAAGGGACTGAAATGGAATTCAGCTGGACAATGAATAGTATAAACTGGATTGCAAGAAATTTTAAAAGACCCAGAAAGAGACCACATAGGTTATGGATGGATGAAATAAAGAAGTGTGTGGGAGTGATACGAGGGAAGAGAGGCTAGAGAGAGATTGGAGAAAATGGATTCAACTTAGAGACTTTCATCTTGCAGTGGATTGATAATGGTTGAAAATGGTGATGATGATCATGAAGAGAATGTTATGTTTGCTTTAAATTAATATTAGTGTAACATTATAAAAAAAAAATTTTTAAAAAAAAAACAACAATTATACAAATAAATTATATCTGAAGATTCATATCAAAACAATAAAAAAAATGTATCTTGCTGAAGGAACAACCTGCATTAACATAATTATAAAGAACGATTTAATTTTACTAAACAGTATTATTATTATTATGCTATTATTTGTATTTTTTTTTTATTTATATACTTTTTTTTATGTACAAGAGAGAGTTATAAAATTACTTTATAAAAGTTAACTCATAAATATTCTTCTTAATGTAAAGATTTAAACTGCGATTGTATATATATAAAATCATGATTTATGTAAAAAAATAAATAAAGTCATGTTATTAGATATGTCTACAATTTAGTTTTCAAACATCAAATGTTTTTATAATCACTATTTTATAGATTTATATGTTATATATTTATAATATAAATGTGTTGAATGCGATATTGTATTCATTTTTAGTATAAATAAATTTTTATTTTCATATTTTCTAGGTCTGTTTCTTGATCTTAGTCATTATTATTGTTGCCCTGTATGATTTAGTGAGCATAAGGTTTTTGGATTGATTCCATTTCTAAAATTTCCCATAGTCAAACTTTTTTATGAATTCCCAAGCAATAAGCCATTCAGTTATTTCTTTTTAGCATTGTCCTTAGTTATCTTCCACAAAACAGATCTCATCCTTGTATTTGTATTCACTAGTATTCTTATTGAAGACTCATAGATATTATTGTTCTTAAAATCATTCTTGTATCTTTTTTATTATTATCTTTCTATAGACCATTCCAGCATAAGAATAGATAAAATCCATTTTCTTTCCTCTAAATTTTCTCAATAAATAATGATTTTTCAATCTTTTTTCACCACCATTCATTATTAGATATACCCTCCAATTTATCTTTTTCTTGTTACTTTCAGATTCTTAACATTTCTATTCAATATAAAATGGCTTTTGATACAAAATCAATTACAAGGTTCTTATATTAATTTTAATGTATCATAGAAGAATCTGCTACTTTTATTAAAAGTTTATTTAGCCAACATACTTTCTATTTTAATATCTTTGAATCTATTTATACCAATTCAATATTTACTAAAAGCCATTATCTTACTTTGTAACTTCATCCACTTATATTATTTTTTGTCTTCATTATATGTATTTTCTTATTAAACTTTTATCAATCACAATTAACATATTTTAATATGTTTATTTATTTCATGAATCTGTTCATTGTCCAATGTGTTTTAGTATATCAAATGTATTTGTTTTTATATTTTCTTATTTTAATCACATTTATCTAAATTTATCTTTTATTCATTTCAACTTATCATTAAGTTTTAGATATAAGTTTTTATCTTTTATATGTATATTTTTAATTCTTCTTTCTTTGCCATTTTATTAGTCTATTTCATTATTAATTTTAAGATATTTTTATTTTTTTAATTTTCATATACTATAATAAAAATTTTCATTGTTAAAAGATGAACTTAAAGAAATTTTGGGAAATACCATTTACTCACAGAAACCTCTGCAGAAATAGGTTGCATGTGTTTTGATAAAATCTCGTTTATCCTTGCCAAGACTATGGTCTCCTCAAGAAATGTTGTATCTCAAATAATATTGAGATTGCATATGAAGAGTCTTTTTAGATATATACAAATATGATGTTAATGGAAATCAAATTTCAACATCTGTTTATGTAAGTAGATTTTTTAAAAACAGAATATGACAGAAGGCTTTATAGCAATAAAATTATCTAAAAAAGAAAGATTTTTATTATTTTCCTCTCATTAAGAAAAAAAAAATGTTGAGCATATGAATGATCTTTACAGCTGAGCCAAATAGAATGGTTTTTTTTTTTTTTACTATCACATTTCTTATTTTATTTTAAAAAGGAAATCAATGAAAAGATCAGCAATTACAAGTGGTCCCAGAGAATTCATAGAAAGATTTTTTACTTATATATTTGGAAACTGTAAATAAACAATGTACTTTTAATGCAATGTTTAACCAGTGATATAATAAAAATTAACTAGATTTTTATATTATTCTGAAACAAATAAAGCCTCTCCAAGAATTCTGATAAACATGTACAAAACATCAAAGACTGATTAGTAAGTCATGTCTGCCATACTTTAAACAGTTAATAATGAAAATAAAATGTTGAATATTGTCAGTCTATGGTTGCAAACACTGATTCTTTTTTTCTTTTCCATTGGCAAAAAATTGGTGAATTTTTCATAAATCTAGAAGTATTTTAGAAATATCAAAGGGCTTTAAATTACATGATTTTGATTGTCAAAAAGTTATGTGGTTCAATCCATTAGATGTATAAGGTTAAGAGCTTATGAGCATAAAAATTCTTTCACTCAAAAGTTAATTACATCAGTTTAAATGAAAAAACTTAGTACATTCTTGCTTTATGAAAACTCATTATTTTATCTCTCTTTCTAGACTCATTACTTTATCTCTCTTTCTACTTTCTATTTATAGTTTTAAAAAGTCAGTTAACCATGAAACAGAAAAAGAAAATACAGGAATTTTTATGAACTTTTGATCCAGTAAAATTAGATAACTATCTAATCAAATATAATAAAAGACTTCAATTCACATACAATTGTGATATTACTTGAGTCATAATATTTTTTCACGGCATCATAATTTTGTTGAATGAATATTAGCAGCCTACTTCTATGATGAGGATTCTGTATGGACAAACATCTTTTCAAAGACTTTAAATTGGATTTTTTTTTCTAATCATGAGAATTTTTCAATTGGAAATCTAATATATGGAATTTCTGTTAAAAAATTTTAATTTTAAAAATGTGCAAAATATGTTTGAATAATTGTCTTCATGTGAAAAGACAGACAAACATACAAATAGGTATCAGTAAGTGGAAGGAAGTCTTTTGAGTGTTAATGTAGCAAGCAATTATGGGTATTATGTATAATCACAATAATCATTCATCTATTGAAATTTTTTTATGCTTAATGGTCTTTTGTTTGCAGTTACACATGAGAAAACTTGAGAGACATTTTTTTATTTTTTACCTATGAAAATGTTTGTGAGGATATATAAATCACATGTATACAGTGCTAAGCCTGAAGTAATATAAATTAACATCTAATAACATCTAAATATTCTAGCCAATATTTACAAACTAAAGTTGCCATGAAAAGAAACAGTCATTCCTCTGTGACAACACAATTGTTTCATAGAAGAAAATGCTAATCATTAGCTGATAATGAATCTACTTGCTAACTACTTCTATTAAAGTAGATAAGCTTTTTCACTATAAATATTTATTCAAAGATCAATTAGATTTTGAAGCATGAAAAATTATCAAGCTATAAAATTAAAAATATTTAATAGTTTTATATTGCAATGTGATTATTTCATATTTTTTCATGTGATGAGTCTATCGGAATAATCAGAAAATAGAATTATAGCCAGCTGATTGATGGTCATTCTAAGAAACAGTTGATTTGTGGATTTTTTTTTAGCATGATATCTTAATTTGTAGGTTTAAATTAGCAGCAAATTTATTGACTGTATTATTCAAATGTTGTTAGGAATTGTTCATTTATATTAAGTTTAGCATTATGATTGTTTAGCTTATAGCATGGTAGATTATTTATTCAAAATATCAGTTTCTGTTTAAAGAAATTTGCCATAATTTTAAAATATTTAATAGTTAAAGCATCTTTAACTATTAAAATATAATATTTTTGGTTTGTATTCAACACAGCATCATTGAGCTTATATAAAAATTAATACAGCATACATGTGGAAAGGTGAAAATCCCTTCTATTTAATTAAGTAAAGAATTTGTACATTAAGTTAGGAATAACTAAAATGTAAACTCTTGTCAACTAATGATTAGTATTGCTTGGTTATTGTTTATTATGTTATCTTTTTAAGTGCAAATAACTTGAATTTATTAGCTCAATTATTTAAATGTTATAAAAAGTCATTAATGCCATTATTTATATATTGATAAATGTAAGAACTTTGCTTTATGTTCTGACTTTAGGGTTCATTAACAAAATTTAATGTCTACATATATAAATATAAATGTGTAGCTCAAATAAATTGTGTCAAAGTCTCTCAACCAATTGCATACTACCTTATCAACAGCCAGATGTTAGTTAACCTTAATGCTAGAATATTTAAATGTTTTAGATAAATAAAAACATACAAACATAACTATAGACAATCGTATAAGTCAGGTATTATAGCTTTAATATATACTTTTATATTTAACTATATTATGATGTACTTGAGGGGAAAAAATGATTTGCAGTAATTCAATATGCAAAAAAAATCAAATTCAAATATCAACCTTTTCAAAAACCAACTGATTGCATACTTGTTAGAATGTAATGTCATCTACTCAATGGACTCAATTAACGATTACCTGTGATATTTTTTTTTTACAATGAGAAATCAATTTATCAACTGAAAACATCAAAAGTAGTATTCATCATATTTTAAAGACTCTTACACAGCTTTCATATAAACTCCATTTCTTACAGAAATCAATGGTTTCCATCAAATGTGGGAAATTTTATGATATACACAGTAAACATTAGGAGTGTTGAACATTTATTTAGTTTATTATTGTAACATATAATGTTATTATTCCTGTTATTATTAATGTTATATTTTAATTTATTATAAACATTTAAATCTGTGTACTAAGAATAATTGTGAACACATTGATTAAGTTCTATAAATAAATGCTGTTGTTTTATGGTTTTATTTTCAATGATGCTGGATGTAATGGATACCCCTTCCTCCCATATGTATATAACTATAAAAAAGGCAATGATCTGCATAGAAAGGACATCTCTTAATAATTCTTCAAAGAAGAATACTGGAAAAGATATTGTCAGGCTGCCATTTTGCTGAGCAATGAACATTTTTAGTAGGTTTTATTATTTTATTCTACAACTAAGCATAACTATAAATAGTATGAGTATTAAGGTTCATGCTGCTTCAAGATTTAATTGTGATATTAGAAAGGTATTTGAAATACAGAATAACATTCGATATTGTGTCATATTCATAATTAGTGACAGATATTTAAATATATATATATGATTGCTTTAAAATATTTTTATATTAGTAATAATTAGATATGTTTAACACTAATGTTATGTAAGCAAAAGGTTATCTGTATATAGATAGATAAAAGAGAAAAGAATTATAATTAGCCTAAAAGGAATTGATTTATTAAGTAAAATGAGAGGTTATATGAAATCTCGTAAAAATTAAAAACAATCTATAAAGGTACATATAAGTTTCTGATCTCTATCATTAAATAAGCTATTAAACAATTCTAAGGATAAATTACGCACAGAATCAGCACACTATATTGTTTACAAAATTCAATGCAACCAATGCATGTGCAATGTTGCATATTATGGTAAATCACAGGCAAATTTATCAATAGACTAGCTCAGCACAGATATTTATATAACAGAGCACAGGGAAATAAAAAATATACATCCATATCTATTGATGATGAATGCAATTCAGACCATAAGTTTGATTTGTCTACAGCCAGAATTGTATGTATGAAGAGAAAAGTCAGAAGGCCCAAAAAAAATTAAAGAGGCCTGGGCAATCATAGGATATTGTGAGGCTGTAAATAAAAACATCTTGTATATTTTTTTTAAAGAAATGGTTCATTTAAATAAATTTGAATAAATGTAATATATATATATTAAATGCTAAGTAATACATGAGACATTATAAACTCATGAAATAAACTTAGGTTGCTATGAATGTAATATACATAGCTATGTTGAAAGCATGCTAAGGCTTATTAATAAAGCATGCAAAAGTCTGTTTTTTCTGCTAAGCGTACACAACACTTATACCATAGTAAGACAAATAATGGAATGATAAAGGAGATCAAAATAGGTAAAAGAGATATTAAATAACTCATTTTAAAGCAGTCTTCCTTAATATTCCTCTATAGATGAATTATAAAAATGAATATAATATTTGTTAGGCTTGCCATTTGCTAAGTGGTCACAGTTTGATCACTTTCCCAATCTTGTTTTACACTTTAAGAGAAGTATTTACCACTCAGTATTGGATGATTACCTGTTTTGACTAAGAGTTACATGAAAGAAAAACTGCATGTCTGATTGAAACCTGAAAAATTGTGTCAATTTTACTCAACCAGAATTTAAACCCAGAACAAATGCATGACTTGCAGATATTTTGTTATTACATTATGACGCCTTGAATAATTGGTTAGACAAGAAGATTAAAAAGACAAAATTTATCCATTTGAAATATATATATTTACATTTTGTAAAGGTAACATTTTTTTTTTTTTCTGGAAGGATACACTTGGTAGACCATATAGATTTCTTACGAAGCAAAGACTTTTAAAAAAAAAAAAACATTTGTTGATTTTTAAAGAGAAAAGATAAAAAAAAAAAAAAGAGGATAAAAAGATATAAAAGCTCAACTAATTAAAGGTCAAGAAGGTAAAGAAAGTTTTTAACTTGAGTGATTAAGAGTTTTCTCACATTCTCTAAACTCTCATGATACGTTCTTCAGAATAATTACAATTTAACCTTTTAACTGTCACTATATTTTTGTAGTTCTGTATTTTCAAACGATAAATCGACAATTGAGTAATTATGATCAAAATATTATAAATAAAAATGCTTTGCCTTTTTTTTTTTAAATTATAATAAACTTTTTTAAATTTTTTTTTTTTTTTTTAATCCATAGGACTTAAATAAAACTTTTTCATAGCGAATGAAATGTCTCCCGTAATTTCCAATTTTCAGTATATAATCGGCCAAGTAATATTTACAGAATATATATATGTTCTGCTGTTCATTAATCCCTTTTTGCTTATTTATTTGAGTTTTTTTATTTATGGATACCAAAATGGGTAATCCTATTATAATAGATATATACGTTTATTACATGTGGTAATATAATTAAGGCATATATCATTTACGTTCTTTATTGCTTTTACAATGCAATAAGAAAGATAAAGTTATAATACTGCATAAAGTTATAAATCTTTATTAACAGTATATACTGCTGAAAATTTTTATGTAGTATTATGAGGCGGTGATAATTAATGTTAATTCACAGAAGTTAGTATTGTTTGTAGGATGTAATTGATTTAAATTGTTCGATTATCATTGTGTAACCAAATTATAATCAATTATAGCAGTATCCATTGAAGATCATTATCCATATTAATAATGATTATTCTGAATTTGTGCTTTTCTTTTTCATGTTATGATCAATTATAGCAGTATCTGTTGGGGATTATTATCTATATTAATAATGATTATTCTGAATTTGGACCTTTCTTTAAATCAAATGTATATACCGCAATGAAAAATATATTTAATACCTACTAAGAAAATTATTGCTTTCTGTAATTTTAATTGATAAAATTATTATTTATAGAATGATTGGTCAGTCTCTCATTTTAAGTTGTGAATTATATATATTTACTTTAAAAGAAATATAATGTTAAAAAATATTTGGTTGTCGTCGATGAGCAACCATATCCCACTGGATGGCGCAGTTATCACGCTTAAACTATAAAATATGATCATTCACGGGCCGTTAATTATAATCATTTTGATGTGTTTTTTGTAATGCGAAAATAAAAACAAAAGAAAATCGTCTTTTTTAAATATTATTTAATTTTAAATATTATTTTTTATTAACGTATACAAATTAAATGATAATAATAAATGTAAAATAAAATAAACAAATTACAATTTGATTCGTCTTTTTTAGTTTGCTTTTTATTAGAAAAATTAATTTTCTATCGGAGATTTTTTTACTGGGGTTACGGCTTTTTTTGTTGTTGTTGTTTACCGCTATTTTTTATTTCAAATCGAATGACAACTAAAAGTAAAAGTTGTTACGGTAGATTTAGGGTTAGTTTTAGGAAACAAATTACAATTTGATTCGTCTTTTTTAGTTTGCTTTTTATTAGAAAAATCAATTTTCTATCGGAAATTTTTTTTGCTGGGGTTACGGCTTTTTTATTGTTGTTGTTTACCGCTATTTTTTATTTCAAATCGAATGACAACTAAAAGTAAAAATTGTTACGGTTAGGTTTAGGGTTAGTTTAGGGTTAGTTTTAGGTTTAGGGTTAGTTTTAGGGTTAGGTTTACAGTTAGTGTTCTGTTGTTTGTAATGCTAAAATACAAAATATCAAAATTGTATTTTTGTAAATATTTTTTTTTTTCTAACATCTATAAAATAAATGATAACAATAAACGTAAACTATATTCAACAAAGTATAACAGTAGTCGGAGAAAAGAAAGAAACTAAAACTTTTTTAAACAACGACAAATATATATATAAAATGTTTATAATATATGCTTTTTATGACATTTAAAAAAACAGTGTACAATTGTACTTTTCTTTCTGGATATTTTTGTGTTAACACTCTTTTTTATTTCAAAAATATACACAAGGTACAATCTTAAAATGTCTCGTGGAAATGTTACGAACAGTACGTTACTTGATGCGTTACCTAATTCCAATTCACTTTATACATATATCTCATCAACATTTACTACTTAAAACTTCAATACACTACGGTGTAAAAACTCTGTTAATTATTACTTTACAAAATCTGAACATTTCAATACTTTAAAATAAAAAAAAACCAATGAAAATAACATTTCCAGTCAATTCAAAAAAACACACCCTCTCCCCAAGCCGTAACAATTTTATAAACTGTGCGAATTGGGAAAATGTATTTGCTGCATAAACATACATGCTGTACTGCGACATGACATAGCGGCCTGCAATCTGTAGTACAACCAAAAAGTTGTATTATAGAAAATGCAGGTTCGAATGTGTTGGCCGCGGAAACATCATTTTTATGTGTTTTAGCATGAAAACAGCGCCATCAGTGGGATATGGTGGCTCATCGATGACAACCAAATAATTTTATACAGTCTCATCTACATAATCTTATGGTCACTTGCTCTGTAAGTCAAGTAATTTTTAAGCACTCAAGTATCATTCAATTGGCTTTTTTATTTTTCTCACTGGGAATTGATTCAGGGAGCTTATTTAATTGCCAAATTATATAGGACAATTGTTAATTAAAATAGATCAATTTCTAAATAGTCATAATAGTTGGTTCATTTATCTCAAAGTATGTCTCTTTTTATTCCTTACATACAATTAAGTAATGCTAAGTTTTTAAATTTAATCATACATAAGTTTTTCACAAAATAAAACAATTATGATTAATATTGTAGATATTCTCCATTCCTATTATGAACAACTGAAAAGCAGATTTTCTGATTCCATTAAGTCTCATGACAATTGCTAATAGGCAAAAAGTTGTTAATATTAACCATTTAGTTTCAATATGTCACCATGATACAGTACTGAAAGCATGATTCTGATATACTGTACCAAAAGCGCTTGGCAAATTCAAAAAATATTAATCACAATGAATAATTTGCCAAGCGTTTTCAGTACAGTATACCAGAATCATGGAAGCATATTGGAACTGAACTGTTAACCATTTAGTTCCAATATGTCACCATGATTCTGGTATACTATACTGAAAGCGCTTGGCAAATTGTTCATTATGATTAATATTTTTTTAATTTTTGGCTGCTCTGTTTATCATGATTTATACATGAAGAATAATATATACACCTAGGTCTCATTTTACGCGATAGATAGGTTCCTCAGAAAACATGCGCAAACAAAATCGCGCAAAAATAGACATAACTTACCTTGAAAAAGGGGGACCACGGACTGTGAATTTTCAAAAATCGCGTAAAAGCAAAGCACTAATGCAAAATTACTTTAAAATTCGAGCAAAAAAAAAATAAAATATGACTAATAAAAAATTTCAAATTTGAAAAAAATTGATACAAAACTAACTTTTTTTTAACTATAATATTTAATTTTATTCAAAACAATATATTTTTATGCATAATTTACAGTAATTTACATTTTTATACACGTTTTAATTATTATCAATATTTGCCGATAAGCAGGTTCGTTTGCAAACTGGTAAAAAATCAGATTCTTCACAAGAGGAAATACAACTAGCGCTAATGTCACTCTCATATTGTGTTAATGGTTTTCTGGTGACAACATAATTAGTAATTAATCTAACAACTAAAAATTAAATTCTTATTTTTGTCTTTAATTTTCAATTTTAATTGTGCCCACTGCTATTACTAACCTTTTAAAAATAAACTTACAACACTAAATGATTAATAATTGATTACGTTCTTTTTTAAAAAGCAAAAACAGAATGTGATTTAAAATGCAAAATTAACACGCACAATGTTTGAACAAATTTACATTATAATCTTGTAAAATTTAATGTGTGTATACATAAAATGTGGAAATCATGATTTTAATTTCATTATTGATAAAATCTTACTATTATAAAGCACTGAAAATATTGAAATTACTAAGATGAAAGTCGAATTCCAATACTGTGCTATTACTTTCAATATGACATAACTGTGTGAAATTTATTATTTAAAGTAATAGCGCATTATCAGAGTTTGACTTCCAGAGAAACATGAATCGCGTAACTTCAAAACCGCGTTAAATAAATCCGCATAAAAAGAGGCCCAGGTATATATGTATATTTAGCTTAAATTAAAAGATTTGTTCTTGTATTTCTGATTATCTTTGAAAAAGAATATATATATACATATTGCTTATAATTCATAAAGAAGATTAAGATTTGATTGTCAGGTGATTAATTGCTTAGAAGGTTAAGCATTCAAATGGTGGCAATCACTTAGTTCACTTTCATTTATTTGGTCAGAGTTATTTTTATTTTTTGGAGTGATGAATCTGAATTTGGTATTCTGAATGTTGTTGTTGCAATAGTAGCAGTAGTAGTAGTAGTGGTGGTGGTGGTGGTTGGTGGTTGGTGGTGGTGGTGCCGCTTTTATTATTATTATTATTATTATTATTATTATTATTATTATTATTATTATTATTCACTAACAATTATTAGGTATCACCAAGGTGAAACCAAATCCTGACTATCATGTAATTTATAACTTTCTAGCCTTGCAGCAGCAGCAGCTTTTATTATTATTATTATTATTATTATTATTATTATTCATCACTAACAATTATTAGGTATCACCAAGGTGAAACCAAATCCTGACTATCATGTAATTGATAACTTTCCAACCTTGCAGCAGCTTTTTTTATTATTATTATTATTATTATTATTATTATTATTATTATTATTATTATATCCGCACTTACGACTGTGCCAATGTTATAACTGCAAGTCATACTGTGCGGTCAGCAAATAATGTTCGCTACTGTTCAACTGTGTATGCTCTCCAACGAATGGTCTGCAAACCATGCTCTGGAAATTCTCTGTTTTCTCCTTTGGAGGGGCTCCCCCCAAAACACCCCCCTGCACTGAATGCTCTCCCAGGGTTTCCCTAAAAGGATTGTTCTGCCTCGTCTCCAATGAATGGTCTGCAAGCGGATGCTCTCCAAACGAATGGTCTGCAACAATCTATTTCTACAGTTCGCTAAAGTTCAATTCCCACAATGTTCTTTCAGGGTGACTGCTACAAAACGGTTCACAATGGGCCTACTTTAGCCCCAGTCCAGTCTAGCTGTATACAAACTCTTCGTAGTAAGCACTGTGACTGCTGTCAGCTATCTCCTACTGGAATTGAACAGTAACTCTACTGTAGGTGCACTCCATACTGTCTGCTACTCGCTACTGCGCGACTGCTCTCTACTGTTACACTGCTAGAGGTTACCCAGTCTTCTTATCGCTCTCTGACAACTGCAACGATCAATCAATGCACTGACCAATAAGGTAACGTCTCTTATCTAGAAACATTTGTAATTAGCAAATATTTCTAGGAATTGTCGATCACCATTACGTCAGTGCACTAATTAAATTCCTCAGCTATCAGAGCGCGATCTAAAAACAGCCTTACAAATAAATTCTAGTTTTTTCTGGAGTGCACAAACATGTCTGCCATTTTACAAAACACTACACACCTTCCTCCACTCCAGAAAAACCCTTGTTGCTAACGTTACTAATTGGGATTGACGTTTTCACCCGGTTTCTCCGTCTACGGCTAAACTTGTAGTTCAATGTATTTGCTACTCCCAGGTTCCAAATGCGACTGCACCAATGTTATATCCGCACTTACGACTGTGTCAATGTTATAACTGCAAGTCATACTGTGCGGTCAGCAAATAACGTTCGCTACTGTTCAACTGTGTATGCTCTCCAATGAATGGTCTGCAATGAATGCTCTGAATATTCTCTGTATTCTCTGCATTGGATGCTCTCCAAACGAATCGTCTGCACTGAATGCTCTGCCACGGATGCTCTCCAACGAATGGTCTGCACTGACTGCTCTCCAATGAATGGTCTGCAAGTGGATGCTCTCCAAACGATTGGTCTGCAATGATCTATTTCTACAGTTCGCTAAAGTTCAATTCCCACGATGTTCTTTCAGGGTGGCTGCTACAAAACGGTTCACAATGGGCCTACTTTAGCCCCAGTCCAGTGTAGCTTTACACGAACTCTTCGTAGTAAGCACTGCGACTGTCGTCAGCTATCTCCTACTGGAATTGAACAGTAACTTTACTGTAGATGCACTCCATACTGTCTGCTACTCGCTACTGCACGGCTGCTCTCTACTGTTACACTGCTAGATGTTACCCAGTCTTCTTATTGCCCTCTGACAACTGCAATGATCAATCAATGCACTGACCAATAAGGGAACATCTCTTATCTAGAAACATTTGTAATTAGCAAATATTTCTAGGAATTGTCGATCGCCATTGCATCAGTGCACTAATTAAATTCCTCAGCTATCAGAGCGTGATCTAAAAACAGCCTTACGAATAAATTCTAGTTTGTTCTGGAGTGCACAAACATGTCTGCCATTTTACAAAACACTACAATTATTATTATTATTATTATTATTATTATTATTCATCACTAACAATTATTAGGTATCACTAAGGTGAAACCAAATCCTGACTATTATGTAATTGATAACTTTCGAGCCTTGCAGCAGCAGCAGCTTTTATTATTATTATTATTATTATTCTGCTATGCTATGGGAGGTACACCATGTGCTCTTTGCAGTGATCTTATATTTGGAAAACAGCCAAGAATTAAATGTATTAAATGCAATAATAAGTTTCATAAAATATGTTTGAAATCTAATGGAATAATATTGCACAAAAATGAAATAGAAATGGAGTCCTATATTTGTGATAAATGTAATCATAATTCAAGTAGTAATAACGTAATGGAAGTCAATGGAAACAAAATGGAGGTTATTGTATCAGATATAAATGATTCGCAAGACTTGGATATTTTTGGTCAAAATTTATTAGGAAATGAAGGTAATGACATTTCTAAATTAATAGAAATTAATGCTATATCTAATCGTGATTTTGATAAAGGAGAAAAAAATCTATCTAAAATGGATAATAATTGTTTATCTTGTGAAAAATCTACATTTTTATTGAATAGAATTTTAAATATTGTTATAGATTTATCAAGTGAAATTAAATTATTGAAAGAAGAAAATATTACGATAAAAATATGTTATTAAATGCATCTGTTAATAATTTGGATATAAATAAAAATAACGATTATAGAAGCAAAGACAGAAATTCTGTTGTTTTTAATAAAAAAGAAAGTCAACTTATTTTAAAGCAACGCCTGAACTTATTGTTTCTGATTTAAATTTCCCTCCACTTTCTACTATAAATAGAAGTGAAGGAGTTGATAAATTAAAAAAGGAGGCAGTTTTTAGTGTCACTGACAGATCAAGTTCTAAATTTAATGAACAGCAGAATAAAGCAATTAAAGTGAAGGTTGGTCAGTCAGATACGAAAACAAATGTAACGTCAGATGAATCGTCTGGGATTTTAATCAAGATAACACCTCTAAAAAATCATATGCCTTTTATTTGAAAGATTGTCTAGATAAAGAAAAGGATGATTTTAAAACTGTATTTTATCGTAAAAATAAGAATAAAAATATTAAAAATTCAAGTTCTTCACCAATTATAGGAAATCAGGTTAATCATGTTTTAAAAGCTGTTAAGACAAGAAAGAAATTTAAAAATTTTTTTCTAACTAGAATGGATAATGACACCTCTGGAAGATGTGACTGCTCATTTGAAAAATGTTTTAGATATAAATAGTGTGTGTAATAAACTGAATACAAAATCTAAAAAATATTCTTCATTTTATTTATGTATAGAGGAATCTGAATCTGATAAAGTTTTGGTCTGTAACGTTTGGCCTTTGTCAGCAGTCATATTGCCCTTCTATGGAGATTTAAAATATTTAAGAAATTTTAATGTTGATAGTACACAGGATAATGCTATATTAAATATTAATAAGATTATTGAAGAAAAGACAGAAGATATTATATTGACTGATAATGTTGATGAAATTAGCACTATAGTGCAAGATATAAATTTGCAAAATAATCTGTGTAATAAATAGCAATTCATGAATTGTTATTATCAAAATGTCCATGGTCTTAGAACTAAGACAATTGATTTTAAATTTGAATTGTTATTAAATGAATATGATATTATCTATTTAACAGAGACTTGGTTAAAAGAAGAAATTGATAATATTAGAAAGACTTGGTTAAAAGAAGAAATTGATAATATTAGTATATTTAATGATAGGTATTGTCTGTATAGATGTGATAGAAATTATAATTATGAAACAAGAGGAGGTGGTACTTTGATTTTTATTAAAAAAGACATAAAGCATAAACAGATAATTATTAATGATAATAATATTGAATTTTGTTGGATTGAAGTTAGTTTAAAAAATAAAAATAAAATATTGTTAGGTACTATATATCTTCGACCTACTTTGTCAATGAATGATTTAGATGCATGTTTAGTTAAGGTTGAGGATATATTGGTGAAATATAAATATGATATTATTATAGTTGGGGATTTTAATGAAGCTGATTACTCAAGACAGTAATAAGAGTGTTGATAATAGTAAACTGTATAGATTAACATTTTTTGTTGAGTTGGTTAGTTTAATTCAACTTAATAGTGTTATTAATTTTAGGGGGGTATGTTGGATTTATTGTTTAGCACTAAGAATGATTTGAAGTGCAAAGAGGCTGATCAAGCTCTTTTGCCCCCTGATCCTTATCATCCACCTTTGGAATTTGTAATAGATGGTTCTCATGAACATATAAAGCCTATGGTAAATAGTAAGAGAGATTACAAACATGGTGACTATTATGGCCTTTATAAAGCTTTTGAGGACATTGATTGGAATGTAATTTTGATGTTAAATGATCCAAATATAGCGGCAAATAATTTTGTTCGTATAGTTCAAAATTGTTTAGATCAATATATTCCTGTTAGGCATTATTTAAATACTAATAACAAATATCCTAAATAGTTTTCTAGAGAATTGTGTAAGGGCTTAAATAGAAAGCATAAATATCATAGGTTATATAAACTAACTAATGATAAAGAATTGTATAAGAAATTTAGTGGTTTGCGTGCTTATACTAAAACTCTTATGAAAAGAGATTATAATAATAATTTAAATAGAGTTGAAGAAAATTTTAGGAATGATAAACAAATGATTTGGAATTATATAAAAGATCTTAATATTGTTGGAAGTAAAAGTTGTAGATAATGTAATTAGGCCTTCTATGGATGATCTAGTCAATCATTTTACTAATATGTATTTAGATACTTCAAGTAATGATAATATGGTTGATATTAAATTTAATAAAGAGAGTTTTTGGAATATAGATGTTAATAAAATTGCAATTCCTGAAGTGTTTACTGCAATTTCTAAACTTAAATCAAAATCTTCTATGGGATATAATAATATTCCTAATTTTATTATCAAGGGTTGTGCTGAATGTTTGGTAGCACCATTGCATTATATCGTTAATTTATCAATTGAGAAAACTATTATTCCTGATATATTTAAGATAGCTAAGATTATACCAATTTTTAAAAAAGGGGATAGATCTGATTCTGGTAATTATAGACCTATTTCAATTCTGTCACCTTTTGCTAGAATTTATGAAAGGTGTATTTATAGTAATATTATTTTAGATATGATTAAAGTATTACCTAGTTATCAGCATGGTTTTTTTACCTGGTAGATCTGCTGAAACTAATTTAATGGTGATATCTGATCATATTGCTCATGGCTTATCTGATCAGAAGCAATTAGATGTTGTATATTTTGATATGACTTGGGCATTTGACAAAGTTTCATATATTAGACTTTTGTATAAACTTAAAATGTTGGGTGTTAGTCCTCATTTAGTTGAGTGGTTTTCCAATTATTTGAGGGATCGTAAATCTTATGTACATATGGATAAAACTAATTCTCTTTTTTTTGATAATATGATAGGTGTTCCTCAGGGTGGAGTATTAGCACCATTGCTTTTTAATGTTTATATGTATGATCTTGATTATAGCATAAAAAATAGTATGATACTTACTTATGCTGATGATTGTAAGTTATTTAAAAGAATTATTACTTATAGTGATCATATTGAGGTTCAAAAGGATGTAGATAGTTTTATTATATGGTGTAGGTATAACAATGTGGAGATTAACATTAATAAAACATGCATTGTTTCCTATACTAATAAAACTGAAAAATCTGTTTATCAATATAAAATTGAGAATGGTGTTATTAAATATAAAGAGACTGTATCTGATTTAGGAATTATATTTTGTAGCAATTTTAGTTTTAATGCGCATATTAAATGTATTATTAATAAAGCATACAGAAAGATGGGCTGTATTTTGAGATATGGGAGAGATTTATCTATTTCCATAAAATATAGGTTATTTTTTTTCTCTTGTTGTTACAGTTTTAGAATATAATTCTTGTATATGGAACTTCAATCTGATTAATATTCAGTCTAAAATATATAATATTGAAAAAAGATTTAATAAATTAATAATGGGTGAATGTCAAATTGTTAAAACAGTATTGAAAGAAAGGAGAATGTTGAAGGATATGATATTACTGAAAAAGTTGATTGATGGGAAAATTGATGTCAGTAACTGTATATCAAAAATAGAATTGAAAGTACCTTGTCGTTTATTAAGAGAAATGCAAACTTTCAAGATTAGTATATGTAAAAATACTTTCTTTGGTAAATCAGTTATTAATAGATGGCAAATGGTATATAATCTAACTTTTAATAATATTGATATTTTTATTATTATTATTATTATTATTCTCCTTCTCCTTCTCCTCCTCCTCCTCCTCTAACAATTATTAGGTATCACCAAGGTGAAACCAAATCCTGACTATCATGTAATTGATAACTTTTCAGCCTTTTATAAATTTTTTCCATAATATATCCATTTTCTACCACTGAGTTTGAATTAATGTTTTGCTGTTATTCAAAATAATAAATATTAGTCAATCAGAAAGAAAAAGAATGCAGATGAAAAAAAAAGACATCTGCTTACAAAA
Source organism: Epiperipatus broadwayi (assembly GCA_028023455.1). Lineage (NCBI taxonomy): Eukaryota > Metazoa > Onychophora > Udeonychophora > Euonychophora > Peripatidae > Epiperipatus > Epiperipatus broadwayi. The sequence continues at coordinate 1,170,212 of JAQFVV010006462.1, read as the reverse complement.
GATTCTTAGAGGGGGGAAAGTGAAAGGATAGATTTCAATATAAGATGAAGTATAATTCAAAATGAATAATAATGAACTTGGATCAGAAGTTTATATTTTGTATTTATGTTAGGTACATCAAGTTACATTCTGAAGACAGATTGGAATAATTTAGTAATGATACCTTGGGTAGTTATGAGATTATATCTGACTATGAGTCTTTTCTCTTTTTTTGTAGATTGAATTGGTTATTTTTAAATGTTTTTATGTAAATTAATCATTTTGAAACTCATGTGATATCCAAGTGTAAAGTTGATTAATAACAATTCCATTCAATTGATCCAAGAACATTAGTGATTTAGTCAATCACTCTATAATGGATTTAAGTTTGTGTGTGTGTTGAATTTCTTTTGCAATGTGTGTTTTTGTTGTTTAGTCAATTTTTTTTACCAATATACTATCTGTAAATCTTCTTGTATTTTAAGAAAGCATTAATGATTATTTTTTATGAAATATTATTGAATTTTTTATTGCAGTTTTCACTTTATAGAATAGTAAGGTTTCTTAGAAAACCATTTTATAAATTTAATTTAGCATTCTGTTTTTATTTTTAAACAAATATTGAAATATATATAATCAATAAATAAGCTTTTAAGCAATTATATTTGAATATACAAATTTATAAATATATTCTTATTGATCATGTGTGAAATTTTAGTTTAAAACACTCTTAAGGAATATTTGAAGGACCCTTAGGGTAACTTATAATTTATAATAGTCACTGATAAAGTTGATTTTTGAATACTGAATTAAGATATAGGAAATACATAATATAAAAAAAGTAATAAATATTTTTTGTAAAAAAATGTCAATAATATAATCAATTAAAGACTTTATTGCTTTTTTTTAACTCTCAGTAAATTTTATTATTACTATATCAATAATTCTTGAATTCACTTTGTTTCAGTTTCCATTCTTTTTTACTTTAATTTTCCACCAAAGGAGAATAACTGAGTTCTCAAAAAGATCCTTATTTTATTGAAAATTTACTAAGCTGGACATTGGAAATCTTTAGCAGATCTGAAAACAACTCAATGGAAGAAATAAATTATTGATTTTATTCTAAATTGAATGTCTATATATTGGTGCAGCAAGCTTAGAAGATGATATTATTCATTGTCAAAAAAAAAGAGTATTTTTACTGCTTCTTTATGTATGTGTGTATGTATATATATATGAATCCATAGTATTATTTCCAGGAGGTTCTATATAGTAAAAATATAATAGCTAAATAGCTGATGTTTCAGTACAATAACAAGTTACTTTACTCAAAGCCTCTTCTTTTTCAAATCATAAGAATGTGTGTGGTGAGATTTAAATTTTGTTTTTCTTTGTTATTTTCTCCTCATTTCTCAAATTGTTTTGGTTGAGAAAATTTAAAAAATATTTTATTCTCCAATAACTTTTATGTTAATTTTCTTCAGTTTGTACTTTTCATTTATGTTCTTAGGCCTTTTAGAAATCACTATAGCTTATCTTAGCAGGCTCTGGTTATATTGTTCAATTTTTGCTGAATGTCTTTTATTAAAATTGATGTCATGCTTACTTAATTTAATGTATGAATAAATGGCTGATGAAGTGGATTTTTTTCTAACTGCCAAAATGTGTTCTTCCTTTTTTATATTTATTCTATGAATGATCTGTCCAATGTATGAATGTAAACAAATTTCCCATGTAATTTCATATACACCATGTCACTCCAAAGAAATTTTATCATTAGAGTATGAAAATACTTCATTATTTTTTTTAAATGTAATATAAACTGTGTGAATATTATTTTTCTTTAAAACATTGTCAATTTTATCAGTTTCTCCTTTTATATAAGGCAGAACAGTCTTAATTTTTGAAGTATCAAAATCTTTTTTCTTTGTCTATATAAAAAGCTTTATTAATAACCCTATGATCAAAACCATTATGAAGAAGCATTTTTTTATTAGCAAAGATATCTTGGTGAAAATGACTAGTCTCTTAGTTCTATTTAATAATGGGTTTGCTATTGAAAATAATTGTGCTGGATGGTGATGAGAAGAAAAATGTAAATATCTCCCATTGTGTCATGGTATATATGAAATTCCACGGGGAATTTGTTTACATTCATACACTGGACAGACCAATCATAGAATAAACATAAGAAAGGAAGAACATATTTTTGGCAGTTACAGAAAAATCAAATTCATCAGTCATTTATTTACACATTAAATTAACTAACTATGACATCAATTTTAATAAGACAACTATTCTGGCAAAAATTGAACAAAATGATCAGAGACTCTTAAGGAAATCTATAGAGATTTTTGAAAAACCTAAGAGCATAAATGAAAAGTGTGAATTAAAATTAACAATATTTGGAAAAAGCTATTAAAAAATAATATATATTTTTTTAAAACTTTATTGAAAATGAGAAAATAACAAAGAAAAAAATAATGATTTTAAATCTCATCACAAACATTCTTATTATTTGAGAAAAAAGCTCTGAGGAAAGTACTTGTTATTGTATTGAAACATCAGCCATTTAGCTATTATATTTTTATGACATATAAGCTTCCAGAAATAATACTATGAATTCACCATTTATCCATGAGAATATTAAAAATTATATATATATTAACAAAACTGTCTTTAAAGAGTCCATTGCAGAAATCCATTGCAGAAAGTCTTTCCTGTATCCAATTATAAAGATATAGTGAAGTCTTAAACAGTATTCCATAGATTAGACAAATAGAGAATGGGTTTTTTTAATGTCTTGTTTAACCTTTCAGATTAAAATAGTTAGATACTTATTTACTAATCACTAATTGGATAGCTATCTGAGTTGGTTATAAACTAGAAGCCCTTTGGAACTTGGAAAAAATTTTCAAGTTTCAAACCAATATTTGAATCTCAACTTCTGAATATGGTAAAATGACATGAGTTTTATATATTTCTATTTATGTAAAGTCCTATTAGAAATGGCTTTGTAAACACCTAGTAATCATACAAATAGCATTATTTCAGAATATCATGATCTATCCAATTTTTCAACTTTTTAGTGATAAATTCATTATATTTGTGGAGTGTATCCATCTTATTGCTAGGCATCCTTTTCTCTTTTTACTATTAATCTTTTAAAACATTTTTGTCGTTATATTACTCAAAGATATATACAAAATTAAAAACAAAGGTGTAGTCAAATCATTTTTTCCTATTTTTAATGAATAGATTTTATGTAATTACATAAAACAAGTAGAAAAATTATAAAAAAGGCAATAAAATCATTAAAAGATTTTTCAAATGGTTTTATTATTATTCTCTGTATTTAGTGTGTTATTTATGAAGACAAAGATTAGTATTGGATATTTGAAAATTATAGCTTAATTTTACTTTAAAAAATAGGTTTACTACAGTGTCTTATTGGACAGCTACTTACACCACTCTAATTTAGATCTTGTCTAAATATTATTTATTTAGTGTATAGATTTTTCAACAGTTTGATTATTAATAAAGTACTATAATGGAACCTTAAGAGATTATGATAAGAAGATAGAATTACTATAGGCTTTATTAAGTCTTTTAATTATCCACTATAATCATAAATTTGGAAAATATTAACTATGTGGATCATAGTTTGGAATTATTCACATAAGTTAATGATTATTAAATTCAATTTCAAAATAAACTAAAAACTGATTATCTAATTTCAACCATTCAGTTTGGAAAAATGACCTTCTAAAAGTTTCTAAAAATTTGAAATGCAAGAAAATCATTAATTTACATAGTCAACGGTTAATTTGTATATGTAGAAATCTGAGTAAAAATTGGATTGTTATTAACATTTATAAAATAAATGTAAACTAATAGATGTCATCTGTTGCTTTGATATATACCTTATTATTATCAAAAGAGTCAAAAGTGTATACAATTATAAGTAAATTTATTTTTAAAAAATAGATACTGATTTTCAGTCCGGTCTACTATAGGTGGACTTGAGTTTAAAACATTAGATGATTAAAATATTAAAGTCTTACATTCAATAGAAATAAAGACCAACAGCAAAATACTATTCTAAGATGTTTTTAACTCTAGATAGAATATATTCAGATAAAAATTTGTTTTTGATTTTTTATACACTATTTGTATATGAAGTATAAAATAACTCTTTTATCTTGGATCCTGTACTAAAACAGAAATCATATTTTTTTCTAAATACAGTCACACAGTAAAATTATTTGTCTCTGTTGATGCTGCCAATGAAATTGTAGAAAACTTATTTTTATTAAGAAATGGTTTCACTTGCTAAAAATTTTGTCATGTAATTTTCTAAAATCTCATCAGTTATTGTGGTTTTTTTTGGCCAGAAAACATGTTTGATTCAATTTTATTTTTTAAATGCAATTTAATAAAAATAAGTAAGTATACCTTTTTAAATATCAGTTGTAGTTTAATTCATTATGTATTAACAGGCAAAATTCTCCATACAGTAGTGCTACCCTGTGCCAACTAGAGTAATCACTGGAGGCCAGAAGGCTTGTGCATAAAATCCCCATCTAGTGTGCTACTCATCCAATATCCCCAGAATAGTTTCTGGCTTGTGGCCTTCATCAATGAGGATCCTTGGATCTGAGAGCACTGCACCTAGATCTTGGGATCTAATGCAGCCCTCCAGCAGCCATCTTGTATCTCTACTTAACTACAAAACTATGAGAATGAAATTGAAAACACAATAATATTTTCAATCTAAGCTCAATATCTTATATAGTCATATGGGTCTGAACTCAGTTCAGCACCCATACATTTTGGTGTCTTTGGCTCTTTGACAACCATAGCCACCACTATCCTATTAGGCAGGATTGGTGTTAAATCATTAACCATCACATGATACCATCTCTTATGCTAACACATAACTGTTATTAAACAGGCAAAACTCTCCATACATTAGTGTCACCCTGTGTGAACCAGAGTAATCAATGGATACCAGAAGGCTTGTGCATAAAATTCCCATCTAGTGTCTACTCATCCAATGTCTCCAGTCTAGTTTCTGGCTTGTGGCCTTCATCATTGAGGAGGCTTGGATCTGAGAGCATTGACGAAGGCCACAAGCCAGAAACTAGTCCAGGGATATTGGATGAGTAGGAACTAGATGGGGGTTTTATGCACAAGGCTTCTGGCATCCATTGATTACTCTGGTTGGTACAGGGTAGCACTACGATATGGAGAGTTTTGCCTGCTTAATAAGTTATGTACTAACATAAGAGATGGTGATCATATGATGTTTAATGGTTTAACACCAATCCTGCCTAATAGAATAATGGTCACTATAGTTGTTAAAGAGCTAAAGACACCAAAATGTATGGGGGCCGAACTGAGTTTGGACTCATATATCTATATAAGCTATTGAGCTTAGATTGAAAATATTGTTTTCAATTTTATTCTCATAGTTTTGTAGTTAAATAGAGATAAAAGGTGGCTGCTGGAGGGTTGCCTTAGATCCTAAGATGTAGATGCAGTGCTGTCAAATCCAAGGCTCCTTACTGACGAAGGCCACAAGCCAGAAACTAGTCTGGGGATATTGGATGAGTAGGCACTAGATGGGGATTTTATATACAAGTCTTCTGGCATCCATTGATTATTGATTACTCTGGTGGGTGGAACTATTGTATGGAGAGTTTTGCCTGTTTAATCTAATACAGTTATGTGCTAGCATAAGAGATGGTGATCATGTGATGTTTAGTGGTTTAACACTAATCCTGCCTAATAGGATCACAGTGGATATGGTTGGTAAAGAGCCAAAGACACCAAAATGTATGAATGCTAAACTGAGTTCAGACCCATATGTCTATAAGCTACTGAACTTAGATTGAAAATATTATTGTGTTTGCAATTTCATTCTCATAGTTTTGTAGTTAAGTAGAGATAAAACGTGGCTGCTGGAGGGTTGCATTAGATCCTAAGATCTAGGTGCAGTGCTCTCAGATCCAAGGCTTCTCGCTGACGGAGACCACAGGCCAAAAACTAGTCTGGGGATATTGTATGAGTATGCACTAGATGGGGATTTTATGCACAAACCTTCTGGCATCCATTCATTACTCTGGTTGGCACAGGGTGGTACTTCTATATGGAAAGTTTTACCTGTTTAATATCAATTATGTGCTAGCATAAGAGATTGTGATCATGTGATGTTTAGTGGTCATTATGCATTCCTAAATGTCACTTGTTTCAATTGGATTTTTGGAATAAATGGTTATTATAAAATAATTAATTTCTTTAAAATTGTAAGAATCTAAAGTGACTCTTGATAATGTACAATTTTATGAAGCTAATGAATATAAATCAACAATAATAATGCAGATAATACATCTGGGTCTTTTTTTACGCGGACTTATTTAACACGATTTTGAAGTTATGCGATTCGTGTTTTACTGGAAGTCGAACTCTGATAATGCGCTATTACTTTAAATAATAAATTTCGTGCACTTATGTTATATTGAAAGTAATAGCGCATTATTGGAATTCGACTTTCAACTTAGTAATTTCAATATTTTCAGTGCCTTATAATAGTAAGATTTTATGCAATAATGAAATTAAAATCATGATTTCCACATTTTATGTATACACACATTAAATTATACAAGATTATAATGTAAATTTGTTCAAACATTGTGCATGTTAATTTTGCATTTTAAATCACATTCTGATTTTGCTTTTTAAAAAAGAACATAATCAATTATTAATCATTTAGTGTCCACAAGTTTATTTTTAAAAGGTCAGTAATAGCAGTGGGCAGAATTAAATTTGACAATTAAAAATTAAAATCTGATTTTTAATTGTAATTAACAATTTAAAAATTACTTACGGCGACTTGAAATAATGTGATGTGAAATTTGATTTTTAAACAGAATTGAAAATTATAGATAAAAATAAGAATTTAATTTTTAGTTGTTAGTTTCATAAACAATTAATAAAATCATCATCTCAAAGATTAATTACTAATTACTTTGTCACCAGAAAACCATTGACACAACATGAGTGTGAAGTTGGCGCTAGTTGTTTGCAAATGAACGTGTTTTTCGGCAAATAGCTATAATAATTAAAACGTGTATAAAAAATGTAAATTACTGTACTGTAAATTATGCATAAAAATATATTATTTTGAATAAAATTAAATATTATAGTTAAAAAAAGTTTGTCTTGTATCAATTTTTTTCAAATTTGAAATTTTTTATTAGTCATATTTTATTTCCTTATTTTTTTTTTTTGCACAAATTTTAAAGTAATTTTATGTTGGTGCTTTGCTTTTATGCGAATTTTGAAAAATCACAGACCGCATTCCCGTTTTTTCAATGTAAGTTACGTCTATTTTTGCACGATTTCGTTTGTGCGTGTTTTCTGAGGAACCTATCTATCGCGTAAAACGAGACCCAGGTGTATATTAAATAAATCTGTGGGCATTAAGTGAATGAACTATATAGTTTTTAAGTTAATGGGCTATTAGAATTTTTTAACAACCAGATTATCTATCTATTTATGTAATCATTCTTTTTCATATACACAATTTATAAACCACATATTGTCTCATCGAATACAAGTGCAATTTTTTTGTTTACTTGGAGTTTTAGATATAACTTATAGGAACTTGAACACAGACTTTCAAGCTTCCCTCACCTATTTGCTCTATCTCATATAACCAATACACAACTATACACATGAGAAAATGATAAATGATCTCCAATATACATTGGAGATCATTTATTTTTGTGGTTTGTCATGTGTGTCGATTGTAAGAGATAGAGTGATTAGCTGAGGGAAGTTTGAAAGTCTGATTTCAAGTCCCTTATAAGTTACATATTATCTGTAGTATTATTATTATTGATTTGTATTTGTTAGCTTTAGGAAATACGTGTAGAAAAACTGGTTTAGCCTATAACATTTAAATAATTAATTATTTTATGATTAATATTTAGTCAAAAAGTACACTTATACAATTTTTATTGTATTACAATTTTTTATTTATGCTTCTTATTTTGATTATTTATGAAATATAACATTAATTATTTATTTTGGTTTTTTTTTAAAAAAAAAAGAAAGAAAATATTTAAATGTAAGCATTCATTATGTTATACACAACTATTTAATGCTTTTATTTAGCAATGCTTTAAATATATTTTTTAATTATTTAAATAGTTATAATAAAACCTCCACTCCATACACACCCTTGAAAGACATGAATAAAGATATCATGAAAGATTAAATGATACCCAAGATATATTTCATATTGAACCAACACTCATCAGTTGGCCAGGTCTCAATCTTTTACATATATCTTTATCATATGTTCAGTATTTATCAATATGATTTAAATATATATATTTAAATAAATATATTAAAAAATTATATCTGAAAAATAAATGAACTAAAAAAAGCTCTTTTCCAAGAAGGCATTATTTGAATCAAAGCTGGAAAAAGTCAATGGTTGTCAATTATTAATATTAATGATTATAATGTTCATTTATTAAAATATTTTTTGATTCACCTGATGTTTTAGATTAATTAGCATAGATAAAAGATGTATTGATAATAAAACATTTAAAGAAATCAAATACTGACTATCGACTGTTGACAAATCTTGCCTGTATGGTTTAACTCAATACTAGAGTAATACTTTAAGTGTTAACAATTTGTTTTGATTCCAACTATTGAAAGTAAAAAAAAAAAAAATTCAATTTGATTTATTGATTCAATGCGTTCTTTTAATATATCATTTTGATACTGAGATGTCACATGACTTCCTGATCAACTAACAAGATGATTATTTGATTTATTGTCTTAGAATTTAATGTATAGAATGCTCTACTTGATATATGTTAGTACTTAATGTTCATGATAGTATATTATTCATAGGTTTACTAATAATATTTAATCTCTCCTTTCTTTGCAGAAAATAACATTTATTTAACTTTTGATAAAGAATACAGTATAATTATTGATATAAATTTATGTGTTATATTTAATATATTAAAAAAAGTGTTTGTGTATATATGTACATGTATGAATAGGGACAAGGTAGAGGCTTTTCAATATTTTTATAAAGTCCTGTTTTTTTACTGGGACATAATTTTAAAGTAACTTTCAATATATAAATATATTGTCTAATGCCCATTTTATTTTTTTTTCCTCCTCACATTATATTGACAGAATGTTTCAGCACAATTTTTTATTGATAATTGCTTTTCACTATTATTTGTTATTTATGTTCCCAACTCAGGAATGCTTTTATCATTTTAAAACACTGAAAAAAAAAAAAAGTTTTTAAATTTTTTAGTTTATTATGTTACATATATATAAACAATTTTTTTTTTTATCACTCTTATGGATTAAATGAAAGAAAATTTACAATTTTATCTGAATAAAATAAATTTTCACTTTAAAATAATTACAGAGTTTTTAAGTTTGGCATGTTTTGTAAAGTGGTTTTTTCTGTATATTTTCTTTTAGAAAAAATACGGGAAAGAGTTAAGTATAAATTTATACATATAATTTTTGTTAAAAATGTTAAAATAGATATAAGTATTTAAACTTGATTTAGAAATCAATTATTTATTTTATTGTTTCTTTAAACTGATACAGAATAAAAAACATGATTGAAATAATAAAAATTTAGAATTAATTGGCGAAATTGAATTAAATAATTGGTTGAAGAAGGGTTATTACATTATCCATTTTGCTTAATTTATATTTTGGAAATTAAAATCAATGTTTATAAAAATAAAATAAAATTCTAAACCTTGGTGAATCGAGAGATTTATTGACAGCATGTCCACTTTTGAAGATTGTCAAGAGATTTAAAAATAAACAAGATTGAGAAAGTATTTAGAGTTTGAAAAAAAAAAAAAAATTAAAAATAAAATTGATCAAATTAAAAATTTAAATATTTAAATAGATGTTTAGAATAAGTTAAATAACATGAGCGCAGAATTGATGGTTAAATATGCCCATAATCAAATGTTTATTTTATGGGCTAATATTAAAGTTGGGGAAAGGTTTTAGAAAAAAAAATTAGTTTCCAGTGCAAAACCTTTTGACCTACAGTATAGTTAATTAAAAAAAAAAATGGTGAAAAATATTTGGCAGTTTTTGAGAAGTAAATATAGAAAAAATTGGAAGAGTGTATTAAATTAATAGATTTATTGTTGCTATTTTATTAATTTTAAATTATTTTTTTTTATAAAAGTATTTTAGAAACATCTAACCTATCTCTGAATGTTGTGGATATTTTTAATAAGTGAAATTAGTTTTGAAAAATAAAAATGTTTATTATTTGGGTTTGAGTTTAGCTATTTATTAATTTATTTATTTTTTCTAAAAGCCGTATATTTAGTCGTTTTACTTGTTGTTGTTGACTTCTATTTAAATAACATGGTTTGTTTTGAATAATCATTTAAATGTAACTATTGTTCAGATAAATTCTTTTAAAAAGTAAGATTTGTTTAAATTTAGTAAGGATTACATTTCCACATTTTTTAATTTTATTTTTTATCTTAAGAAAGATTTGTAATCATTAAAACTATGAATTATTTTTAGGAGTAATTACCATTAAGCAAGATTTACATCTGAAACTATTCCACTTAATTAGCTCTGCATGCCCCCCCCCCCTTAAAACAGTTAAATAGGCAAAATATTTGTGATAGAGAGAGACAAAAAAAAATTAACAAAAATAATTTCAATAGAAGTTACAAATTGTATATAAATATAATGATTAAATGACTTATAGCTTGAGTAATTATAAGATATTCGAGCACAGGAAATGACAAATTGAACCATGAACTGTGGATCTTTAGTTTTTGACTCAACTACTCCACTACTATACTAATCCACACAGAGCAAAAATTATACAAGTACAATATAACTCTAAATCTATTGGATCAATTTATTCTCAGAATTAAGGTATTATTTGAAACAAGATATATTTTTTATGATAATTTTGATGCTATGATAATTTAGCCATAAAATTTATACTATATCACTCTACCATGAAATCAGTTCCATCATATATAGTAAGACAGGTTGTGTACATCATATCAAGCAGTTTTCTTAAGCCTTTCTCCTATTAACTTTTTAACACATATAACTTTCACTATTTGTTGAATATTAAGAATTTATTGTATATACAGATTCAATAATTATTTGATTATTTTATATTTTTGTAATCATTACTTTATTTAGTGCATAAGCTTACAGTTGATATTGATATAGAAAAATTTTACATGCTATAAATATACCTTAGCACTTATTTTGTTTGGTCATTCAGATTTTTATTGTATTAGGACCAGTCTCTATAACTAGATGACAATGAGTTTGCATGTATTATAATAATTGATTAAATTAATATTCTAAGTATTACTGTTATTTATATAATTATTATTTGAAAATGTAAAAATGCTAGCAATATGAATAAAAATCTATTTTAAAATCTTTAAAAAAGTTATATTATATTAAATGGAATTACTGTATCTACTATTTTTTTCTAAAGCCCCTAGTGAATAGTATAAATTAATGAATTATATTTTTTAACACTATAAAAAACACAGAAGCTATTTAACATATATGAACACATACCCATTATACAACTTAATTTAAAAGTTATTAATATTGCAAAGAAAAATTATTTTTTTTAAAAAAATAGAATAATGCAGAGAGAAAGTATATTTATGTATGTATATATTATATAACGGTCTGGGAGATGATCGAAGCTGGCAATCGTACCGTAATTTTACAAAAAGACTATATACAAAAAAAATGTTGACTATCGTTTTCCTAAGGACCATCTATGTTTACGCCTGGCCTCCTCTCCCCAAGAATTCTATTTTCTCTATATTTTATTTCTAACAAACAGCATGACAAGAAAATTATTTATTTAAGGAGGTTGCATTGAAGTAAATATGTTTTAAGGGATAACGAGTTTATACGTGTATATTTGCAGCACAATTATATATACCACCAACTTATTTATGATTGATTGAAATGCTTAAATAGGGTTACTCTGAAGTAAATTCCCAAAGGCACTCATCATAAGGTACCATATTTACAATCATAAACTTATGTAGCTGTGCGCGCCTATACACATTAAAGCATAATATATATTAACATTAAAAAAAACATATTAATTGCAACCTTTTGACTTTTAAAAAAAAAATTACAGTTTTAAAGTTATTAATATCCTTTTTTTCTCATTTTTAATATATGTGCTATTTCTTTCTGGCAGTGCTTTTATAAGATATAACGTATACGGTAGATAAAAACATTTCATTAAAAAAAAATTACTCAGAGTACTTGTGGTTTATTAAACATCGGCTCATGTTGGGTGGCCAATTGTAATGGTCCGATGGAATAGGAGAATTTTAAAAATGTAGTATGAGGTCCGCTATGTGTAGGATCGCATATTATGCCACACACCCTCTTTTTGCCTACGGAATGGGATGGTAAGATGGAAAACACAGTCCCTTTCTAAGGAGTTTTTTTTATTATTGCTCTTCACATCAGACAGATGTAGTATTCCTGTCTGGACGAGAGTCAATGTCTTCTATTAACCATGCTGTTCAGATGTACATTTTTGATGGTGTGGTATTTGTGTTGTCGTATTCGTGCTGCATTGAATATATCGATATATCAGATAGATTGGCGTTGGTTTGACTGCGAACTTTTGGCCTAACGTTAAATAAGGGATAGAATATTTTCTTTTCAAATGCAATCTATGTAGTCTATTCATATCGACACTCTAATAAATATTAAATTCATTTGTGCAAACTTTTAAAATAAAATAAAAACAGTTAAATTGTAAATTAAAATCTAAAGTAAAATAAGTTATAATGTTTTGTAAAAAATAAAAGTTAGACTAAAATAATAATGCTAAATTGTATATATATTAAATAAATGTTTGTGTGTGTGTTATTACTGGCAGTGGCTTCTTTTATTTTTTTAATATTGAAAATATTTTTAGATAAGAATTCATATTTTATAAATCTCTGCATCTCACTGAGCTAGTGGCAATGAGCTGACGGTCGGAATAAAAATATATGTAAAATAAGATCTTAACAGCACATCTCTGCCTACTCTATAAATTTTCTAGGTTCAAGTAACCTAGTGGCACTCTGTATGGCAGATATGGTAAGACTTACAAACCCTGATCATTATAATTAATATGTGTGTTCAAATTCCCTCCATCACATTTTATCAAAAAAATAGTAATTGTATTTTTCTTTATTATAAGTGGATGATTTGTTTTTGTAAATTTGCTAACATCATAATATATATATATATATATATATTGCATTTGTCATTAAATTAATTACTATTTTATTATTTACAAGAAATACTTAAAACAAATTTACATTTGATAGAATTATTATGATCACTAGTTTTATGCTTTGAAACCATTTCAAATGAAATTGAATTTTGATGAAAAAAAATGGAGGAAAAACACATGCACTGCTTTTATCTAAATCAGAAAAAATATATGATTGATTGAATTCAAACAATTTAGTGAAAATATGAAATTTGATAGCACAAAAAATTTAGAATAGACATTGCAAGAAAAGAAAATGGTAGTTACCCTACTAGTAACTATTGTACATGTGTAAAATTGACATCTTTTTCATTCATTTATGAATTTCAATGCTTTTATTTTTTGTTTATTTACTTGGGGGGGGGGGATAACATGGTAAATGTGGTAATTTCATTCCAGTTATAATACGATTATAAATGTTTCTATAAACAATTCATTTTTAATAAACTTTAATAATTTTTCTGATATAGAACAAAGTTAAAACTTTTTATGATAGTGAAAAACTTCCAATATTTTTTATATGTAGAACATTGTCTAAAGGCACAATCATTATAACTAAAGGACAAAGTAATATATGAGTTTCACTTTGGAAAACTATATTACTAATTACTCAAAAGATATGCTGTAAAGAAAAATAGGCACTGATACATTTGACCATCTATCCCACTTGATGGTGTTGTTGCTAGACAAAAGCAGTTAAAAATACCATTTAGCAGATCCAACTTTTCAATTGCTATCAGCAATTGATTCTTTTGCAGTGTGTTTGTGATCAATTGCTCTTTCAATTCACACTTAGCCTACTATATGTCTAGCATCAGTATGGCCTGCAGTGTGTTTTGCGATCAATTGCTCTCACAATTCATGCTTAGTCTATGTGTTGTTGCTGACAATTAACAGATTGCTACCATATTATGTTATGGTATGAGTACTCATATGCAGACTGAAATAATTATTACTAAACCTATAGGATGTCCTAAAAATTCTGACACTACCCAACCTCCCAACTCCACAAATGTAGGAGATGTGTGCTCAAAAGCACAATTCAGCAGATATCATGCGAAAGTCATGTACCTTGCAAAAGCTTGCGAGACTAAAAATAACAATCTGCCTTTAAACTGTCACTATTTCCAAATACCAAAGCATCCACTGTGCCTTCCTGCAAGAGAAATGAGTTCTACCAACAGAGAAGACCTATGTCTGTGGTGGTAAGATAGTTACAAGGAAATGCAGGACATGAAATGGGATGCAAATCAACTTCATGCCATCAACGGTGGTCTGTTTGCAATGGCACCTGGTTCGACAGATTCAAAATGAATCTGGTGAAAGTGTTACAGGTGATCTACTTCTTGAGCAGGGATGAACTCACAGTGGCAGTGAAATAGCAGAACAAGAGAATATGCGGCACACCAAGAACTGGGATCGACACCTACCTGGCAGAGTTTATGTGACAGTTGATGAAAAAGGACCAAGACCTGTTCTGTGCCATCCTAAAAGAGATGAGTCTGTACCAGTGAGAAAAGTAGGAAATTTTTTTTGTCATTTTATTTGTTGCATTATTGTATTTGTTGTTGCATGAAATTCATTTTGAAAGTCCCAGAAAAGAAACCAAAAAAAAATTTGGGCAAAAAAAAAGGAACATGTCCAATGTATTGCTTGATTGTTAATATATGAAAGAAAATGTAACGGCCAATGAAATAATATAATTTAAAACCATTGTATGGGTGTTGTTTGATTATTAATATATGAAAGAAAATCCATTGTCTGTGTATTGTTTGATTGTTAGTATACGAAAGAAAATATAATGGCCCAGTAACATTGATGTGTTTTAGTGTAGGAACAATGCTATCAAGTGGGATGGAAGGTACAATGTATCAGTATTGAAAAATATTTAAAAAAAACTTTATTAATAAAAATTTATTTCTCTGAATTGTGTGTAAAATGATTAGATATGACTTTTCAATTATTAAGGTTTATTATATAATATTATATAGTTTGTATATTTTTAAAGCATATATATAAACATATATTGATTTATTTATGTATATGTTTACTTGTTATTAATGTTAACATTATACTCATATTGTTAGTGGATAATTGTATTTAAATATTATCAGGATAGTAGAAATTAATCAAAGGTTATTTTTGGGAAGTCTCCTCAGTATCCTTGAATGACTTCTATTATCCTAACAATAGTAAGTATAATCCAAATTAAATGTTAATGTAATACTGATATTAACACTATTGGATGTATAGGTAGACACATTTTAAATGTAGATTTACATCTTTTATTCATGAATTTTTTTGCTTCATTGTATATAGTATACCAGAAAGAAGAAGAAGACAATAAATGATGAGGATGAAGACCAGCAAATTTTATTTATTTAAAATATTTATGCATGTTAAATTTGTTAATTAATATTATATTTAATATAAAGCAATGACAACATTTAAATTGTTTAAAATTAACAAGAGAAAATTGTTCAATTTTTTAATATTGATAAATACTTGATTAATGAAAATTAAAGCATATTTACTAAAAGTGATCATTAAGATAACAAAATAGATAGCAAGATTTTGTAGTGGATAACTTAATATTAAATAAGTCACACAGTGTTATGGCTTAATTAATTTTAATATATCACAAATCTAATTTATATTGATTAACATATTAGAGTTAGAAAAATAGATTGAATAATAGATTTTTTTCCTATTTATTTGTCATCCTTTTTCTCATTATTAAACATATAATTTTAAATTTTTTTGTAAATAATTTTATTACAGTAATATATACTTAATGTCACATACAGAATTATATAGAATTAAATGACAAATTTACATAAATCTTATTACTTTTTAAATTAATATGTGGCATTCATATTTTTTTTTGCTTTTCTTATTTTAGAAGCATTTTATATTTAATATTGAGTATTCATTCACCCATTCCATTTTCATTCAGCTTATCTTCTCTATGTATCTCATTTCCTTTTTTGGGATATCTCTGTAATTGCGAATTCTTTTTCCATAACTCCAAAAAATAATAATTTAAGAAGAAAGTGTGTAATAAATATGCATGATAATTTTAAATAGATCAATCTCTTTTAATAAACCATTGTCTATGAAGTCTCATAATTCTTAATAAAAGAAACACCTAAACTTCAATATATAATTAAATTTTTATTTGCTTGTTTAAAGTGAAACATTTTTTAAAAATTTAATTATTATATTGTTGAAGGTTTCAAATTATTTCCTTACTTAAAAGAAATCAAATATTCATCTATTTTTGTAATGAGATTTTTTTTCCTTGTAGCACTTTCAAATAAAGTAGAAAACAATAACAATATAAGGCAAAGGAAAATAAATTTAGTTATGCTAAACTTTCAGCAAACATACATTTCCCTCTTCTTTTTGGTATTGAAAATTAACCAAATTTTATTATTTCAATTTAATAATTTTATTTCTTTCTTTGAAAATACATAAAATGTTTTTGTGGCAAATTAATATCTATGAAATGTGCAATTTAGATGAAGTACTGATAAAGTTTTTTTTTTTAATTTCTCTTTATTTTTTATAAATGGAATGCCTCTTCATAGTTAAATAATTTAGCATATATAAATATTTGTTTAAGTGTATAATATGACTAAATGAAATATATATTTTTAAGCCAAAGTTACATGTCCATTTAGTATTTTTTTTTTTTGCTTTCCTGTTGAATTTGTTGATTATATTGTATTAGGCAGATGAAGCATTAAAGTCACAATGTTATATAATTATTATTTTTACTTTTTATTAGTAATACATGTTTAGACTGTATTACCATTAGCTCTTTATTTTCATAATTACCTATGACAATAAAGTGACATTTATGTCAGCTATTTAATATAAATAATTAGATCTTGTGATATTCAGACGCTGGAAGCAACAAATTGAATTTTCATTTAGCTATTGATTTCCTCATTCTAATATCTTTTTTTGCTTGATTGGATAAATTTTTATTATCCTGTTGATAACAGTTATGTAAATTATTCAATGAAATTAAAGTAGTTTATTTAAAACAGTTACAGTTTACGTTTGCTTTTACCTTTTTTTTTTTTTTGTAATTTTATAAAAAAAAAATAATTTAAATTTCACTTTTGTCATTATCAGTTAATTGTACTGTAACAGTAATAATAAAAGCCATGAAAATAGAACCATAACTAGAGCTCACATTGAAAATTCCTAATATATATATTTTGTTTATTTGATTAACTAACCTTTCCTTAAACAACTGATTTATTTTAATTTTTTGCAGTAATCATGGCACAACCATTTATATTTTTCTAGTCTTTAATATATTTAATAAATAAAAATATTAAATAATAGAAAAAAAAAGTACAATCACATTTGGAGAATTGTAATTAAAGATTGAAGGTACATTCCACAATGCATTATGGTGTAGTGCAATTAAGTGATAGTTAGAGCAGATTCATGATAAAAAAGAGTGGCAGGCCATTAAAATTGTAAATGAAAGTAAGAATTGTTCACACTATGGAGTTTCACTTTGTAGATGTGAAAGTTGATAACTGATGAAGAATAGGAAATATATTGGTTGACTTAAATCTTAGTTCTGGTGAAGATTTTTGAGAATATTATAACAATATGAATAATGACTAAATAGATACTCAGTCATATTTGATTTTAACTTGTGTTTGAATGGGAAATTTTTTTATTTTGATTGTATTATGAGACAGAATAATTCATTAGAAAAAAATATATAAAGCTTACCTATGTTGATAATGGAAGATGTACATCAATGAGTATCATCATCATAATCAACATGCAATTGAAAAACCTTAAAAATGACAGTAAATCAAACATAATATGGGAGGCAACATTTAAGGAAAATCAAATTTAAGATGTGTTTGATTAAAAATGAAGTTATGCTTCCAGTTAAAAATAAATAAGATCAAGGTGAAAAGAAAATGGAAGTAACCATAATAAGATAGGTGCCTCAATCATCATAACAACTAATTTTTATTTTATTTTTTGAGAACATCCAAGAAGAATACAAAAGAATTTAGAGAATTTTTATTTTATAAAATCATCTAAAGCTAACATAAACTGATCTAATTCCCTCATAAAATTAGTTTATGTAAGAATTTGATAGATAATGCTTAAATTTAAAAATATGGACAAATAGATAAATATAAAATGTACATATTTTGGAAAGAAATGCTTGGAAACTGAATTTGTAGAATAGCATTTATATCATGATTTTTATAGTGCCAAATTTTATTCTCATTTATAGTATTCATCATTGGATTTCTTATTTTGTTAATGTATAGGTTTCCTTTTTTTTTTTTTGCAATAAGGAAACTAAAAGGTGATTATATAATTGTAATAATTTGCTACAGAAGTTAAAATCAACCTCATAAGATATCAAATAAACAAGTAAAACTAGAGTCTTTTATATTTTTATGAGAACCTCTAATGTTATGTTTATATTTCTATATAAAATATATTTAAGATTGAATTAATTAGAGGGGATTTGAACTCAGATTCTTAAGCTCTCTTTAGTCATTTCATTCCATCTTATACAACTAATACATATGACCACATACATAAAAAGGATAAATGATCTCCAATATATATATTTCATGCTGAACCAGCACTCATCAGTTGGTTCAGATCATCATCTTTCACACACATATATAATCAGTATTTGGTTTATATTAAGATAACAAATCTTCAAACTTTAATGGACAGGCTTCAGTATTTCCCAATTCTCCAGCCATCCATATCATTGGAAATCTGATGATGGCATGTTCAAAGTCCTTGTTTGCCACCATCAGATTTTCGATGATATGGATGGCTGGAGAATTAGAGAGTGGAGAAGATTGAAGCTGCCCATTAAAGTTTGATGGTTTGCAATCTTAATCTAAACTGAGCACTAATTATATATATTTGTGTGGGAGATGATGATCCAGAACAACTGATTGCTAGTTCAGAGTGTAATACATATATTGGAGACCATTTATCTTTTTCTGATGTATGTGGTCATGCATATAGATTGTATAAGATGGAATGGATAACTAAAGGAAGCTTGATAATCTGGGTTCAAATCCCCTCTAATTTACATCTAGCTTAAAATATAAATAGTACATATATATTTAATTATTAAGATTGACTTATTCATTATATAATTATATATACATACACACACTTTCTCAATGTTGTAGATATATATTTCAATTTGCAAGATATATATGCTTTTAAGTATGGATGTTTAGATTATGTAGACCACTTTGATAAATTTTTGTATATAAATAATAAAAAAACTTAAAAATAAAACAAGTTTTAGTAATTTATTATAATTTTTTGATTTTCATATACTTATGAAATGATTATAGTAATTTGTTGTAGAAGTTAAAAGCAACCCCATAGGATATCACATAATGATAATAAATATTATCATGTAAATATGTAAAATTATTTGTGATTTTTGGTTTGCTCTGTTTAAATTTGGTAAAATTCACATTTCATTTTTTGTTTGTTTGCTTGTTTTTCTCTTTTTCTATTGGAGTTAGAATTGATGCACTCATTTTAAGAATGAATATTAATACATATTTACTATATTTATATCTATGCAAGTTTTTCCTACTAAAATATTATTGTATTTTTTTAAAATCTATTCTTATTATTTAAACAATTGATGTTTTTTAGATATCTGACAACAGGAAACAAGATAAATATTTACATGGAAAATTAATGCATTTTTAATAAATATGTGGATTAGAAAAAAATTAGAATGAAAAAGTCAAATCATAAACACACTTAAAGATTATCAACATAAGCAACAGAGAAAAATGTACTTGTAAAAAGTTAACATTTGTTCAGAATTGTCTATAATTATGTTATTCACAATATTATTTATACCAGCTTCTTCAAATTATTGTATTTTAAGTCAAAAGATTATATAGTATATTTTTTCTTGGAAGGAATTTTATTGTAAAAATTTTTTTAAAGAAAGCCATTTTTTACTTTTTTTTCCATATGTCATAGCATCGGCCGGGAGGTCTGCAACCAACTGCTTGCTTGCAAGATGGCTGTGATGACCTCTCGGCTAACAACCTATAGATGCTTATGTGAATAATAAATCTTTATATTTTATAATTAAAAATAAATACAAATTATTAATTATTATATTTTTTATTGTTATTGTTATTATTGTCTATTATAAACATTAAAGTAAATCTAAAAAAAAGAAATCAAGTTTTCTTAAAAATTTAGATATAATTATATAGCTTATGTAACATTGCATTTTTTAATATTTCCAAATTTGGATGCAGCTATGTCCCATTGTAGCTTGAATGCATAGATTTTTATCCAAAAATGGGCCTACTTTGAACGTTTGAATATTATGCTTTTGATTTTCTTTAAGAAATATAATTAATAAAGGTAAGGACCTTTGAATTATTTCTGATCAATTTGAATATTTTCATATTTGCCAGCAACAAATAATTATAAGAGATAGTTCTCACATAGTTAATAATTTTTAAACTGTTTACGTAAATTAAATTCTTTATCCAATAACATGTTGAATAATTAGGCATTGCAGTAGTATCACCAAAAACATAACATTGATGGTTGTTACTATTACCTGACATAACAATTGCTGCCATTTTTTAACACAATTTATTCTAGTATCTTAATTTTTAAACCATGACATACTAAACTGAAGACAAACTATTATTTTAAATATATCATTGCATATATATTGGATTTTTTTGATTATATATTCAACTTTAATTTAAATTAAAAATTATTATTTCATTCTTCAAATAGATTTTAATGTGAATGTCATTATTACTTTGAATTAGCTAGAAAGACCAAAAAAAAAAAAATCTATATTGGAATTTTAGAGAAAAATTAAAGGCTGATTATTATTAATTGAAAAAGATCTGGAACGATATGAAAAAAAAATTTATACTTAATATTTTTGACTTTATTTATGATATATGATGAACTTTTATTATTTTCTTTCCAGGTGTTATATTAATATAAAATGAACTATGTTTTCAAAATTTATATTAAAACAAGTAGAGAACAACTATAAAAAGTATATTAAATTGTCTGTCAGGTGCCATATTATTTTAATAAAAGAATATAATAAACTAAAGTGAGAAAATATCTTTTTATATAAATTATATTTTCTCAAAACTAATAGATATTTACCTTTTTAATCATACATGTTTAGTTATAAATTTAGTGAGTACAAAAAGGAAAATAATAATAGTGTATAGAAACTGCAAATAGTTAAAAAAAAAAAAAGGAAAAAGTTGGTGTTTGAAATTTTATATTATTCTTTAAAATATACTCTTGTAGTATTCTAAAATGCTTTTATTAATATACATATTTATTTTGATCATATTTTTAGATATTATTTCGTTGTTGGTTATTGAACTTATTTTATGACAAATTATTAATTTTTATAGATTGTGTATATATATATTATAATCTTCCAAAAAGAAACGAGTGACGAATACGATGATAACAAACGATACAATGATGAAACTCTATTTATTTAATACGATTAACATAAAATAGACTACAGTTATGGTCATAAATATATAGGTTTTAACATTGAGAAGCATATGAAATATACTTCACAATGGTATTGCTATTATAAAACTCTCCAGCCATCACCATACTATAATCATTAGGAAAATCTCTGCAACAAACAATGACTAACATAATAAATTATGGGAAATAATTATTAAGATTCTCTCTTGTATTTATAATAAACTATAAAGATAATAATTTTAAAAACACAAATTTAATTAATCTAATTGATTACTGCTACCCTATTGATATCTCAGGGATAATGATTATTCCTTTAGTAAACAAAATAATAATGGTAAACAATTGGACAATTTAATAGTAAGTGGGATTTTATTGAAATTCAATAATTTGCCTGATGACGTATTTGACCCACCGGTTTCCCTTCCGGTGGGCATCGACGATCGTTGTATGACAACGTTGCATGGCAACGTGACTGGCGTGATTAATCCATCAGAGAGTCAATTTTTTTTTTTAACCGCGAGATTTAAAATTCGGAGAGACATTTGGGAAATTTTTTGATTTTTCTGTCTATTGTGATTTTGCTATCCACTTGATCACAGTGACTTTTTTCAGCGTGATTAATCCATCAGAGAGTCAATTTTTTTTTTTTTAACCGCGAGATTTAAAATTCGGAGAGACATTTGGGAAATTTTTTGATTTTTCTGTCTATTGTGATTTTGCTATCCACTTGATCACAGTGACTTTTTTCAGCTCTTCCATTGCGTTTTTGATATTTTACTTTGTGATTTTACTTTGTGATATGGCTGAAGCTCCAAGAACCTTGTTCAATTTACCGAGTACGGAGGAAGAAGCGATCATCTTCTTACAAGACCGCGTCTTCTCCCCAAAAGGAATTATGTCAAAATGGGCATGAAATGAAGAAATATATTCATGATTCCAAGAAACAATGGCGGTGTAACTTGAAGGATTGCCTGTCAGAAATTGCAATTAGAAAAGGCACTGGTTTGTTGGCTCCAAAATGACTTTCGTGACCGCTATACGCTTCATCTATAGTTGGTCCAAAAATTAACATCGATAACATTTTGGGCGGGAGGAATTGAATATTTCGGACAAAACTGTAATCGATTGGAATAACTACCTCCGGGGAAGTTTGTACCTGGAGATTGTTAAGAAATGAGGGGGGGAAAATCGGCCTTGAGATTGATGAAAGCCTCTTCACAAAACGGAAGAACAATGCCGGAAGAGTCCTACCACAGCAATGGCTATTTGGCGGCATGTGGAGACTGAGGAATGCTTTATTGTAGCCGTTCGAGATATAACATGCAAGAAATTTTGCAAAATGTACACGAAGGCTCGGCTTCTACACGAAGTTGTGGAAGGGAAAGCTGAGGCTGGCGAACACCATCGGTACACACACACCCCAAATGTTGAAAGGTTGTGGGGTTTGGTCAATGGGGTAAAAAAAACACAGAGGGACCCGCACTTTTTTTTTTATGGGAGGCAGTCTACAAACTGTCCTTTCGCTGCAATTTTAGAATATATCGATTCCCAGTGCTCGCTATTTGTAAGTAATTTATTTTTTTTATAATAATTATAATTTTAGAATTAATTATATTATTGAATATAGACAATACCAATATACAGTCCGTTTTTAACATTACCGCATGTAAAGGCTTTAAGGAATGGTAGATTCGCATTAACTTTTTTTTTTTTTAAATTTACAAAAAAATTTTTTTTATATTTCTTCAATTATCAAACTTCCACTTAATTACATTTAATTTGTAAATAATTTTTGTATTTTTTGTTTAATATTTCTACAAATATCAAATTATTTTATTTTATATCTTCACACCCCCCTTTTAAAATTAGCTCGCCATTAATGGCACATTTTCAATAAGTTTTTGTTTCTATATTTTGTATTGACCTTATTTTGTATTTCATGCAGGAAATTTTCACTAATTTGTTGGGTTTTTTTTTGGTATTTCTACAAATATCAAATTATTAATTCATAAGTTCATGGGGGAATAATTTTTGTTTCTATATTTTGTATTGACCTTATTTTGTATTTCATGCAGGTAAATTTTCACTAATTTGTTGGGTTTTTTTTGTATTTTTTGGTTAATATTTCTACAAATATCAAATTACTTTTCGTAAATTCATCGGCTATATTTTGTATTTTATATCTTGACACCCCCCTTTTAAAATTAGCTCGCATTAATGGCACATTTTCAATAAGTTTTTGTTTCTATATTTTGTATTGACCTTATTTTGTATTTCATGAGGTAAATTTTCACTAATTTGTTGGGTTATTTTTGTATTTTTTGGTTAATATTTCTACAAATATCAAATTATTTTTCGTAAATTCATCGGCTATACAGTTTCGCTTTTAAAATTAGGGAATGTGAGCGCCCTTAATGGCACATTTTCAATAATTTTTTGTTTCTATATTTTGTATTGACCTTATTTTGTATTTCATGCATGTAAATTTTGGGTTTTTGTAATTCATTTTTAACGTGACGTGTTCACGTGATATGCGGACACATCTTATCGAATAGATGTGTCTGCAGATCACTTGGAGACGTTATCTTAAAAATCGCAACATTAGACCGGTATGCCTTCAGGGTAATACGTCATCAGGCAAATTATCCGTAAGTACCGAATAATTACACTGTCATTTATAATGATAATTAATAGGTGAAATACACAGGCTTATATATACCTGTGTTTATATATGTAATAGACAGGTATATATAAGCCTGTGTATTTCAACTATTACATATTAGAGATGTCTGCCTATCCCTTGTATGTGTATTTAATGGATTATGTCCTGTACATGAGGGGTCAGATTGCCTTAGGTCAACATGGGTGTGACAATAATCTCGGCCTAAGGGTGGCCTTTGAGCGTTCCATCATCAGATGTCTGTGCTCATACCCTGTCTAATGATAATTAATAACACTTTAATAATACACTGATACTAATAACAAACTACCAAATTATTTTAAATTAATAATTTATAAAACTTTTTACTATCTATCTCTCTACTTCTACAGATAATTATCATTAAACAGAATAATCGTTGACTGATAATCAAAACCCTTATAATTAACCAAAATCTAATATTATATAACTCAATTTTGAATACATTATTTATTTTTTGCATTTACCCATTCTATTTTATCTTTCCAAACAAGCATCAAAATTGATCTTATTAATTTATATTTTGAATAATATAGCTTTTAATAAACTTTTTATGATTTTTGAAACATATTCACACTAGATCTTTTGCAATGAAGCAATGGTATTTTAGAATTGGATGGTCTTTGCGAGGGAGATGGGAATTAAATATTTGAAAATACAGATTTTAATAAGAGAAACTGCTTTTTTGGTGAAATTTGGTTGTCATTGGACAAAAAATGACTCAACATAAAAATTAAAATACTTTATATCCAAGTTTCAGAATGTTATTTTCATTGTGCTTGCATTGTAAGTTAGAATAATATTAATGATTTATTGTTTGTTGAAAAATATTTTTTTCAAATTTAATATTTTAAAATAATTATTTTTGTATGACTACTAATCAGAATTCAGAACTGGTCCTTTGTGTGAAGTGGTAAGGCAACTACTTCATGTGCCAAATTGAGAAAGGCATAAAATGAAGCATTATATTGAATATATATATATTGTAACAGAAATGATTTTGCCCTAACACATTGGTTGCCATTTATAATGTAAATGAGTTTAGTGTGTAATGGAATGAACTATTCTCCTAGGCTCTTGTTTAACATTTTCACAGATTTGGACAGCATTTATGATGGATCTGATATGACCACCATCTGAGTTCATGCTTCCAACAAATGACTGCACCAATTAAAACAGAACAGTCTATTATATATGAGACCAGATTTTCCTAATGATGCAAATGAACAGTATCTAGCACCAATAATTGGTCATTAATTGGATCAGAATAGAAAAAAAATAGTTATTTGCAGCACTTGTCTCTAATGTTTGCCCATTATAAATATATCACATTTTTAGTATGCTGAGTTCAACTCTAATATGTATTATTACCTCATGGTTGCATTTTGGGTCATTGATATCATGGGTTCTCATATTGCTGTCACTCCTCAGTATTCAAACTCCATAGTTATATGCATGATTTTAATAAATTAGAGTGATGATTATCATAAGTTTGATCTAAACTAAAAATATTTACCTCTGAGTTAGTTGCGAAGTATGGTATGCATAATGGAAAATTGAATAAATGATATGGCATGGCTAGTGGAAAGATAGGTAAATGATATGCTATGGGTAATGGAAAGTTGAGAAATAATGTGGCACATGCAATGGAAAGTTGAGTAAATGATGTGACACAGGCAATGGAAAGTTGGATAGAAACACACACAAATTTTAATTAAGTAAAATTGATCATTAACAATTTTATTTCATTACGGGTGATTTACAATCTTTTATACTAAATCAATTTGATATTTGCATAGATCAGATCATACTCCATTTGATTTGCATAATATAATTATCTTTTAGATCTTTGACCCCATATAGGATGGTCATTCACGATCCACTTTAATCATTTACTTAATTTAATAATATAATTTATGATTGATTTGATATGATCATCCTGTTGACTAACTCTTCTGTTACCTGACTTTAACTTGGCAACCTTAATCTATGGTTGTGCGTCATGATTTACTGACTGTCTTTCTTGGGTATGAAGTCCCCCTCCCTTTGACACTACCAGTGATTATGATAGCAATAACCATTCATACAAGATGTTTAATCAGTCATACAGAATAACAAATAAGAATTAAATTAATTTAGCAATAACAATAAATATAAATTCATCCTGTACTAATGTGAGCATTTAATGTTTTATATATAAAATCTCACCTCAACAGTCCTTTAGTGGTAAGTCTAAGAATCAGCATTTATACTTTATTACATTCAAAACTGATTGACTTGTAGATCCCCATTACATAATTATGATTGATCATTATAGAGCTGGATCATCAATTCTTTAAAAAAAATATCAACAAAGAGTTTTACAACAAAGAAAAATGGGTTCTACATGATAAAGCTATAATTTGAGTATATTAAATTGATAGTCTGTGTAGTTAACTATTCTTCAGTATGTGGGTGTGGCTGGTTCCTTTTACATTAGGATAATTCATGGACCTTGGAAGTTGATGATCCATTTGACATTGCCTGATCATTCTCTAGGTAATCGTTTGATGTCTTGCCAGTGGACAGATGATATTTGTATGTTCGCCACTGTTTTCTCCATGATCCTCGTGATTACTGTCTCCTTCTGTTGAGAGTGAAAACATTATTTATGTTATTAGCTTATAGGGTTGAATCATTAGTAGGCATATAACTGGCAGTATCCCACCTGCAACATTTAATGAATCTTTTATCCCCACGTCCTTCTGTATTGCCTAATATTTATCAGAATTACTATTTTCTGCTATATATTAGAAGGTATGTGGTCTTCTTTAGTTTCTCCAGCCAGCTGATAATTAATAAATTATTAATAAAACTTCAACAGCCAAAATTCTTCATTGCTGCAGATTCAATGTAAAATTATTAGCTTTTGGTGATAATTTGTTTTTTTGTAACACAATCAAATTATAAAATGAACATTAATTCCTAAGCATTATTTTTATACGAGTTAATAACTTATAAAACAATTATTATCTATTTTTGTATTGATTAAAACAATTCACTTTATTTTTCTTTATATATCATGCATGCATTTCCATTGTTTAAAAGTTTTAATTTTTAGTCTCTTTAATAATTTTTATTTTTTCTTTAAAAAAAAATTAATGTAATAATTTAATTTTAGATCCCATTCTACTCTTTGTTACTCTTCTATATTAAATTCAGGAATTTGTCAATTGAGTATCAATTTCTCTCATATTGTAATCAGTAGACTTAACATAACAAAGATATATATATATAATTTATTATTTAATGCATATTTATTCCTATTATATTTACTGCTTTAGTCAGTAGATTGTTTTAAATAAGCCTTTTCAAAAATTTTAAAA
Source organism: Epiperipatus broadwayi (assembly GCA_028023455.1). Lineage (NCBI taxonomy): Eukaryota > Metazoa > Onychophora > Udeonychophora > Euonychophora > Peripatidae > Epiperipatus > Epiperipatus broadwayi. The sequence continues at coordinate 1,142,236 of JAQFVV010006462.1, read as the reverse complement.
TGCACATATTAATATCTGAATTCTGGAAAAATGACTGAGATTCCAATTATGTAAGCCTTAATAAGAAATACAAATTATAATTATCTTGTTTAATGAATTGATTGTTACACTTTAATATTCAAATCATTATTTAGTTTTAAAATATAGATTCATCAATATAGCCAATATATTTATCTTCTTATCATGTTTATCTCAGATTTAACAAGTTCTCTTCTTTTAGTGCAGATTTTTCTATGCCACAGCACAATTCTAATATAATTATAATACATTCAAATATCTTATTGGTTTAAAACTGTTTTCATCTCATTCATTATATATATTTAATTTCAATCTTTATACAAAATTAATTTATACAAGTGTGATTTATATCTTACAAATATATCACTTTGTTGTTTTTGCATATTATATCTTTCATCTATCTTATAAATTGTTCTATTGACAGTTTTAATTACATATCACTTAAAATATCTAAAATAATATAGTGGAAAATATTTAATATCATATATATATTAAATGCCAAAAGAATATGCTTTATTTTTAAATATGGTGTATTTCTTTATTATTTTTTATATTTTAAAGCATCCTTTAGTTCTCTAATTTAATTATTCTTTTTTTTTTTTTTATTAAAATAAAATTAAATAATTGAATAGTTTGTTGCTCTGGGTTTGTAAGAAGATTGTGCATTGGAAGGACATAGCAGAAGTTATAATGTATGGACATAGTGCTCCATAGTCTACTCTTTACTATTGCATTAAATCAAGCAGGACAAATGAATTGAATTGTTTTATTTAGTTCATAAGAAATGAGAGTACTTGAAGTGATAAAGTTTGAACCATGATCTGCTTTTTTACTATTGCATTAAACGATTATAAAATAGGAGTTAGAATAAAATTCACTTAGTAATTAAAATAAAAGAATTTCTGTTGAAATTTTATGCAAAACAGTTAGCTATTCTGTAACTTTAAATGTTTTTTTCACATTAATGTTGTATTAAGATTGTAGGAATGTTAAAGCAATATTTTAACAGACCTAATTCAGCCATGTTAACCAGATTTAAAACAGATATCAAGGCATAATAGTAAATTTTAAAATATAAGCTTTTCTATTTTAAAAATTAAATCAAAGAAGACCCTCTCTTGATTGATTTTTATAACTGAACTTTTTTTAACTTTCTATTAACTGATTTTTTAAGTTTCAAAAAAAATGTGGGAGGATAGCTAAAAATGATTATTAATCAACAATTCTTTTATCCAAGCCATCAAAATATCTTAATGTGTTTTTATGCAATTCTTTCTTTGATATTATTCAGTCATATTGAGATATGTTTGGTTAAAATATGCAGCTGTACCAATTGCTTAAATTTTAACATCAAGTCAATCATGTTTGCATATTAAAATGAGATTGCTATATTAGTAAAGAGTTTAGTATTTTTTTTCTAGGTATTTCTGAAAGGAGATTTTTCCTGAAGCTCATACATTGTACAGAACAATTATTTCAAATAATGACTAGAAAAAGAATGTGTATATAATGCTTTGAAGAGTTTATATTATTTCAAATTGCTTATCTGTATTTAATATAATTATTTGATCATTAATTAACCATGTTGAGATAGGCCATTATCCATCCATCACTTTATCGACTTCATTTAAAAGAAAATAACTACATATAATTATTTTTATTGTAAATATTATGCACCCACAATAATTACTATTACATTTCATATAAATCTATAATTACATATTTAAAAAAAACTCAAAAAGAAATAATGTGGTGCTTAATTTTACCAAATATTAATAAAAATAAAAATTGTTACTTAAATATTGGGCTGATGATAATGAAAACCGCCAGCACAAACAATTGTAAATAAAGACAGAATTAAACACATTTACAATCTTCTAAAAACGAAAACAGTTTTTATAGGGAATATTATATATATATCAATCAGGAGAATATTACTAGTCAAAATGTTGGTTTATTATCTAATATTCACTTAAAAAAAAATTTATTTTTTATTTTTATATGATTGTAAATATGCTTAATTCAGTCTTTATTTACATGTTTGTGTCAATGTTATAATATAAGTGCATAATGTATTCTTCATGTACAAAATGTTGATTTCTTTTACCATCGATCGCCGAACTATTACATACATGAAATATCACCATCAGATTAATATGTAGTTATTGGCTTGAAGAAATATTTTTATACATGGCAGATGAGTAGAGCTGATCTTGTTTTGTCATATGTTGTATATGTTAAAGAAGGCTTCAACACAACATAACAAAGAAAAATTGTTAATTGTATTTGAGACTTAAATAATATTTTTAAAAAAAATAATTAAATAAAATTTATTACCCATTAATCAAATATTTCACTAGAACAAATGTAAAACATTAATTTATAAATTTATTTATTTATTTAATAAATTGGCTTTCTTTTAAAAATTAATTAATTTTGTACATGATTTTTAAAAATATGCCTGTCTATATCTTTGCTAATTTATTACATTGTAGAAGCTATAAAATGAATTATATTAATTGATACAACAATATTTAATAAACCAATATATTTAATATGAAAAAATTATGCCACAAATTATTGATAAAAAAATAAATAATTGCAAAAGAAAAAAAAGCAACTAGGAAACTATTTTGATATACTTTTTAAACAAATGTATAAAAAAGATAAATTTGAGATAAGTATCATAAGGCAGAAATATGTATTATATGTATTTTGTATTTCTTATTAAAATATTATATATATATTGTATGTTTCTGCATTTGCCCTTTGAGTGAAATATTGTAGCTAACATTTTTTTTAATATTTACCTAGTTTTATTTTTATTTAGAAAATTTATTAACTAATAAAAGATAAATATGGAAGAAACAATGTGATAAAAGAAAACTATAACTTTTAAATAAGTTTTATCCAAATGTTTGATGGTTTAGTTTGCAAATATTAATCATATTTATTTTAACCATCTGTGTTTTTTATTTATTTATATACATACTGTGCCATTACAATTTAGTCACTAGCTAAATTTGTAGTAATGTGCATGAAAGAAAATGTGGATCAAAAATCATCATCACATTTTTATATAGTAAAGGAAGCTGTAGGGCACCCAAGTTTAAACCCTACAAGATCCAGTTCTAAAAGCTTAAGACAGAAAGAGAGTGGAGCAACAGTTATATTCTTTATTTGTTTGTGTGTTGATAAAAAACTCAAAAAGAGTAGTACACACATTTAGTTATTCAATATTTTTTTTTTGTTAAAAAATAGAGTAATAACACATATATAGGAAGTGTGTGTGTAAACCGTTTAATTATTATTGTATATTTCAAATATTAAACTCTCTTCAAAGTTAACCTGCATTTGCTAAATTCTAATGTTTTATTCTGTTTCTATTTTATTATTATCTGTTCCTATTCTGTTTATCTATGATTATAATTTGGGGTTTAAGAGTTATAGTTTGGGATTTGAAAGTAAGAATTTGATTTTAGATATTAAAATTATAATTTCTAAAAACATTTAGATTATTGTAATAGGCCAGCTTTATAAATGAGTTGAATAAGTGTGTATGGACATTACATACATAAATGTACATTTTATTACATATTTAAAAAGAAAAGGAAGATCTGTTAAATTATATATGTTTTTTTTAAACAATTTTGTTTTTATAAAAGTTGGTTTTCTGTTAAAAACTCAGACAGTTGTGACAGATACATGAGAAAAAAAAGGATTAAGACAATTTTTACTTCAAAACAGGATTAATCTGAATAATTGAGATAGTGTGATTTTTATATTTTTGTTTAACCAGCAGATAGAGAAAGTCACACTATCGCTCTAATTGGGTGAGTTGACTCAAAAATCAAGTATAAAATCTGTCTGGGAAAAATCAGAGGGAGATTTTTTTAAATATTGAAACTAACAGACAAGTGTTTGATTCATCAGATATCAATTTTAAAATCTTTTTTTTAATATAAAGTTTTTGAAGATTAAAATATAAGGATGTCGGGCTAGGAAAAATATATAGGTCATCTTGGGCTTTTCTGGCCCCCAGAGCTAGCACATCATATAGGAAGGGGGAAAAAAGAATAATAAAAAAGTCTTGTCTGAAATTAAAATATTATACACTTGATGACTGATGACTGAAAGAAATGTGATATTTTCAGTAAGAGAAAAGATTCACCTGCATTTGAAAGCTGAAGGAAAATGATTAATCGATTGATAAGTATTAAATCATCTAGTACAAATTGAATCATCTACTACAAATTGAATCCAGTGACTGAGTTTAAACACAAGAAAAAGTATAAACCTGAAGACAACTGATATACTTCATCAATTAAAAGAATCATGCTTAACAGGAAGGGAAGAAAAGTTCCAGTGTCAATATGATTCCCATTAAAGCAAATAACCTCAGTAGAATCATCACCATCAAATAATTATACACTTAAAGAGACGGTTCCAAAGAAACACGGAAATTGTTGCTGCCAAAGTATAGATATTAAGCAAGATAAATTTGAATCATTGGAAGTCGCTACCAAAGAATAGAACTGGTAATATGAATTTTTATATATATATATTTTCTTTATGATATCAGAGACTTAGTAAAACTTTAGCAATAAAGTTGTATATTTTCGTTTGTTATCTCAGAACTTTTAAAACAGCTAAGATCGATTGAAACCAAGAATTTCTTACTAGTGATAACCATAAACTTCATTAATGATTTTATATGTACTAAAATTATAATTGTCTGTTAACCTAAAGTTATGAAATGTTATTGATATGTAAAAAAATTTTTTTGTATTATTATTTTGGTTTTAAATAATCTTTTAGTTTTCATGGGGATAAACATGCACATACATAATAATACTTGTTGCATATATGTTATTAAGTGAATGTAAAATAAGAGGCAGTATTAAAATATTAGATTATTTGTGTTTTAAGTTAAAGTATAGCATTTCAGAGCTTAGAAGGGAGGGGAAGAAAAAGGTACTTTAAAACTTGTTTCTAACAAACTTGCTCTTTCCAATTTTACTAACATTTATTTTTAATCATTTTACTTTACAGGTTAGATTGTAAAAGTATGTGTGCAAAAGAGAAAAAAAAGAGTGAATATTTTTTTTTATGAAATATTTTCTTGTGAATTGAAAACTTTAGCAAACTTAGTATCCAATTTGAAATACATTATATATATTTGACGGGAAAGGGGGGAGAATTTAAAATTAATGTTATGATTTTAAAACAGTCAATTATGATTATTGTTGTTATTGTTAATATCAATTTTCATGTAGATATAGAAATTTTTATGTATACATTAGAAATGCAGTAATAAATGTTAATTTGTTTTATTAAACAGAGGTGTATATATTTCATTAAGAGTATTTTTTTTATTAGTTGTGATCATTCATCATCAAGGTGAATATTAGCTATTTAAGATTAAATTAGATATACTAAGATTAAGCAATAATTATGAATTTCTTTATAAAAACTAAATTTTATGATTAGGCTTAGTCTTGAAGCTGTGGTTGAAACCATTATCATTATCATCATCATCATCACGTTTTGATTAATGAGCTAGATAAATGTTTAAAGGCCATAAATAAATAGTGATTTCATGGTATTTAGTTGACATTTGTGAATAATTGTAATAACCACCATTCCATCATCTATAACATGCAAGGATGAGTGAAGTGCCATCCTGGATTAATGGTATAATCTGAGCTAGTAAAACTTATAAAGATATTGAAACACATTTATTATGTTAAGATCTAAGAAATGATTTCTGTCTAATGAATTTTATATACTCCACTTTAGTTTAAAGATGTTTTATGTTTACCTAAGTGTCATTGCATGCAGTGATATGGATCTAAAAGCAAAATCCTCCATTTTTATTAGAAATAAAGTACCAAAAAGGGATTCAAATCCGGTACATGTGAAAGGGTTATAAGATATAACTGTGTCTAGGTTCAGATAATCTAGTGGTGCCCTGATAGACCATATTCACTTGTTATTTATTTAAATATGCACTTGACATCAAACCAAGAGATGAAAGTGGATAAAATCTACTGTCTGTATACCTGAGAAGATATTTTATTGAGTTACCAGTGTACTCACCCACTTGATGTTATTTCCTGAATTATAATAGTTTGTTCTTAATAATTGTTTATGGTTTCTACTTGTTTATTGATGATACAATGCCTGCCTAACTAGAGTTTGAAATAGGCCAGACACCTTAAATGACTAGTCTCCAGGCATTATTGTTTCTAATTATTGATATTGTGATATCTTGAGAACTCTAATTATAGAAATATGTTTTATTTAATCCAATGATGTTTTAATATATTTGTTCAATAACTTATAGCTACTATCCAGGTATAAAATGGTAATATTTATATTTGAATCTTTTCTTAGTAAATTTATGTTACAATGGATCTATGATCAGTTTTTTTAGTTACAATACATAGATACATTCATATATTACACAATGGTATGACTCCATAAATTTATTATCATTCTTATAGGTATTTAATGAGTCAGCTATTCACTAAAAGATATTGCTGCATGTAAATATAGGAGCTACTACTACTGTTTATGCAGTAAAAAAGAGTAAGTTTTTCAAAGAAAAATTATGACCACAGCAATTGATTTATAACTGAGATTGCTAAAGTGCATTGTTTCTACTACATGAGTTTCAAATATGTATGAATAGAAAAATTTGTTGACTTGGTTTTAAATGTAGGATGTTAAATATTATTTATGGCTTGATATATGTATATATTTGTAAAATGTTGAATACTGATACTTAGGAGGAACTTTTATTATTTGTTTTTTCCTCTTAAATTATTATGCAATATATTTAAATAATTATCTCAATTGGTACCTAATTAATCAATATTTGTTTTACATTGCTTTGTCTTTTTTTGTACATATATGTTGGTTATGCTTAAGTATGTTTATTTCTGCCAACATGTAATTATGCTTAATGTAACTTAATTAGTAATTTATGCATATCTCTGTCAGTCATGTTTATATATATATATAAATTGAAAGAAATATTCTAAGATTACTTGATATAAATTGTTTTTAAATAGCATTAGCTCAGATAGGAAAATATTGATCTATACTTTTGTAAGAATGTTTCTATTATATAGAAAGTGAGAAGTTTATAACAACTATTGAATAATCTATTTTATTAAAAGCTTTTATTGAAGTTAGAAAATGGGTTTGTTTGTTTGTTAATTTTTGATCTTTTTCAAGTTAGAATGAAGTTTTAAAATTGAGGTTTCATATATATAAATTCAATAGAATTGCTTGAAATCTAGTATATAACCATTGCATATAAGCCTAATTCATATAAGACACTTATCTTTTCAGTAGTTACCTAGTTTGTTGTATATGGAACAGAGGATGGAAAAATATTAAAATATTCAATAATTTTATGTATCTCAGTTATAAATTCATCTTACAACTTTCATTTGTTGTAAATAATATTCAAGGGAGGGCAGTATTATTATTTTTTGTTTAATTTAATATTTTTTTTTACATTTTAAAATTTAATATTTAATAGTCTTAAGTTCAATATAAATTGGTAAAATTTTGTGTATTCATTTTAAATATTTATGAAAATAATAGGAAACTTAATTTTTTAAAAAATAAAATATTTCCAATCAAATAAAAATATTAAACACTTTTCACTTAAAATAATATTTTATATTTTTAATCACTTGCATAGATATATATTATTATGTATATACATTAAATATGATATTGACATAAGGAGTATACCTTTTAACTTATAGCAGAACTATTGACCATGCAGTAGAAAAAATGTTTCTTTGATCACAATTGGGTTTTTTAGATTTAACTCGAAATAAAAGCCTGCCTAGAGGATTCAGAAATTAACTAAGTCTATTTTTTATAATGCAAGATTGACTTAATTAATTTCTGGACCCCTCCCCCCATTTTTTTATTTCAAGTTAAATATAAAAATCCCGATTGTGGTTGAAAAACTTTTTTTTCTTTTTTTTAGTGCATGGTCAATAAAAGCATTTAATATTAAAAAAATGTTTTTCTCTTATTACTTTACTCGAGATTAATCTATAAGTTTGAGTAATCAATGATACTAGATGATAGTGCTAAAACATATACAGTATTCTTCACTGATAAAGACAATTAGCATAAACTTCTCTGGAAATACTATCTAGCATCAGTTGATTTTGCAAGATTCCATTAGTTTTCTCTGGAGTAGTTTAACCTCATAGATTATTGCTTCTAAAAGCATAAAAAGCTTATATATGTTAGCTTCAAAGAAATGTTTGTGATTACAATTATAGATAGTAGATTGTATGTAATAAATAATCAGTTCTGTGGGGATAACTTTATATCTAATTATATTTCTAAAGACAGATTAGATATCTATATATCAGTATGCTAAAACTACTGTTAAACACCAGAGTTAATTATCATTAATAATAGTTTGAAATAGCTTTTCATTGCTTAACATAGTTTATTCTAGCATCTTGTGTTTAGAGCTGTGCCATTAATGTTAATATATTTCTAATGTTTAAAACTATATTATAAAACAATGAAACCTTTTATTTTAAACTTGAAACCTCTAGTTTATTTGGCAACAGTTGTCTGTAAATTGCTTGTAAGGTGACCCCAGTTTCTGTACTGATGGATGATTGTGAGAAATGAGATGAGTGCTGGATTGATTAAAAAAAAAAAAGTTCGTTAATTTTATTTAATTACTTTATTTGCTAGCAAAACATAAAATCTTTTAAAATTCTACCATGAAACCAGAAATTTATATTTATTTTAATCATTTGATTAAAACTTCTAGTATAAATACTTCATTTTAAAAATACTTGCTTAGTATTTACTTAGCTAAATTGATTTTTTCCCCATTTATTATTGTCGTTAATGCATCACATTTTTCTCATCATTCTTTTCATTTGAGAATGCTTTTATTTATCTCATATTGTTATTAGCAAACATTCCTCTTCTTATTGTTTATTTGTTTAAACTTTGAAAGTTGTTTATATACACCACTTTTTTTTTAAAAAAGAAAACAATGATAAGAAAATTTCTTTCTTATCCATATTTCTCTAGTCTAAGGAATTATTAAATAAAATATTGATTAATTATTTTTATATTACGGTTTATATATTTGATGTATATATTAATAAATTTAATCGTAGAAATAAATATTTTATTAGTTATAAAAATATTGAAATCGTTTGCTTTATAGCAGATATCTTAATGCTGGGTAAATGTTTTTAAAGTGGAAATATGAATGACAGACATTTGTTGAATTAAATAATTCTTTTAAATTATTTATTCCATAAACAGTAATTGATTTTAGCTCTATTCTATCAAGTATTTAAAAATGAAATATTAACAGGAAAAATAATCAATCAGTCGTATAGAAATACATTTACTAATTGCTTTTTGTATAAAATAAACACTTTTTTTTCTATAATTAAATATATTTAGACATCCAAATAGTTAAATTAGTCACTAAAAATGGTTAATAAAATTGTTGTATGATTAAATGTTATATAAAATGAGTAATGACACAAGCCAACATACACAGCACATTTATATTTCATATACATATTAAAACATCTTGTTTATTTTATTTTTTATTTCAAGCCAGTGACAGAGCAAAACTTTAGTCACTATTAATTTGAGAATGTAATTATATATTTTTGGTAGATTTTTTAATTAGAAATGTTAACTTAGATGTTGCAGTGCAGCAAGACCCCAATGTGTTGTTGCTTTTAACTAATTAAGGGGGGGGGGTTGGATTGGACATGTGAAAATCTTAAAAGAGTGTTGTTTTCAATGGGAAGATACAGGAGAAATAGAATACATTGGAAGCCATGATTAGATAATATATTGAATATTTCAGAAAGAAAAGATTTCTGCAGAAATTAAAAGTCAATATCATAAAATATCAAATAGATAAAATAAAGGACAAACCGGTTATATATGAATGTATTTGTGGTTCATATATTGGATAGGCATCACAAAATCTAATGTATTATTCTAATGCAATAATATATCCTTATTTATACTGAATGTTTCCTATATATGTAAATAGAGGTATTCAAACTTAGAATTTTTTAGTCTATTCATCTTCCACTCTTTATTTACTAATGTATTATTACTATTTTCATCACCATTAGAAGAAAGATAAGAGATCTTAAATTCTTTTATAAACTTCTTACTCAAAGAGTTATTTTAACAAATAAAATCTCAAATATTACTATTAATAATTATTTATATAAAACATGCAATTCTAAATTATTTCACATTAAGATTAGTCATTCTGACATATTAAAATTTTCTTTTTTGTTTTGCTTGATAATTATAATCAAAATTTTACTGATGATAATATGTTTAGAATTAGATTTTTAAAAAATTAATAATATTACAAAAAATATGGTATATAGGCATATACACAATTTAATGTGTATATATACTTGTTTGTTTTTATTATTGTATGATAATTATAGTGCAATTTTGTAAAAGTCATAATACTGTAATTCCGTGCATAAATAAATTAAATTATTATTTTTATTTATCATTACTATCATCTATTTCACTTTTTTCCTCTTGGAATTTAAATGACCATACTTGTTTATGAGTGCTGCTGCTGATTAAATGTGTGAAAGATTTAATGACATTTATATTAAATATTATTTCCAATCTGTTTTAAACAAAATATACAAACAAATGCAGTTACAGAAATAGGAATTATAATACCATTTATGAACAATTCTCTATAATCTGATACTAAAAATAATATTATCTTTTGTTACTATGGAAGTCCTATGATAGTTCAATAAGACAAATGGCAAGTTGACACAATGATTTCATCATCTTTCTTGTTTGAGTCTATCACATATATTTTACTAAACTGTATGGGCCACTATGATTCAATTTATATATCATATAAAATTATAGTATTAAGCCAATGCATTATAATTGGCATAATGAATAATGCTAAACATGCAAGTATATATTTTAAATATATGCTATATTTTTTTGTAATATTATTAATACTTTAAAAAAAATCTAATTCAAACATTTTACCATTGGTAAAATCATAAATATTAGGCAAATGAAAGAAAGGAGTATATTTTAATGTTTTAGAGTAACAAACCTTAATGTCATATAGATTAGATGTGTGTGTTTTATGTTCACAATTGGTAATAATAATATGTGAGATTTTATTTGTTAAAAAAGTGACAAGTTTATATAAGAATTTAAGATCTCTGATTTTTTTTAACAGATAGAGAGTGATTATAGTTATTTAATTTATTTAGAAATTTTATCATAGACTAATTGAATTCTGATAATATCTTATTTGGAACTTGGGTTTAACCACAGATCCATATTTCAAAATAGGCTAAACCAAAGATGTTCTAATATATTAACAGCTGTTGAGAAGGGATTTACTTTATATCTATCGTTTACTCTTTAATGTTAACTAAGTGTGGATATTTCTTGTTATTGTCATTCCACATATGATATCCACAATTTTTTTAATATATAAATATTATAGATAAGAATCACCAAAATATATCATAAATGTTATATATTAATGGTCATCTTTTTTTTTTTTTTACATTTATGGTTCACTTTTCCAAATATATATAAATTGTGGTCCAGTATTATGTTTTAAATACACAATTGTTTTACTTTGTAGATGAGAAAAAATTAATAAAAGTTCACAGACAGTAGTATGTAATGATTAGAATATAAAATATATTTTTTATCTGACTCACAAGTCTTAGTAAAGGAAGAAGAAATAAATAACACAGAAGCAAGTAAAAATGAAAGTCTAAACAAATGCAAAGTCATTTCGCATTAATGTTAATAAAGTAGCACATACAATATATGATTACTAAAAATATATGGCAGATAAAAGGAAATCAAAATACTTAATCAGTATTGTAGACTACTTGATAATATATCATGGATCAAAAATTGAGAATAACTATCATACTTGACACACCTGAGTTTTAGTGCATGTAGTAAGTTTTAGGCTAGAGCATAAAAAATCTTTTTTTTTTAAAGTAGAAAAGAGTAAAACTATACAATGCCTTTATGTTATTCTTTTTTTATTTATTTGTATTTGACTAATAGATTTTTGAATGCCTTATCAAATTATATTTTTTTATTTTTGTAATGAAAATTTGTTTTTGTGTTAGTAATATGGATATCAGTTATTATGCACAGGATCACTCGCAAAATAAAAAAAAAAATAACGCAGGTATGATACCTTTAATTTATTACTCTTGTTTTTAGCATTTCTAGATTAATGATTTTGCCAAATTAAGAAAACATATAGTAATATTTGAACAGTGCATTTCTTACACATGAATTTAAATTATACTGCATATAATACATAAATTAAGGATTCCAGTAGCATAAAAATGATGTGAAAAAAGAAAAAAATTATTGATTTTACATAATTATTTTTTCCATATTTGAAATTCTATTCTTAATAAAATAAAAATGTTTGTTTATAAAATGCTTCTGATGTATTATATAAAAACATATTGTATTTACATATTCTATATATCTATATGAATGTCTGCTCAAAAATATAGTTTGTGCCTATATCTACTAATCCATATTTATGTTTAGGCATACATGAAGGGTTTCTAGGTTCTGTTATTTCATTAAAACATACTACTTAAAAACGCAATAAACATATACCCTTGCTTGATAAATATTTCATTATGCTTTTTTTTCCCATTCACTTAGATTACTCCCTATAATGGTCAATATCCAGTATAATTTATTTGTTCATAATGTTGTTACAAATATGTAAATAAATAATCAATCAAACAAGATTGAAATAAACAACTATTAATAACTATATTTAAATATTATCAAACCGGCTTTCATCTCCATTGAGATCTTCTCAAGATATTATACTATACAATTCACATAACCAATTAATTATATCCACTCCATCTATTGGACACTATTTACATTAAATTGCACTTTTTTTTAACATATAGTTATATTATATATAGAGCTCACAAAACAAGCTCTTAACTTCTTTTTTTTTTGTAATAATACACTTATGTATTATAAATAAATAAATTTAATATATTTTGCGGCTTAAAAATTTTTTTCAAAATTTTTCCAAAAATAATAATAATTAAACACATATTTTACATATCTTAAAATAGTATTTACATATATACAATCATTTCCTACCCTTTCCAATTGTTTAATAAAGCCCTTTTCCCACTTTATTTTGGTGGATCTCATTATATTTACACATTTGTCCAAGTTTTCCTGACTATACAATGTTTCATAATATATTCTCTTATTATGGTAATCCTTCACATACTCTATAACACTTATATTTTCCTCACATTTTATTCTATGCCCTATATCCAAATAATGCAATTATGGTCCTGATTTTATATGTTTTCTATTAATTGCTCGATCATGCTCCTTATGTTTCTCACCTGCCCTTCTTTCTGTCTGTCCTATATATATTTTATTGCATTTTCATTGCTAATTTTATATACCAGCCCCCCCCCCCCCAACCACTAACATCATTTAACTCTTTTCCATTATTTAACCATTTACCCAAAGACTTATTATTCTTCCAAGCTATTTTTACATTATTCGGCAATTTTTCTTTCATTAATCTTTTATACACCTTTTCTGATTATGGAATAGACATCCATTTACTATCCCCATACCTATTCCTGTTATCCTCATTTATTCTATCTACTTTACCATCAAAAATCCTTCTGATTTCCTTCTTTTTGTAACCTTTTTTTTTTTTTTTAATTTTTCATCTTTAATTTGTTTTTTTAATTAATAATTGAAATTTTTTATCATTTTATTTTTTATTGTTATTAATCAATCATTATTATATTTTTATTTATAAATGTCAAACTTGCACTGCTCTCGACTTTGGCACCATTGTTTTATCCAATTAGATAGCTCTTTAACATTCATAATATTAATAATAAATGTTTATAGAGATGAGTTTCATATGCCTATATATATTATGATTTGAAATAAATTTATTTGCAAAATAAATAATTTAAAAATCTTTAAAAATTGGACAAATGTGGATAGTTTTCTTAGATGACTATTATATTTTGACACACACATTTCCAAAATTTATGAAAGGCAAAAAATAAAAATGGATGCACATTCTTGTTGACACTTAATTTAATAGATAATATTAATAAGATTGTGCATTCATTTTTATTTTTGTCTTTGTAACTTTTAGAAATGTGTGTCCCTATATATAATAATCATATAACAGTCATTAGGGAATCACCCCCTACACATAAAAAAATAAAAATACAAATAAAACACAGTGCTATATAAATAAATAACTTATTGTATATATATAATAACTATCTAAGTAACTACCCATGTTTTCCAATTTATTTTAAAATCATAATATACGTAGGCCCATAGAACTCATCTCTAAAAATACATATCAATGTTATGACTGCTAAAGAAATAGCTGAGTTTGGATAAAATTGTAGAACTATTTATTTTTATTAATATGTTGATATGGCCCTATTTATGTAAAGAATTGTTTGTAAATCATAGGAAACACAATTACATAACATTTATGTAGCACTTGGAATAATACTAAACTATTTCTTAAAAGAAAATCTAAGTTTTCTGAGAAATTGCAATGGATATATTGATCTTTCACTCATTATTCAAAATACTAATATTTAAATTAGGTGATTATAGAGGTCATTGATAAATTGTAACATCAAATATGTTCTTCACTTTAATATTGACTACATAATAGGCTGTATGAATTTACATTATAGAATAAAAGGTTTTTTCCAGAATTTTCAACTAGCTTGAAACTAATCATGATAATAATATTCAATGGATCTTAGTTGTAAATCCATTTTGTAATTGAAGAAAATATTAACAAGGATTTTTTTAACCATTTGCCTCACTACCAGCTAGACATTATCCAAGTCAAATGCTTTCTTCAACTTTTAAGTAAACATTGAAGTATTAAGAAGAGTATTGACCTCAACTTTGATTTTGTTGACTATATAGAATTTTATAAGTTTGCAGTCATACAATGATTTTTTAACCGCATTTGGATCTAATAGGTTTTTATTCTTTAATTTTTACAAAGCAATAATTATCTTTGAGATTGATCATTTCTAAACATTAAAATGCTAATATGATAAGTATTTTTCATTATGACTTTATACATAGGGTTTGAAACCACTAAACATGTATAATATGGGATGTTTTCATTTCATGGTAAGTGGTGAATGACATACTGTAGAATAATTTGCTGAGTACTTATATATTACTAAAAAAAATGTTTACACTATTTAATATATGTGATGCAATTGCTCTTTTTTTTCATACCTAAGCAGTAAAGGAGACTTTGCAATTATTATTTAATATAGAGAGAAATTGCTACAACTATTTAATACTCAGTGTTCATTAAGACAAATTCAATGAATTATAAATGATGATAAATTTCAGAATACATTAAAATGCAGTAATTAATTTAAGAGTATTTGGTATAGACATTTTCATAAGAGAGATATTTTTACCACAAAATATGAAATTCTTTTATTCATGCCAATTCATAATATGTTTTTGACATAGACATATTTTTGAAATAAAATATTATTTTTTAATATATTTAATTTGATTATATTTATACATAGCTGAACTTGTTAATAATGAGATCTCAATGAACTTAATTACAAATGAATTAACATGCTTGATAAATATGGCTCTATTCATTTACAACCATCAATATATAATAATTAAAAATTGATCAGTTGCATGTATTATTTAAAAGTGACTTTTTAATTCTTAATGTTTTTAATTTTCAATCATTTTTTTTTAAATTCTGGAAAGAGATAAAATAGCTTTAAATAACTCATAACCGGTCAAAAGTCTAATTAACTTGTCTCCTCAAAAAAAAATAGCAAAAGAGAAAATATTACATATGATGTTAATTCAATGTGCATTTTTTTATATTAAGTTTTTCTAGCTTGTTTTTTTTATCTTGTTAAGTATAGTTAAATAATCATTGGATTTCTAACCAAGTAGTTGTTTATGGGCCAACCATCTAAAAAAAAAAGTCCTAAGTTTATTTGGAAATTGTTGCCCTATTGGGGGGAAAAATCCCTTTTCACTCAGATTTGAATTTTATTTTGTGTATGTAGTAGATCAATACACTTTTTATGAATGTTTATGTGCACACACACATGATTTACTGCTTCTTACAGTTTATAATATCAGTTATACTATCACAAGATTAAGTTTTGAGAGTATATTAAAGAACCACATTGGAAAGATGTCTATCTGTGCAGACTTCCTTTATAAAAAGACATGGCTAAATTAAACTCTTTGATTTAATAATAATTAATATATATATACGTATATCGATATTTATCGATATATATAATTATTTATCCATCCATCTGTATCTTTTTATCTATCTACCTATCTATATATGTACACACAGAGAGGAGTGGTGATTTACTGCAAAGTATTTTATTGATTTAGAAGAATAAAATAAATTGGTTCTATTGTATGGGAGTTAATAAAAAATTCAAGCATCAAAAGTGACAGAACTGGAGCCATGGTCTATAGATCTTGAGCTCCAAAATCCATATTTACTATTGCATTAAACCATGTAAGGATGGAGTACTTTGATCAAGTAATTAAAAAACATACATTGTCTCAATGATAATTAATTGCCATTTTTTAACTCTTAGCAAAATATTATACATATAATTCATATGTGTAAAATAAATGTATGCTATATATGGCTGAGTGTGAATTGGTGTGTAATAGTGTGGCAGTCCCCGGGCTGAAGTTTATGGAATCGCTGATCAGCTTCGTCATATCTCTCATGAACTTTTTATGTATTGAATTTAAACAACCGTCATTAATTAATTCTAAAGAATATTTTTTATTTAAATCAAATGAGTAATCAAATAGAATGAAGTGATAAAATATTGAATTGGTAATAACTATTCTTTTTTCCCCTACACTCCTAGTTTTTTAAGTAGATAATTTCTTAGTTTTTCCTTAGAAGCTTGGCATTTGTCACAAGTTTATTTGACATATAAAAAGCTTATGTTTAGACAGACTTAGGCTTTGAATCATTGGATTTCTGCTCAACAAGCAGTTAAATATACATCTTATTTCTTGACTGCACAAATAACCATTTTAAAGACTTAAGAACATTTTTAAAGTAATTTTTCACTATACGTGATATTTTTAGTTACAAATGAACTTCTAACGGATAGAACTTATGAACAGAAAAGATCTCTTAAGAAGGATTTTTTTTTTCCTAATACAAACAAAAATAATACCTAATGAATAAATAAATTGGTTTGCGTATATTTTGGTATATAATATCTAATAATATATAGTAAATGAATGATTAATCTCTCCATTTATTATCTCTGTTCTAGCAGTCTTAAACATTAAATTTAATGATTATAATTTATTAATGATGATTGATGGCGATCATAACTTTTATATAGTATTATTTGAAACATTTTTAACCAATAACATGATATCCATCTTTGATGAGGATGATCTAAACTCATGGACACAACACAATTTTAGCTTTCTATTGTTGAACTATAATTATCAAAATTTGGTTATTCTCAAGCATAATCCTTAAATACTTAAATATCAACATTCTAGTTTACCTATTATTTTGCGGACGCTTAATATTTGCAAGTGATTGCTCAATATATACGAATGGTAATATTTAATAACTGCGAGCAATGATGATGAATTAAAATGATAGAATTAAGACAAGAAAAAACACAATATTCTTAATAATAACTCGGAAACCAATTAAGATATATAATTATATTTTATTAACACTACCACTCTTTCTTTCCTTCTTTAAAGTCAAATCAACAATTAAATAAATGGCTTATTACCATATTAATTCAATACAAAAATTAATATAAAAAAATTATATAAGTATAAGTAAATAAATCTAACATATAGGTTTGTCATTTTTCTTGATATCTCAAAATAAGCTGACTTAAATCAATATTAGAAAAAAAATACATATTCTATAAATGCTTATTTAAGACTTTTCTTACTTATCATATCATAAAATAAATTTCAGGTGTAACTTGTATATGTTATTTCACTTCCATTCAAATGTAATGCCCTACTTTTCAATTTACCATTTTAAACTAATCATATATAACCTATTCTTTGATGTGTTTGGATAAGCAGTTACACATGCACACATTCGGTAATGTTAACATATATGTTTAAAATGTATACCCACAAATTACATATATAAAATATTTTTGCAACCTTTTAGCAAAAGAAAATAAATACAGGACATCAATTTTAATATGCAACAAGATAGAATAAAAATAAAAAAAACATTATAAATGCATATATTTATAGGTTGCTCATTATCATTAACAACTGAAGAACAATTAAAAAAAAATATTTCAACATTACAATATATAATATAAAAAAAAATAATAAAAAAAATAATGAAAAATTTAAGTTTAAAGATTCAAACTATGTTTGTGCTATGTTGTGAAATATTGCAAATAACTATAGATAAACAAGTCTTTAATGTTTCTGTATCAAAAAAAGAAAATTGCTTTGACCTGTAAATCAAGGTTTACTTTTAATAAGCAAGAATAAAATCGGTTAAAGAAAGTTCATATTTACCCGTTTACTTTTTACTTCTTATTAATGTCCTGAGTTTGAATTTTCAGACTGCTTTTCTTTGCTCAACAACAACAACAAAAAAAATTATTGCAGATACTTTTAAGATAATGCTGAATCAATTGACTTGCTTGTTTCTTCAATTCTATTATTATTCATTGTTGATTGGCTTCCTTCTACCATTTAAAAAAAAAGTTATTATAAGTACTTTTGAATAAGTAGGTACCGATGGATTTGCTTGTCTCTCTCCTTTTAAAAAAATAATTGCTGTTGACACTTTAGATGATTGAGGTAAACTAACAAAAATTTGATTCATGGCTTCAAACTTGGTTCTACATGGCTTTTATAAATTTTCTTTTCCTCCTATTTCCTCTTCTCCATTCATTCGAAGGTAATGAGCTTTTAATAAGCCAGGAACCAGAAAAGAAGCATTCCATATTGTACCGGTATAAATCCACCACGCTTACTCATACACAGTACCCGAGTTCAAACCCAGTCCACGTTTAAGAATAAATTCCAAAATGCCAACGAAATTCAAACCCAAACCCCGGCATGACCAACCGATGATGACTTTATAACAGCACGGGGTTATCCCTTTACTAGCTCAACTCAGAACACAGACTAAATTACTTACAGTTTTATATATAGATCTATTATACTCTGGATTTCGGTACGGTCATTAATGTAATGTATATATTTAAGTTGTCAATACAGACAGTAGGTGACTAAATAGACTTCGAGAGTAATGAGGTGGAAGACACAAAATTAGAGTAAATAAATTGTTTAATAACAAATAGAGAGCATAAAAATATAGTATTCAAAAGTACGGTAAGATTTCCATAAATATTCTATTATAATTAGCTACTAGTCTTTAGTAATCATTTTACCTGGTAAACAAACTCATACCAATATTTGTGTAGTGAAATGATTGACGGGTGGCTAAGGGAATCAGAGCATTCGAGCATCGGAAATATTATCTACGATTTTTATTAAGTTATTTTATTCGAATAGATTCGAACCGTTGCGTGTACGAATAGTTGGAGGGTGGTTTCGTATAACTATGATATCTAAGATTGATGTACTAGTGGTTGCCTAGATTGAAGAGCCCTACAGTAATCACTTGTGGTGCATCAACGGAATACCAGGCGGCTTGTACTTTGACAAGGCTTAATGCCCCCAAGTAGCTCCAGGACACTACAACCAGCCGGGATCATTTCGAGACCTGGTGATCCAAGAGATAACCTGGGAAAGAATTGCTTTCTCCTCCATATGGTAGTATGGCGAGACGCTAACTTCGGCGAAGGGAAGGCATTGCCACAGTCATCGAGGACGAGTGCTTGAAGTGGATTTGAAAAGGAATTATACCAAACCTGGGTAATCAATTGTCTATTTCTGCGCAACAGGCTGATATAACTATTCCAATAAAACATGGCGGAATCAAACTGACCAGCGAAAGCAATAATTAATTAAGTTTACTCTGAAACCCCTAACTCCCCCAGGTCGTTCAGGCGGTAGCGATGATAACAAATTATACACTGAGAACTATTTCTCATTTCATGTAGGAAACTAAGATAATAAACTTAAAACCCTTTACATTTTTAAGATTGAAGTATCGGTTACAATAGTATGACAACAAAAAAACATAATAAAGTGATTTAATATCTGCCAACTCAATATATGAAATAATCTTTACTTTAACAACGAACTTCCTTTTAAAATAACTATAAGGCTATGAGTATGAGGCACTGTTTTCCAAAAACCTCCCAAAAAATTATTAACAAATATTTTTTTTTTTTATTTATTTTTTATTAATTTATTTTTTTTTTTATAAAAAAAGAAAAAAAAAAAAAACATATAATCAATATTATAAACTAGCTTTAAACAGAGTTGGGAAATATTTCTATTGGCATCGTTTTTATAGCATAAGTAAATAAAGGAAAAAAATATAAATGTCTTCATTTGAATTATTATTAGTAGATACAATATTTACAAACTATTTTCTAAAGACTAGAGCAGAGGAAAAGGAAAAAAGAAAATTTACTGACAGGTTTGAAACAGTAGCGTTATAAACGAAACAAAAAAACTTACATGTGATTCATTTGATTGACAGATTAACTTATAACATTAAGCTCGGGAGAAATTAAAATTCTTAATTTCTTCTTCTTCTCCTCTTTCTCGATGGTATTTTAGATTTGAAATCTACGGGAAGGCATAGTCAATTTGGAGATTGGAAGCTGGAAATTGTGAAGCACAAAAAGATCAGTCACCACAAAATAAATTGGCGGGACAGAATCAGCTTCTTTGACTTCTAAGTTGGAGAGATTTCTCTAGCAACTGCTTTGCTGTTTTTGAGACGATCTACTCCCAGCCACATCAAAAGTTAGAATGATAGTTTTCTCTACGATGGCCACGGTTGACCTTTCTGTCTGGTTTTGTTTTAGGCTCCGCCTACTTTTCTCTAGCCTTCAGCAATCCAGCTTGACCATACAATATCAATTATCCATTTCCATTGTTCCGTTTCAGCTATCTTTAACTTTAATACGCAATTTTAAATTGACAAAGTAATTACAAATATAAATTCCTTATCTAATTTCGAATACAACTCAATTACTCTATACATTTGTACAATACAGATTTTAATTAAAACCACTGATCAAAGGAATGTGACTTTTGATCAGTATTTTTAAATGACTTTGTATAATTCTAAAAGGCTAAAATTTAAGCAAATACACCCGCAATGAAACTTTTAAATTAAGCTGATATAAATTCACAAACCACGCACACACGAATATTATTTCATGATTTGTGACATTTATGCACGGAATCTTTACATATTTATTTACAAAACATAAAATATATATATAGCTCAATTTTTGTGACTTGAAATGGAAAAATCCCATTGCGGGCGAATAGTAGTTCGAATTACCGTACTTAAACACATGAAACTAAGATCGGTTCTTCGATCTGTCTGTTTCAATATAGCTTGTGTGGTTGGCTTCCAACTCTATCATTTTGTTGGTTATTATTTGATATATGACTTCATAGACAGATCAGCGATTTTAACTCATTCTGTATTAACCAGGAAGCAGAAAAAAATGGTTTAGCAATGCAGAGGCATAGTATTATGCATGGCCAAATATGTTAATATCATATTTATATAATTGTTAATAACTTCTATTACATTCAATCTTGTTCCAATGTTTTCCTCTTATCTTTAATATTGCTGGAAATTGTTTATATAGACGCACATCTTCGTCTATATTGACTATACCAGAGTCTTTTACTTCATTTCCTTTCTCAATTTTTAAAGAGTGAATAAAAAATCAAATTGCTTACTTTTCTCCCTTATTTTTTTTTAACATTAATAACAAGGAAGGACCGACTGAGTTGAGTCTCAAAATAATACTCACTGAGTTACATCTCACTTTAATAATAATAATCTGAGTGACTGTCTCTCCAAAATATTCATATTGAGTCTCTAAAAATAAAATCATACTGCCTGATCATCTCTCTAAAAAAAAAATTAATGACCAAGTGATCATCTCTCTGAAAAAAAATTAATGACTAAGTGATCATCTCTCTAAAAAAAAAATTAATGACTAAGTGATTAAAAAATTGTTTCAATCATTTATATCACGAATTTCAACCAAAGAAAAAAAAAACATCTGGAAACCTTATCTTAAAAAAAAATCAAAGCTTCACAAGTTTGGCATCGGTCACAATCAATAAAGACTTAAAATTGATCGCTATCGTTATCTACATCAAAGCACCTCTTTTGTAAAAATAATCTTAAGACACAGACAACAACAAACCTGGAATCTATAGCCATCAGAAATAGGTGTAAAAGCATCTTTGTGTTTGTACAGATGTATTCATTCTTTCACACGTGTACATTTTTTTTATCTCCTAATCTAATAATCTCCATCGCCTTATTTTACACTTTTCTGATCTACTCTATTTTAATAAAACCAAAGTTAAATAATATGACACCTTATTTAATAAAAATATATATAATAAATCATTACCAAATATTATTACCCTCTACATAATGGTTTATTCATTAACTATCTATAAATTTATAATAATAAATACACATATATAAATCCTCATATATATAAAAGAAATTTTTTTTAAATTAAATAATATGTATGTATGTGAAATGAGTCATATATCTACAATATATGTATATATAGCCATGAGAGTATGAAAAATCTTGATCAAGTGAAGTTTTCAAGTCTGGAAAATAATATATACCCTTCTTCTATTTGGGAAGCTGCTGGATGGATCTTTGCCTGCAGTACATCATTTAAGGGCTGTTTTACATACATACATGCACACGCACGCCATCTCAAAAGTTATCTTTACTTTAGCAATTGTCATTTTGATATGTACCTATTCAATGTATTTTTTTAATCCATCATCTTTAATGATTGCTTGAAATTTAATGATGAGGACATTTTATTTGCACCTTTAAATATATATTTAAAAAAGTATAAACTTTGAATTTCTTTAAGTATATATAACAATTCAACTAGATAATGTTTATAAATACTCCGTCATATAATTACAGTATTCATTTCTTCTTCTTGTTATTCTTTATAAGGTCTTTTTTTTTTCATTTTAGATAGTGGCTTGTAGATATACAGCAATAAAAAAAATCCTAATGAAAAAAAGATGTATGTAGGATCATGATTTTTAAAAATAAAATAAAAATATTAAAACTTACCAAGAGATTCTTGAATACATTTTAACCAATCAAGATGCAGTTTGCAATATAACAGTCTTTTCTGACTTCCTCCATTCTTTCTTCAGTCAATTAATTAAAGAACTGTTATCATAAATCTCTCATTCCATTGATCACGCTCCATTATTTAACTCCATATATAATTCTACTTATTTTTTCATTCTTTTTTTTAATTTCAATTCCTCAAGTATTAAGAAAGTAATGATGAGGAAAGACTAGTGTGATTTTTCTTTTCTGGAGGAAGTTTATCATCAATAAGTCAAGCTAGAACTGGATTTGAGATAGGAGTTTTAGGGAAAAAATTGTGTGTAAGCAGTCTTTTCTAGAGATTCCCCTGCTTCTTATGGAAATGGAAGTGATTAAAAGTGACCTGTCTTATACAATCTGACTGGGTTGTTAATTCAGGCAGATTATTTTTTGAAATGTTAGAAATAATATTATCAAGAATCACATTAATGCAGGAGAAAATAGTATTAAAGATAATTATTGTAGATCTATTTTTTTTCTACATATAAGTATGCAGATTATATGAACTTTTTTGATACTACCTCAACATGAAAATGGTGGGCAGCACTTGTGGCTAAAGAGTTGTCAATATTTAAAATCCATATAACTGCTTTTAGTGGAACTCATCTTTCAGAGGAGGGAAATTTAATAGAAGCGGTAGATAGTGATAAGTCTTTTGGAAGAACAGATCAATCAGTGAAAGTAGAATGCAAGGCGTTGGACTTGTATAAAATTTAATTTGCTATCTTTTATTTTTAGATATCATTGAATGGCTAATGGTATTATCATGATGCTCATTTTATTAGTGTCTATACTTAAGTATTAGATTCTGAGAATTCAGATATGGAATATTATATCTTAGTGGATAATATTAACATAGCAAAAACATTAAAAGACTAAAAGGCTCTTCTTGGAGACTTTAATACATATACATTGATACAAATATGGATTTTTGACCCAAGTTGTTGTAAATTCAAATAGTCTGATGTTATTGATTTTTTTACAACACATTGATTGATTATACAAACATTTTGTTTAGGGCAGAAAATTTGTTTTAAAGGAATATGAATATATCCACATTCAAAACATTGGTATTAAATAAATTACTTTATAATTGGTAGGCAGAATAAAAGAGAAAGTTCATATTATATAAGCATTTACAAATGTAAATTGTTTAATACATTATAGATTAGTATGCTCAAAGATTAAAATCGTAAATCCATTTAAAAAATAGATCGTACTCTAATCATATTCACAAGAAAATTGAGTTTGCTAATTTGAACTTTATTATTGAGGCATGGAATTGTAATGGTTACAAGTAAATCTACATCAAAAGAATCATGACCGATTTTTTTACAATGATCTTATTATTAATGACTTGACTAAAAGAAAACATAGGATATTGTTTGCTTAAGAGAGTAAAAAAATTAAATGTGGATCATCATTATCAATATAGAGGTTTAGAGGTAGAAGTTGAACAACTTACAAGAAAGCTTAAAAATGATTGGTGAATTGCAAAGAAGATGACAACATTCTCCTGAACACTTTAAATCTTTTTTATGTACTGAAAGCAACATATAAATCTGAGAAATAGTATCAAAATCTTATTAAATGTGGTAAGAGCATTTTTTATGATAGCAAACATTTTTGAATAATGTTACAAGATTCTAGATGACAGCATTTAATGATATATCTATTCTATTTACTCATTTAGATTTGGATAAGATATCAACTTATGAATTTCAAATAACTCTTGATAATCTTAAAAAAAAAACACAGAAAGATTAGATGACCTTATGAGATACTTGGAGAATGGTTTAAAGTAGACTGTGGTATATAGTAGCTTCAAAATATCGGAAATTTTAGGAATATATGACTTATGAAGTTGGATCTTCTTACCCTAAGGTTGTTTTTATTAATTCAGTTTTTAAAAGTAAAGGGAATAAACAAAATTACAATAATTATTGTGGAATGTCATTTTTATATAACCCATAAAAGATATTTTCAGAATTTTGTTGAATTGGTTATTTTCAATTGTAGATGAATAGTCAAAAAGTCTCATTCTAATTTTAGTGAATCAAGGAACATTAATTTACATGATTTTTGTTGCAAAACAAATGTAAGAAAAATATTATGAACAAAAGATGATTTATATAATATTTTCATTAATTTGATCAAGGCATTTGATTTTAATTTGTCATATGATCTATGGGATTAGTTAAATTTAATTGTTTGTACATTAATGTTTCTTCTTATCATACATTTTCTATATGATGAGTGATAGGAAATGTTGTTGCTACAAGTGCAAAATGCAAGGCATTTGATATTTAAAATGGTGTTAATGACTAGGATGTGTACTTGCTCCATGTGTTCAATTTTTATGACATGGTTTTTGGATTATTTTTAGGTGGCTTAATTAGAGTTCAAGTTGTGATACAGGTTCAATGGTAAAAGATAAAAACAAGAACTTCTTTCAGTTCTGTATTTATACTATGCTAATCATTGCACTAGTTTTTCCTATTTCCAAAGACTCTCTAGAGAATGTAATTGAATATCAGCCAATGATTGAAGCCTCAACAAGTTTTAGTTTGTATGGTTATCAACTTGTGAATGTAAACCAATTTAATTATATATATTGACAGCTTTTTAATTAGAAATGTAAATTGAAATGTTGAGGTACAGCACAAAGTTAATGTATTGTCACTGTGTTTAACATATGAAAAGATAGAAGATTTTCTATCAAGTAAATAGCTACTGCAATTAAATTAGCTGTATGTTGAATCATTATTTTGCCTAGTATTTTTCTGAAGGTTTGTGATGATGGTGTTCTAGTTGTATTTTTATATTGGATTATTTTCATCATCTAATATATGTGTTGAATGTCTTTAGAAGAATTTAATTTTTATTTAAATATTCCAAATACATTCATCTGTTAATAATATCTCAGCAAATATAGGCTAGTATATGCACCAACTTTTAGTAATATCACAGCAAACAGGTTAGTATATGCACTACATTCAACACACATATTAGATGATGGAAATAGTCCAGTATAAAATACAATTATTTTACCTACTTTATTTGTAAGAAAATGAAATTTAGACATGATATCATAAGGCATTCAAAAAACCTAATTTAAATATGCTCTGAAAATATTTATAAAAAAATAGCATTAATTATAAAAACTAATCAATCAGAAATGTGAAAATTTTATTTAAAAAGGGTGTATTGTGGTATCTTGTGTGGGAGAGTTAAAACTGTATACAGTATAAAAACTATCTTAAAGACATACTTTAAGATGGATAATGTTGATTGCTTTCATTGGGAAGATATTGCAGAAAATAGAATATATTGGAAAGCTTTAATTAGATCTGATTTTGAAGTATTTCAGGAATAACAGTTTCTGCAGAAACAGTTAAAAGATAGAAACTCAAACATAAACAAAAAAATAAATCAGCATGTTTTGTATGTGAGCATTTCTGTTTCATGGGTTGGTTTGTATAGTCATTGCAAAATTCATCTCTAGATGAGAGGTTTTTTGAGGGAATAACCATTACTTGTTTGCTGCTGACTATCTTAATTCATTAATAACTATTATTGACATTTAAAATCATTATTTTGTTTTTTCTCTGTGTTGCCTTCTACATTACTGTCTTCTGACATTTAAGTTACCAGACCTAGTCTTTGGAATTATCCCATATTATCTTTCTGCATGAATTCTGACAGGAGGACTGTGTATTTAGGCTTCCATATTTCTATCATTTGATCACATATATAAAAATAATAATAATTACAACGTTTTTTGTCTTTCTATCTTTGTTTTTGTTTCCAGAGTTAGAATGTCCATATGATATTTATGATGATGATTCCTAAATAATGCTAAGGAATATTTAGTGCTGATAATTATTTCCTAATTATTGTTTTTATCTGAAAAATACTATATTACAAAGCTTACAGAGACCTTTGAATGGCTCCATGGTATAATGATTAGCAAACCAACCTGCCACATTTGTATGGGTTCACATTCTAATTCAGTGAGCCTTAAGATTTAACTTTAGTTCATAAATAGGCTTTGGATTTTTTTTACAGCACTGGCCATTCAGTTTTAATTGGCAAATGGATATCTAGCTATTATTTGCTAGTGAGTAAAAATATAGCTGTAATATGTAAGCATATTGGATTTGGGGTAATTTAATTAGTTGTAACATGATATAGTTTTTATCACTGAGTCTTTAATTAATTTTTGTCTGTGAAATGAATTTTTTTTACACTTTTTCAGAAATATAATTTTTGTTTTACCAATTGCAAATTGTAATCTATCAAAAATAATATACTGAGATATGAATTAGCAAATGGATATGAAATAATTTATAAAATCTGTATTTTTTTTTTTTTTTTGTATTTACTTAGCAATTATTTATATACATAGTGAGATGATTCTGTAACAGAGATATTCATAAAAAAATAATAATAATGCTTATATACTTTATGTCTAAATTCGTAAATAGATTTACACACACGTAAGTACTATACAATATAGACACACATACACATACAACACACATTTGAAATTTTAAGAAAAATTAGACAGGTTACGTTATCAATAAAAGAGAATTTAAATAATTTATTGTGAGCAAAGCTTATTTCAACATCTTTTTTAAAGAGAAACACTGAAATGAAAGACAATACCTCAAATCTAGTAAAATATTAAGTGGTGATAGTTTTATAATCTTCTTTAGTCATTTTATCTTTTTGTTGAGTATAGTTATTGGGATTGATTATAGTTTGGCTAACTGAAAGAAAAATCCTACTCTTGTTTGAAACATAAAGACGATTTGTTTTATTCCTTTTTATTTATGTATGTGTATGTATTTAACAATAATAAAGCAATAAATTATTAATGATGATAAAACTTTCAAATAACGATTCTAAATGCAGAAGTTCTTTCAATTATTTTCATAATTATCTTCAACTAGAAACCTTTTACAATTGGCTTTTTAGAATAGTTATTTGTAGGTTTTATTATTTCCATTAATAATTTAATGTTTATTGTTAATACATTAATTAATCTATAGTGGATATTTTGTATATGTATTTGTCCCCCTATTAATAATATTTATGTAAAAAAAAAATTACAGTCAATTGTGTGATGAAGGGGGGGAAATGCTATCAAATAGTCTATATCTGCATGCATTCACCCAAATTATATAAAGATTAATATTTGTTAATTTCATTTTTCAAGCGCTTAGTTTTTTTTAGTCTTTTTCATTTTCACTTTTGATTTTGCAAAAATAAATACCCCAAATTTCTATACAAAAAAGAAGGAAAATCTTTTAAGATTTATTTAAAACAGCCATGGTTATTATTATTCTTTTCCAATTTTTAAAGATCAATATCTTGCAATGTCTCTTATTTCATATTCACACTTAAGAATTTGAGCTTTAATTTTAAAAATAAATTATTCAATTTGTTTTATAAAAACTTTTATCGATTCTTTTTTTAAATTATTATTTTAACTCATTCTTTTTCTGTTTTTTTTTATATTTAAATTATATAACAGATAAAAATAGGCATAATATTTCTGTAATCTTTTAATTTTTTATAAATGTAATCGCATATTTCCAAAGACAGTTTTTCGATTTCTTTTGAAAATGAACTGTTTAATAGTCAACACCACTTACACTCTGTATATACGCAACTATGAGGGAATGTATGTTTAGGAATTATTGTAAAAAAAAAAAAAAAAATCTAACTATAAAGAAACAATGTTAAAAGTTTAACAATGAAAGGATAGTATTGTTTACTTACCTTAGTAACTTATTGATTATGAAATTGTTTTTAGATAATAATATATAATATAATTTTCTTCCTACATTTGCAATTTTTTTGTAACATGGATATTGTGCAGTTTTGCACTTAGTATATCCCAGATCACACAACACTCATATGGTAATTTCACACATTACAGTATAGTGAGTGATTCACTCTGTAATAGTACTTAGGATTGATGAATTAAAATAAATCCCTTTATAACACAAAACTCACTTCCAAATAGGCCAGTGCTGTTACTCAATGAATTTCATCAAATATTATATTTTTGGAATGAACTTTTTTTTCCTACCTAATACAATGTTGTTCTAATTTTTATAAATAACAGGCCATTTAGAATTTTGTTTTTTTAATCAGGACACATTAAAAAGTAGCATATAATTTAATAGTTTATTCCTTGAAGTTTTTTTAAAAGTATGACCATCTGAAATAATAGAGTTGGAGTCTACTCCATGTCTCTTAAGATAGGGCAATAAAATGATGTTAAAAATATTTTTTTAATTTTATGATTGTTTTTATTAGTGCATCGGTAATAGTTACTTTATATAATAAATATTATTGCAAAATAATATATTAACACAAACATACAATTTAAAATATATTGTCAAAACAATATTTTTTAAGTGATAACTTTTAAAACTCACTTATTGAAAACTTTAGACTTGAATCTTTTATTAACTGCATCATGTCTTATGCCGATTGGAAAATTATATTAAGATTTGCCTCTGAAAGATTTTGTTTTAAAGTCACTTGTTTAATTATAAAAAAACCTTGTATACAAACATAAATGCTTATGATTAAATGTAAACAATCAGCTGCTTTTTTTTTTTCGAATTTGACTAAGATTTTATTGAGAGATACAGAAATTTAGAAAATTATCTTTTTTGACTGCTGATCAATGAGTTCAAGTCTTAAAGTAGATTCTGTTTCTTCATATGAGATATCAAAAAAATTTGTAAAGATTTTTAAAACATCTTATTTTCAAAACCAGTAATTTTTTTAAAAAAATAGTAATCATAGTTTTTGAATATTACTGACATAGAAGATACTTTTTTTTTTAATTCTAAAATATTACATGACAGTTTAAAAAGTGACATATATTTGTTTTTGTAGTTGTGATTGAAAAACCAGTTATTTTATTTGGAATACTGGTGCATTGTAAGCCACATCACGTATAAAATTAGATTTCCTTGTAATTTGGTACTTAATTTGTTAGTATGAATAAAATTATGGTGACAAATGTTAAATCAGATATTCAAAAAGAGAGATAGTTTGATTTTTTTTCTATTAATTTTTTTTTGTCATCCACTAATCTTAAAAAATGTTTCTATACTTTGTTTTGTCCTAGCCATTAGATTTCAGAGAATATCACTATTATTTGCATAATCTTTCTCCAGAAATGACTTGAATTAGTTGTGGTTAAATGTAAGGATCATATAAAATTAAATAAGCTTATAATATTATTGGATTCCATATTCTTATCTATTAAATTCATCTGATTTTTAATGCAATGAAATTTCTTTTGCTATATATGAATTGTGACTGGTGTATCATCAGTCTAATTTTTGTGATTTCTAAATCTAAGTTGCAACATAAACCCTGAAAAAAATTTAAATCTTGTATTTAGGTTTACAATGGACGTGATCCAATGAATTTCTTATAAAATTTTAAAATCTTATATGATGCTATGGTAACAAATATAGCCATTTGGAAATATGAATTCTATGTGTGTTGATTTGTCAGTGACAAAGAATAATAAACCATTGGAGATTTAAGACATATCTTAAAAGAGATTTGAAATATTAACAATTCATATTTGTACTATTAAAAAATCAGGCTACATCAAAGCTCACTTCATCATCATTTTTCAAAGTATCAAAAAATGAAATATATTTTCCTGGGGTGTTAATGACTAAAAAAAAAGAAGCATCTTTTTGTTTTCTTAATTTGCATGAACACTTTTTGTTAAAATCTAAATCTTTTCTTTGAAATGGCATGTCAAAATGTTTTCTTTCATCATTCCTACATTTTAGTTACAATGACTTTGAATGAAGCAGTGCATAAATTGATTCAACTATTATCCTCTGAGCATTTGTTTTTTAAACATAGTGTTATAAATAAATATTTTTAGAATAAAACAATTAAGATATACTAAGCAAATTGTGACTTGGTTTATGACAGATTAAAACTTGTGACAATCATATATGGATTGCACAGTGATAAAGTGTTAGATTGGTTTAGACCAATGTTTACATCCTGTCTCAAGCACTTTTGTGAGAAGTATAATAATGGTATAGAATCAAAAATATTTTGTAGATGTACTAAACTTTTTTAAATACATAACAAACCATAAAAATTTGAAAATAGGCCCAGATTGTGCAATCATTAACTTAAAATTTCACAATGTGTAATCTTGTATATGTTCAGTGGAACTTAGTATTTGTTGTATAATCAATATTTTTCCTGTTTTGTTTAATGAAAATGTGTGTTATACAATTTCAGAAAATTTCTTAAAATGTTCAGTGAATATATATTGACAATATGATACATATTAATTTGTTTTTTTTTTCTTTCAGCTGAGATACACTAGAAGTTAACATAATAAAAAAAGTGCTAATAAAAAGGAAGAAAAGAAAATATGAAAATGATGTAAAATTAATTGAACTAATATATAATTATTTCATAGCAGTTTCACTTATTACTACAGTTTTATACAAAAGGAAAAAATTAATGAAGATAAAATATGTTAAACCATTAAGCATCACATGATCACATTTCCTATACTAGCACATTAATTGTTGACAAACAGAGCAAAACTCTCCATACAGCACTGCCACCTGTGCTAAACAGAGTAATCAATGGATGCCAGAAGGCCTGTGCATAAAATCCCCATCCAATGCCTACTCATCCAATATCCCCAGACTAGTTTCTGGCTTGTGGCCTTCATCAGTGAGGAGCTTTGGATCTGAGAGCACTGCATCTAGATCTTACGATCTAATGCAAACCCTCTAGCAACCACCTTTTATCTCTACTTAACTACAAAACTATGAGAATGAAATTGAAAACACAAAAAAATATTTTCAATCTAAGCTCAATAGCTTATATAGTCATATGGGTCTGAACTCAGTTCAGCACCCATACATTTTGGTGTCTTTGGCTCTTTTACAACCATAGCCACCACTATCCTATTAGGCAGGACCGGTGTTAAACCATTAAGCATCACATGATCACATTTCCTATACTAGCACATTAATTGTTGACAAACAGAGCAAAACTCTCCATACAGCACTGCCACCTGTGCTAAACAGAATAATCAATGGATGCCAGAAGGCCTGTGCATAAAATCCCCATCCAATGCCTACTCATCCAATATCCCCAGACTAGTTTCTGGCTTGTGGCCTTCGTCAGTGAGGAGCTTTGAATCTGAGAGCACTGCATCTAGATCTTAGGATCCAATGCAAACCCTCTAGCAACCACCTTTTATCTCTACTTAACTACAAAACGATGAGAATGAAATTGAAAACACAAAAAAATATTTTCAATCTACTATGAGAATGAAATTGAAAACACAAAAAAATATTTTCAATCTATGATTGAAAATATTTTTTTTGTGTTTTCAATTTCATTCTCATAGTTTTGTAGTTAAGTAGAGATAAAAGGTGGTTGCTAGAGGGTTTGCATTGGATCCTAAGATCTAGATGCAGTGCTCTCAGATCCAAAGCTTCTCACTGATGAAGGCCACAAGCCAGAAACTAGTCTGGGGATATTGGATGAGTAGGCATTGGATGGGGATTTTGTGCACAGGCCTTCTGGCATCCATTGATTACTCTGTTTAGCACAGGTGGCAGTGCTGTATGGAGAGTTTTGCTCCGTTTGTCAAAGATAAAATATGTTGGAGTTTCTACCATGATGCTGAAAATTAATTGCTTTTAAAGAAGTCCGTGCTTTGACAAATAAGTCTAATTAGTTAATGTGATTTTAAATTCATTATTCTCAAATCTAAAGGTCACCAGTTCTGTCCTTATGTTAGCATAGTCACTAATTACGTCAGTAAGATTTAAAGAAGAGAAAAAAATAATACCACTCAAAGCATTGTGTTCTATACTGTCTTGAATATATTTGGAAAGGTATAAATATAATTTGAGTTTTTTGAACTGCAAATAAAATTCCAACATCACAAATATTCAGTCAAACAATACTTTTATGTATTACTTTTATCATGATTTTTAATATTTATAAAAATGGCGAATTTTGTAATATTTAAAAAAATCATAACCTTAATTTTTGTTTTTGTATATTAGCTAATTAATTGTAAAGTAGACTTCATATAATATTATTTTCAAATGGATTTTATTCAATGTACAAAGATAATCTTTTTTAAACATTGTGCATGTATTTTTATAAGGTTTCACAATAAAATAATATTAAACCACTAAACATCACATGATCACCATCTCTATACTAGCACATAATTGTTGTAAACAAAGCAAAATTCTCCATACAGTAGTGGCACTACTATATGGAGAGTTTTGCCTTTGTTTATGAGATGGTGATCATGTAATGTTTAGTGGTTTAACACCAATCCTGCCTAATAGGATAGTGGTGGCTATGGTTGTTTAAGAGCCAAAGACACCAAAATGTATGGGTGCTGAATTGAGTTCAGACCCATATGACTATATAAGCTATTGAGCTTAGATTGAAAATATTATTGTGTTTTCAATTTCATTCTCATAGTTTTGTAGTAAAGTAGAGTTAAAAGGTGGCTGCTGGAGGGTTGCATTAGATCCTAAGATCTAGGTGCAGTGCTCTCAGATCTAAGGCTCCTCACTGATGATGGTCACAAGCCAGAAACTAGTCTGGGGATATTGGATGAGTAGGCACTAGATAGGGATTTTATGCACAAGCCTTCTGGCATCCATTAATTACTCTGTTTAGCACAGAGTGGCACTACTGTATGGAGAGTTTTGCCTTTGTTTAAAATAATATTAAATAATTGGATTAGAAAATGCAAATAGAACATGCATTAGTATAAATTTTTAAAAAAAAATTATAATTAAAAATAATAAATTGATTAGCAGAATTAAAGAAAAAAGCAATTGCAGTATAATTTATTATAACTAAAAAAAAAACAAAAGTATATAAGATGATTAATAAATTTCATAAAATAAATATTAGTTTTATTATTGCTATTATAATTTATTAAATAAACATTTTATCAGATATAATTAAGTATTGTATATGTCTTTTAATACAAATAAGCAGAAAATGTCAATAGTTATTTGTTTCTTTGCTCTCAAAATAATCACTGTACTTGCAAAAACTCTTGCAAGAGTTAAGCTTTTATTCAAAAGTCAAAAATGAAAATCATATATTTTTAATCATTTTTTTAATAATTATTTTTGAAAAATATTTATTTTTGACAGAAATATCATGACTAGACTCAGATTTTATTAAAAAAAAATTCTTTTAAAGAGTACAAATCAAGAGAATTGTAATAATGTAAAATAGGAAGTTGTGATTGACTAAAAAATAAACCTCTATTTTAATTATTTTTAAAATAATTATAAGGAGAATTTTAGATTTTAAAACATTATGTTCATAAAATATTCATTTAGTTTGTAAGAGTGGAATTAAAATATATTTTATTCCAAACATATTTTTATCAACAATCATAAAATAAAAACTATTGTTCTGATTCCATATTCAGTTTATTACATTATTGTAATATTTGAAAAGTTGAAATATTATTTTTAAGAATGGTTTTTATTTTTAAACTTACATTTCTACAAAAATAATTTTAAATTAAGAAAATATGATGAAGAATAAAAGTTTATTCATTAAAATAAAAAGTTGGAAATATCAAAATGATTACTAGGGCTATAAAAAAATGTCAGCAAAACAGTTAAAATATTGTGCATTTTTATATGAAGCGAGACAAATGAGATCTCAGTAGTTAAAAATAATATTTTTGTGCAAAACTGTAATTAATCAATAAAAAATATTTAATTATTATCAGTAATAATTGTCTTTATTTTCAGTTAAACTTGATTTAAACTATTGTAATAATTTTTTAAACATTTAATTCAATATTTCTTATATAATTATAATTTTTGAAGTCCCATTATTATATATACAAACATAGTCTTCATAGTAAAATTTTAATTGTAAACAGTTATAAATATTGATATAACTATTGCTCTTTTTTCTTCAAAAATATGAATTATTTAGTTATTATTGCAATATAATTTTTATAAGCTGGAAAAACTAAAACACTTGATTTTAAATATGTGAGAAAAATGAATTGTTAATTCAGTGGCATTTTAATATAAACAAATTTTATATTAAGTATAATATTTCAAAGAAAATCTTGCTATATTGTTAGAGATTGTGGAAGAAAAATTATATGAGAGTATATTACAAGGACAAAAAATATATTAAGAAAGAAATGTAACATCTGATCATTAGATTTATTATTAATGAGAGCAGTTCTATACTTTAATGCCACCTATTATAAGTTTGAGAAATCTATTGACATTAGGTGGTAATACAGTTAATTCCAACTCCAGACCAAATTATGGCAGCTGCCTCCATCAATTATATCTTGGGATTCAAATCTGAAACAGTGCACTTTTACATCACACAATCACTTTTAAGAACTTTCTTTACTATCAATGTAATAATCTAAAATATACTTATTTATATCTGGTAAAATGATTTGCATTTTAATATTTAATTATTATTTAGTAAAAATAGTGTAAAAGTGATTGACAAATGCATAAAAGATTGGTTTGTGGTTTGAATCCCACTTTTTCATTTAGAAAGCCAAAAATCAGAGAGTGAATCGTGATTAAGTTGTATTCCCATCTAATTGCCAATGAATATTGAATTGTTTAGAGGAGAGAATTGTTCCAAGTTATAACACAATATAAGCTGAAAGAATCAGCTTATGGATTAAATGTATTATTGCAAGGATACCATATCATGAAGAAATGATATGTATTTATGTATATCAAAAGTTATTTCAAAACATTTTAATTCAGAATCATAAAAGTACAAAATGATAAAAACAATAATTAGTAGTATTATTTAAAAACTATTTTTAAATTTAGATAGCTTTAGATTAAATAGTATCAGTTTTTTTCTTTACAAAATGATCTATGTTATAAATAAATATGATATAAAATATTCAATTTCTTTTATAAATTTGAAGAATGAAATTGTTTTTCTATCTGCTAACACTCAGAGCTATTCAATTATCTCAACATAAAAAAAAGTATTTAAGTATCAAGGCCCCAATAAATTTTTATAATTAAACCACTGATTTTAACATTTAAATGTTTATAATAGAAATAGGCAATGTATAGTGCATATGCCAAACATAGCATATTATGGAGAATGGATCTTTTGATTATACAATTAAAAAGTACACCTGGATCTTGTAAAGAAATCTTGTAATCAAAAAAGTTTGTATCACCATTCAGAAATATAAATATATAATAAAAATTCAAATTCAGTAAGTTGAACTAAAAAAGTAGGTTTTTTTTATTCATCCTGTAAATACACGTTTGACAGTTATCTATTCTTTAGGTGGTTAACGTAGAGTGAAGCTAGAATAGTTTTTAACTTTCATTTTGTAATTAATCATTTTTTATAAATTTTATAATTTTGTTCTTTATGGAAATTGTTTTCATTCCATGAAATTGATATAAAACAATTATGATTGACCGATTCAAATTTGAAAAAGACTCTTCTGCTTTCATTAAAAAACTTAATTTCAAATTTCAAAGTTTGAGGAAATTAAGTTTCATTAAAGTATGCAATATTTAAATAGACGTGTAGGCTGAAAAATATAGATTATCCTGCTTTGGAACATTGTCAGCTTTACATTAATTGTTTGACTAATTTAAAGGATCTTAATCTTTATTGTAACTGATGTAAAATCTTTTAAAACTGGAAAATATATATTGTTTTAAGATGTTGACTAGATGATATTTTTTTTTTTTTTGGTATGAAACACAGTTTTTATAAGAAAAACAACAAATATTTGATATAATTATTAACTTCCCTAAAATTTATATAGTTGAATTAATTTTAAATGTTATATAATTAGGTCACATGATGTATGACTTTTTTTTGCAGTAATTGAAATTTTAAAAACAAAAATTTATTTAAGAGAGAAGTATGATCAGAAACTTCATTGTTTAATATTTAAGGGATTTGGTGCCATATTGAATTTTAAAAACAACTTCAGTTTTCGTAATGTTAGAGCAAAAAGCTTTACATTGATAGAAACTAGAAAAACTAAGGAAAATAATAAGGCTAAGACAAATAGTGAGTGATTATCATTTAAAAAATAACGGGGAAAAAAAGAAATTTCAACATCCGAAATAATTATTACTTTATTGTTTGGTCATAATTTTTAATTTATCATTAATTAAGATTAAATTACATCTTCATTGATAATTTCTTTGTATTCCTCACAAAATTCTCATTCACACTACATATAATACTTCTTGCCTGATATAATCCATATCTTAAGAATCTCCAAAACTAGTTGCATAAGAATTCTTCATTTTTATCTTGTACCCCAAAAGTTAACAAATCTCAAAGGCATCTATAAGAAAAATATTCATTCCTAATAAAAGATACAAAACAAATCATTTACAGAAGGTGGATATGCATTTGTCATCATAGCAATTAGCTTCTTGTCTATCTAAAACTAGAAATTGTAGGCTACTGTCTGTATCAATGATAAAATGAATTTCATCTCTTCATTTTATATTTTTTGTGTACACCAGTGATACTATCTTGTTATATTTATTGTCCTACAGAGATATAATTTATTTGCATATAGCTCATTTGTTAGCTATAGACTTGAAAACAATGTGATGCAACATGTAGCAAAACTACTGACTCCACAGCATGAATATCAAGACATACACAAGAATCAGAATTTGATTCTTTGCCTGCATACAATTCCACGTGGTATATACATAACCATTGTGGCTATCACCACACACACATACACACACCATTTGAAATCTCTCTTTATTGGTTTTGAGTGTTTATATTTTCACATGATACTATGCCTAGTAAATGTTGTCATTGCTTTATCAGCTGCAATCTTTCTATACATTTGATAATCACTCTTAAAATTGCACTGTTCTATATATGTAAATCATTACTTGTTATACAAACATACATTCAGTGTAAACACTAATACAAATATAAATACATTAATAAATTATTAAACCTTTTGAGAATCACTGTGTCTATTAAATAAGGTTGCCTCAAACTTGGATCAGAGACCCAAAATTACAGTATACATAAACAACCTAATTTTTTGAGAAATATTAATTTTTTCTAGTGAATTAATATCATTTTTAAATGCTTCTGGCACTGATGAAAATCTCATTTAGTGCACTTTCATTGCAGTGTATTTTATTCAAAAGAAAAACAATACACTAACAATAATGGATGTAGCATTGAACTGTCTCAAAATATATATCAAACAGTGCTACTCATGATAATCAGAATCAAATTGGTAGTAGTAATCAATAATAATAATATTTAATTAGAAAATTAAATAAAACAATAAATGGAGGGATTGAACCCCTTAAAGATAATGCAAATTAATTATTTAAGCTTTGTGGGAGGAAAACAAGAAAAAAAATAGATTTATTATTATGGCATCTGATATCTGTAATTTGAATAAAACGATATTATTATTATTATTTTTAAAAATTAGATCTATAGAAAGTAAAGTTGTAGGGAGGAAAAAACTATAATAGAAGGATAATGCTTCGTAATAGGATATGTTAATGTAAGGAATAATATTATTTAACTTCCATAATAATGTCTAACAATTTAATTTAAAAATTGTTGAAAGCTTTGTTTCCTGCTTTTGTGATTTATTATGTGTATTTTTCTTTAAATGATTTCCTGAAACGGAGCCGGACTTTGTCTTCCCCTCTTATTTTTATTCGTGGCAAATGATATTTTTCTAAGCAAAGCATAGAACTGTTTGCCCATGTATATTTATTTATTTTTTAATTAGCACTTTTATAAAATATTTAATCGCAATACTGCTTTCAAATTTAATTTTAAAAATTTAATTATCATTACATTTCATAAAATTTTCAAGAAATATGTAAATTCTTTCCGCCACTTGAATATAGATTGATTGATTTAATCGCTATTGTTTTAATTATTTTTATTAAAATGTTTGTATTGGAGCTAATTAAATTTAAACGATTTTTTAATTAAGTAAAGGCTTATTTCAATACATACATTCCATGTATAAAGCTTGATTTATGATGTAGTAGCTCACTTGAAGCAGAAAGGTTGTCGTAATACTTAAAAAATGGGCTTTACTCAACTACATAATATCTTGTTCAATATATTGTTTTCTTAAGTCATTTAACCTCACCCTTTAATAAATAAGAATTTCATTCTAGTGACTGCTTAACTAATATTGCTGATATTTTACAAAAGAAAAAAAAAATGAAAATACTATAAATTTTAAGTAATTAAATTTTTAAGTAGTCAGAGAAACCTTGATCCTTTGTTTTTCAGAAATGAAGAAAATAAATAAATACATTCTCCAATACTGTAAAACCATGAAAAATTATATAGATAAGAGTAATTTGATAATTATTATTACTGAAATATATGCAAAATACATCTCATATTTCATCATTCAAAACATTGTACATCTATTGTTTCGATAATTAATGAATACATATATAATTTTAATTTCATAGTGATTGCTATAATGTGTAGAAAAAACCCGGAGTAATGTAAAATATAGGGATTATATCTTTTACATGATATTTATGTTAAGGACAGTCTTGACTTTTATAAATAACAAAATATAAATTTTAAAAATCTTTCTAATTATAATTCAAGAATTTATATATTTTAAGATATTACTTGAAGAAAGAAATATTTCATATGCATGTTCTATGTAAATTTTATAAGTAGTATGATTTTCCAGAGCTTACAAATACTTAATCACCACTGACAATGTATCACACGATTATTCTGACTTGCATTGGATGACTAATGTATGGAGAGTTTAGCATTGATAATATACTATGTTCATAGTTTGTGTGTTAGTGACAAAATATAATGAAGCTGCTACTGAAAAGCTTTTACATTTATCATCATTTTGTGAGTCTTGATAGAAGTTAAGACAAGTTTAAATTACAATCTTATTTTTTATTTTTGGATTTAATATAATAAACCTTGTCTGGCAACAAAAATAAAATAATAACAAGAATAAAATATAAATCAGGACAATGAATGAAAATGACATACATGAATATATATAGATATGCAGAGAGAGAGAGAGAGAAATGAAATAAATTGAAATCAAAAATGAGTACTCACAATCATCCATTTTCAAGCATTATTTTGAATAAAATGGCATTATGGAAGGAGCCAAGAAGAAATCATTGATATTAGTTCTGGTACTAAAAGAAGCAAATGAAATATATTCAAAATTAAAGTTATTTGCTTAAAGATTTGTGATGATAATATATTAGATGTAATAAAATGTAGGATTATTTCCATCATCTTTCATTAAATTTTGAATGTCTAGAAAATTTTAAACTTCATTTAAACTTTTCAAATTCATAAAACTTGTTACTAATAATAACACACAAATAGGAAACACAGGTTAATAATTATACGATGTTTTTGATAGTACTATTCTCCACTCTGCTTCAGGTATCACTGACCTGACCAGTGACAATATGAGCATAAGATTTAAACTTACACCTTTATATTCTTGAATATTGAATTTTAAGTCAACAGTTAGTATAAATTTGATATACTTAGATGTGAGAGTTGTTTCAAATCCTCCTGATTCCTTCAATTTTTTTAAATCCTTTTTTTTATGAATGAAGTTAATAAGAGGCTTCCATATATTATGTATTACCACATTAGGTTGACTTATAATATTATTTGTCATTGTCATGTGAGCAGCTTTTTTGAATTTTCATATTTACAGCTTTTTTCTCTATTCAGTATTTTTGTATTTTCCCAATTAGACATATTTTCATTAGTATATACATAATCATCTATTGTAGACACTTCATTTTTTCTCTTTTAACTGTTTGTTTGTGTTCTTTCAATCACTGTTTAACAGGATAACAAATTTCACCAATATACTTCAATTCACATTCATATATTTCATAGATGCGGTTCTCTTTTTTCAGCATTTCCAGTTTATGCTTTGTAGAAGTTAGAATTATTTGAAATATGGTGTGGCTTTATAAAGCTGCTCTGTTATATTGTCTGCAGATTTTCTTTAATGCATCTGCCACTAATGGTATGTATGGATACATTAAAGTAACAATAATTGTTTTTTTTTTCTTTTGGTGTCTCTTTTTGTTGTCTATTCAAGATTTTTTTGATGACAGCCGATGGATAATCATTTTTTATGAGAGTGTTTTCTTTAAGGTTTGTGATGATGGTATGTTTATTGTATTTATATATTAGACTATTTCCATAATCTAATATTGAGTATTGAATGTCTTTAGAAAAATTTAACTTTATTTAAATTTTCAAAGTACATTCAACTGTAATGTTTTGTGAGGTATTATTCTCCTCTCTTCTTCAGGTGTTGCTGGCCTGACCAGTGACAGCACTAGCATGAGATTTGAACCTGGACCCTTAGATTGTTGAATATTGAATTTTAAGGTAACACTATAGCCAAATGCATCATCCTGTTAAAGGCAGCAGTTAGTAGAAATGAGGTTCCTTCTCATTTCTCTACTTTTTCCTAAGGTCAAAGTTGATTATTGGTTCCTATACAATATATATAATCGTATTAGGTTGACTTATTGGATTATTCACCATTATCATGCTAGCATCTTCTTTGAATTTTCTTTTTTGTATCTTTCCCCCTCTATTCAATATTTTTGTATTTAAACATATATTCATTGGTACATTTTTGTACCTTTCCCCCTCTATTCAATATTTTTGTATTTAAACATATATTCATTGGTACATACATGGTCTGCTACCCTAGACATATTTGTTTTCTCTGATCTAATCATCAGTTTGTACTCTTGCAATCACTTGTCAATTGGGTTACTGATCTCACCAATATACATGCTTCCACATTTGCATAAAATTTCATAGATGCAACTTTTGTTTCAGCATTTCAAGTTTAGGCTTTGTAGATGTTAGAATTCCTTGTAGTGTAGTATGGCTCTGGAAAATGTTCTGATGTTGTAGTGATTGCAGATTTTTTATTAATTTGTCTGCTATTTTTGGTACATATGGATACACTACAGTACCAATAATGGTTCTTTCTTTTGATGGTTCTTCATGATGTCTATTTAAGGTTTTCTTAATAACAACTGATGGATAACCATTTTTCATAAGATTTTTTTCTATATGGGTCTTTTCTTTTTTTCAAATCACTGGTTTCTGAACATACTTCTTTTGCTATGTTCCATAGTGATAGTATAACTCCATGTTTTGTATTTCTGGTGTGGTTGAATGTATATGCTAAGTATATTCCTGTATGTGTGGTTTTTTTTGTTAACTGTAGTTTTGATTTTGCAATGAGGGAGTCTTGTCACAAGAACATATAAAAATGCGAGTTTGTGTTCTTATTTTGATTCTATTGTGAATTTACTTAAAGGGGATATAAAGTTATTTTTTTCTAAAGACATTCAGTACTCAATATTAAATTATGGAAATAATCCTATAAATACAATTTTTATGAGAGTTTGTTTTATGTAAATCTTTTTATTTTCCTAATCACTGGTTTCCAACAAACTTTCTTGCTCTGTTTCATAGTGATAGTATAATTTCAAGTTTTGTACTTCTGGTATGATTGGATGTATATGCCAAGTACTTCATCAATGTGTGTTGGTTACTTCCTCACTATTATTTTTACATTGCTCTGAGGGAGGCTTGTGACAAGAACATCTAAGAATGCTATTTTTTTTCTCATTCTGATTTCATTAGGAATTTAATTGATGCAAACTTTTATGTTTGAAAGGAATGCAGCACTTGTAGTAAGAAGCTATTGAAATCTAAAATTGATATACTTTTATGTAGATAGCTAAAAACTTGTTTTCTTTTTTTTTTTGTAAAGATAGATCAACCAGTGAAAGAATATTACATGATGTTAGATTTACTGTAAAATGTAATTTAGTTGGAATTCTTTGATCTGTCAGTGAAAGGTTAATGGTATTACTACATGGATTGCACAATAGTACCCCTCAAGCATTTTGCTAGTTCATAAGCTCCAACATTAAATAAAGAAAGCTTTTTTTTTTTATTTCTTGGTTATATTATTACATCAACATCATTTGTTTATACAAACAGTAAACTGTTGCTAAAAATTATCGGAAATAATGATATTAAAATTGCAAACTAAAATGATCAGCTTTATTGAATTTATGCATAGAACATGGATTAATTTTCCCAACCCATTTTTTAAATACAAAAATCATTATTAAAATATGTAGATGCATTCACACTCAAAATAATGGAATTATAGTGAGAAGCAGAATACAAAATAAAATTCTATTCCA
The DNA here is from genome assembly GCA_028023455.1 of Epiperipatus broadwayi. Lineage (NCBI taxonomy): Eukaryota > Metazoa > Onychophora > Udeonychophora > Euonychophora > Peripatidae > Epiperipatus > Epiperipatus broadwayi. Next base: position 1,098,367 of record JAQFVV010006462.1, on the reverse strand, counting down.
TGAGCCTTTACAAGTACATATTGTTGGATATATCATAATGTGTGCCAACATTAAAATATTGTTACATTAAAAAATAAATATAATCATCTTCATAAATAATTTGGTGTTCATATTTTAGAAGCATTTACTATTAATGCAGAATATCAACAGCTATTAAGCACTAAAGTTACCAATTTGGATTTTCATGGTTGATATTACTAAGACATGAAATTTTTTGAAGAAATATATTCTTGCCATTTGAACATTAAAATTGTTTTCTAGGATTATCAACATAGAGATTTAATCATATCATTTTTGTCTTTCCAAATTGAATTTATAACATCTATATAGACTATCATATAGCTTTTTAAAAGATATATGTATATATTTATAACTTGTTTCTTTTTTTTTCATTTCAACTATAAAATCAATGTTTCAAGCACTCACATGATCATTTTTAAATATTTATCAACACAAAAAATATATGAACAAAATAAAATTCTGCCTTTCTAATTTATTAAACTTTGCCCTGGTTAATGACAGATCTTTTATGAGGATTGACCATAGCAATCATCATTAATTTGTACTCACTATTTTCATTTAAAATTTATTATTTGCTATTATGATCTTTAAAAAGAATTTTAGAAATATATCATAGGATATTGATTTCACTAAAATTACATCATCTGAAAATAAAATGCACAGTAGGTAATCAAAACATACTTTGATTATGTATAATATGAAAGTGTAGTAATATTATTTATTTAAATGTGTACATTAGAAAAAATATATTCACTCATTCAACAGTATAAATTTAAATTCTTGTTGCTTCTGGCAAAAAGTGTTAAACATAACTGTAAAATATTGTTTCAAAAGGGACTTTTATTTTAAGCTAAGGGTTACAGGGATTTTCATATGTATACACATGCTTACATTGATCAACATTGGAAATATATGTAAAGGTTTAATGTGGATAATTTCATATATCAGAGGGGAATTTAGTCTTGAATGGGATGACAGAATATATGACTTAGGAGGCTTTACATTATTATAAAAAATATATATCTTTGTAAAGGTTTATGTAAATTATGGATTCTGTTGGTGTTTACATATACATGCTACATTGATATTTTACATGCATCTTGATAAGATTTTAGATTATATTGATATTGGTGTGTTCAGAGTCCCTCAGAGTTTTTGTTGGTAGAATTATTTGTACTGATATATGGCCTTATAGGCTAGTTATTGATTGTCTCTGTGGTATTCACATTAATGGTATTTTTGTGGTCTGTTGTTGACTGGTTCTGGTGATTATGTGGATACTATGTGATTTAGCATGTCTAAACTTTGGTTGCATATATACTGGTTTAGTTTTACACTAAGTAGCAGTCCAGTGAGTAGCATACAAATAAATGTTTAAGTTGAACTACATTATGATAATCTTGGATTGTATACAGCTTATGAAATTGTGTAATTGCACTAAGGTATACTGCAATATTTGTTAGTTTTAGGATACATGGTATGTTTACAGTTATAGATAATGTTGCCTAGAAGGATTTCCACTATTATAATTACAGATGTTGAGGTTAAAGTTTGTGTTCATCATAGAATGGATTGAAGTTGATGTGTAGATTATGGCAATTATTTTTATATCACTGTCTGGATATTATATAGAGACTACATCGGTATTTTTACCTCTTTTTTGGTGGTGGCTAAAGCCCATCAAGACTGCATTGATGGCTAGGAGTCATTGTTTGGAAGTGAGATCCATGGAGATAGTTTTTTTTTTTTTTTTACCAAGAGACTGGTAATGTGTGAGGGGCTGTGGATCACATTTTTCTTAGTTGTCTTTGAGAAATTATCTTTTTGTTGATTGAGGTTGAAATTTCTTATTAGTTAAGTGTTTGCAAATTATCTTTAATGGTCTTTGCATAGGATTTAATAAGGTCTGAAGTAAGAAGCAGTGTCGAAGTTGTATTGGTATTATTCACCTTGTCAATGACTTAGGGACCATCATTTGGATTGGCTTTGTACTTAAGAAATTATTTATTTTTTGAGAAAATTTCTGCATTTAATTTCAAAGTGTTACAGCAGATTCATTTTAGTTTGTTCAGTTATGTTTATTATATGTTTATGTTTGGTTTTAACCTGAAAGTATGTGGGATCTGCAGAGTTACTTAGGACTCAAATCTGGAGACTTGTGAAACATTATGCTGGCACTGCTAAGGATTGCTGCAGGACTAACTGTAAATTATTATATATCATAATTATAAACTATTGTGAAGAAAGAAGTGTTTTCTTGCAGTATATAGTTAATCAACTTTATATAATCAAAGGTTATTAAACATAAATTAAAACTACTCTTTATTAGCTCAATTTTAATTAATAATTTTGTAAATTATTACTTATATTCAAGATAATGGCATCTGTTAAAAAAATATATATGTACACTTTTTCTGTGTCAGCAGAAAAAAAAAAGATTTAATCATGTAGATGATAAAAACGTCAGCAACCAATTGTACATTTTATTATCTTTTTTTTTTTTAAATTTGACTGCCTTTATTTAAAATAAATACTATTTACAAGTTGTTGTTTTTTTTTTAAATAATAATAACAGTGTTATTAATTGCAAAAATAAAAAATTTTGATAATAGAAAATAAAGTGCATCCAAAATCAATTTTAATTAAAATGTACGTGAAGTTAATGTTTTTTTTTAATTTTAAAATGTACATTGCATTTTTTTTTCTCTTCATATTTTATTTTAATTTAGCGATTAGTGAATTAAGAAGTATTCTCTCATTACAGAAGAAACAAAATGGAGATCATCCATGAAAAAATTACATTTTTAAAAAAATTATAGCTACCAAAATATTTGTATACATTTTATTTACTTTTAGGTTATTTTTTTTAATAATATGCTTTGTAAAGTGTTTATTCATAGATTGGTATTTTTTTTTCAATTTAAGCTTTATTTCTTAATCAAATTTTATACTACATAATCACTTAAGGAGAGTTTTGCCTCTATTATATCAAATTTTATATGTTTTGAATTTAAAATAATTAATTTTTTCCCCATAGGATCTTGTTATAATTGCTTACTTTTTATGCAAAGTCTTTGATTTATAATGCATTTTGAGCACCAATTGCTCTCACTAACTGAGGTAAAGATGTAATCACAGTGAGAAAAAGTGGGGCCTGATGCAATGTTTTTATATGATGGAGGCAGATTCATTTATATATGATAAAAAAACATTTAGATATTTAAAAAGAATATCTTATTTGAAGGTATAAATATATTGCTTTACAATTAATATAAATTAAATCAAAAATGATTTTTTCACTAAGCTTTTATTTATTTTGAATCAGAATTTGTTAAAAAGAAATATCCAAGGAAATAAAATCTAATTTTTTGTATTATAAGTTTTTTATTTTGGTGCTTATTTAAATAATTATTTATTTATAAATTATAAATGCAACTTTGTACAATTTTATTGAATCAATATTTATGCAAATAAAATAAAATACATGTGTAAATCTTTTATTTTCATGAATGTTTTACTGTGAATCTGTTAATTATACAAACATCACTATGGGGGCTTTCTATCAGAGAAATCTAGGACAAAACTCTATAATACTACATTTGTACAACCATCTAATGAAATATTTTGTTAATTTTTTTTTAATTTATAAATTCACTAGGTTTTAAAATACTGTTTTTTTTTTAATTTAAAAAAATTGAAAGAAGCCTGTATAATTGTATAACTACAAAGTCAAAGGGTTTTAGCATTGCCTTTATTTTTTTGATTGATTTATGCCTTTGTAAATTGGGGTGCACACTATTTGAAGGATTATTTCAAGAATATTTTTTGTATAACTAAAAACATAATTTTTTTTTTTGCAAACTTTATCAAGACTTTTGAATGTTTTCACACAATACTTACGTAATAATTATTAAAAATCAAAAGTATACATTATTGTATTGTTATTTTATATTTAAAAGTGAAACGTAATAACTTCTAGCGTAATATTTTCAAAGAAAAACATGGTTTTCTGATCATCTGACTTATGAAAATTATAGATAATATACATTTTTGCAGACATTATATTGGATAATTTGAGATATTTCAAATGTTTGAAAAATCGTTTAATATTTTAAAGCAGAATTTGTACATATACCATAAATTAATATTTGTTCATTCATTTTATAAGAGATATTCTGTTCTACCAACTATTCAATGATAAAAACATAATTGTTATCATTATAATCTCATTTTTTTAATCAATATTAGCAAAGTTCAAATATGAATTTTTGGAATTCTTTTCATTTGCGAAATCATGTTCACTTTATTGATATAGAATAATGGTTTATTATTAAAATCAAAAGTTAAAACCTTACAAAATGTCTGACTAAGAAGAATAATTAAATCTGTCTCACAGGTGGAGAGTTAATATCACAATTCAATTTTTTTTAGTGATTTTGATTCAATGGATAAAATTGTTAATGAAGAGTATCATCTTGACCTTTGCTGATTTCATATTAACATGATCAGTTTATTGTGAAACATTTAGGTATACACATTGTACATAGCAGAGAAATCTGCTGCTGCACAACTCATGCTTCTACAATTGCATTACTTTGTGTGTAATAGTCATTGTAGGGCATACACATTATAGAATTTAGGTAAAAAGGAAACAAAGGTACATTTAGGATTTAGCAAGTGATGCAATGTTTAATTTGTTGGTTTTCACAAAAGTTTATCATCCAGGCCTGAACCTTAATAAATGTGAGATCTACTGTCACCCTGCCCTTAGTCTGCCTCAGGTGTAATTCTTGCATTAAATTTGTATATATACAAACTCATTTTATGTTACATTATATATTTATATTTTATCTATAAAAAAACATTAAAATGGCTAAATTTATCAAATACAAATTAGTACTAACCTATTAACTTCCTTTTTTAAAAAAAAAATAACCTTTTCTCTTTTTATTTATCTCTTTTCCAAAATTTTATTTATAAATCTACATTTTTATTTTCTCACCCCACTCCCCCGTTTTTTTAAATTCAACTTTTACAATCATATAATTAATTAAATAACCTTTATTACCAATTTAATCAATTGGAATATCTTTGAGATTATTTAATTGAGGTTATTTAATTAATTATAACATTGTAGAAATTAAATTATGAAAAAGATAGGATCAAAAAGAAAATGCTATTAAGATTAAAGTAAATTTGTAAATTTTAATAGATATGAGTATATAATGTAAAATAGAAAGACTATCTAAATATGAAAATTTAATGTATTTATTATGTTATGAATACATGAGATTTTATTTAATTTTATATATATATATATTTTAATTCATAACTCTTTAAAATGACCAAAGTGGTCAAAATATTAAGAAAGATATAATAATTTAAATGTGAATATTTCGATAAATTGTATGAAGATATATAGAGATTTAAAGAAGAAGCTTAAAAAGTGGTTAAAAGGCTTAAAAATGGTGGCTGCATTAAAATGACAAATGAGATCCACTTATTCACTGGTCATAGTCACTTTAGATGTTTGTTAATTCATTGAAAGGAATATATGAATCTGAAATTCAATATTAAATTCATTAAGAGCACTCTTATTTGATGACAGTAATGTTTTTACAGATGGAAGAAGTGTTTTAAACTTTTGAATAATGACATGAATTGCAATGATGACTTTTAATAATATATCCCTTCTATCTAATCATTTGGATTTGGACTAAAATATCTAGCTTCCTGAAGTTAGAAAACTCATTGTAATCTTAAAAAAGGAAAAAATGCATATTCTAATGAATTAACTTTTTGAATCCCACAACATATTGATTTTTTTTTTTTTTTTTTGCATTTGATTAAAATTATATTTTTTTCAATAATTTCAGTTTATTTTATGCAAATATATATATATATATTTATATAGGCACAACACCATGAAGTATAATAATTTTTTGAATATATAGTTAGTATTGCAAAATAATATTTAAATTAATTATTTAAAATGATTAATTTTATTGCACATTTTGAAAGATAAATTTTAAAATTGAACTTTTGATAACAAGTTTATTACATTTTTCATAAAATTACAATTAAATGATGTATGAAAATTCTTATCGAGGTTATAGCCTCAGTAAATATTACTTACGTAATCAATGTGCATTTAATAAATTTATAATTACAACTTTAAAGTACATTCTCTAATTATTAGTTCTAAAAATATATATTTCTTTTTTTAACAAAGCAAATTAACATGCTGAATATATATTATTTTATGTATATTAAAATAACTGATAAATTATAATGTTTAAGAGTAAATATATATAATTTGTCTATATATATATATATTGTAATGGTACAGAAAAGCAAGGGTAACTCTTGAGTGATAGCATTCTTCATCATCAATCCCAAATCAAAGGATATTTTAAATACACCTGGGTCTCATTTTATGTCGTAGATAGGTTCCACAGAAAACTCACATTAAAAAAATAGCACAAAAATAGACTTAACTTACCTTGAAAAATGGGGGATAGAGTCTGTATTTTTTAGAATTTGCATAAAAGCAAAGCAACAAAGAAAAATTACATATTTGAAAAAAATTAATACAAGACAAACTTTTTATATTTTTTTTATTAACTACAATATTTAATTTTACATTTTTCATACATGTTTTAATCATTACCACTAGCATTCATTTGTAAACTGGAAAGAAATCAGATTTGATGTGATGTGATGTATTGTAGCTTCTTCTTAAATGAAGCCAAGAATCTCTCAGCAATTATGCCCAGAGAAATCTATTAGCCACTTTATTTTTATTTGTGATGTGATGTACAACTAGCACCACATTCAGTCTTATGCTGTGTTAATGATTTTCTATTTCTATATTTAAAAAATGAGATCAAAATCAAAACAAAACGATTATACATTATCATTAGAAAGATTATTTTCAGTTTATAAAATCTTCATTTTTTATTTTAAAAATCTAAAAGATTTTTTATTTCTGTTATATATAACAAAATATACGTTTTAAAAGTTTAATTTTTTTGAATATTTATTGCGATATTTTTATATGTAAGTATAAATCTATTATTATTATTATTTACTCATTAGTATAAATAGGTTACTTACATAGAAGCTAAAAGTCTAAATACAGTTTCAGGCCATATTCATGTTAGCTGCTAATATAATGTTATATTTTTGAGAAAAAAAAGTATTTTAAGTGAAAATAAGTTATTAATAATTTAAATTTCTTGATATCTAATAAATATAGTGAAATATGAAAGATATTAAGAAGAAACATGAATCGCATTAAAATAATCCACATAAAGACCCAGGTGTATACAATTAATGAATGAGGAATGATTCTGAGCATGCAAGATCAGCATACTACTAATGAAGTATAAGTAACTATAAGTTCACCAGCATTACATACAAGTAATAATTATTCATCATCATGAATGATCAAAAATATAAAATAACTCAACAGTCAATTTTGTGTCTGGTTTTCAAATGAATCTCCTATAGACCAGGCTAATCATTTAACCTGTATTGGCTTGGGGCAGATAATTTAAACAATAATTTGGATGCACATACCCAAGTGATAATCCATAAGAATATAATATTTAAAAAATAATGCTAAGGATACTAAAACAGTCTGATCATCATTAATGCTCTGGCCACTTTGCTCCCTTAATATATTGGACAACTATAAACTAAATTTCTAAAGACAATAAATAAAATGAAATGTAGTGCAAGGACATTAAAGGATATTCCCTTTGCACCAACTAGGATCATTATCATCTGGATGTTCGTAAACACTAAATATAAACCCCTTTTATATAACAGACTGCTATGCATGTATCCAGTTCAGAGTGCAAAAGCTTTATAATTGTTACTGTGATCAAAAGATATCATACAAGCATATAATATTCTAAAACCATTTAGGATTGAGTAAATTCACTGTAATAACTTTAACAATGAAACATCAATGTATTAGTAACAATTAAAATGAAATTAAGATCAGCTGAATACAGCTATGCATATAAATTAAGCCTTCTGATTTTGATTAATACCAAAAAGAAACCCACTATTACTTTGTAATTTACATATATGTCCAATAGGCTTAAATAAAACACCTATTTATCAGTATATAGATGGGTCTGTATATTATAAAATGAACATATTTGAAAATTATGATTAATTTTAACATATATGTATCTACCTGATATGTATCCATACAAGCACACAGACATACCATAACATATAGTAATTGTTACATAATAATAAAAAATAAACTATCACATTTTATTGATACATAAATAATGACTGTTTTCATAGGTATTTAGTTACCAATGAAAATGTGTACACACACTGAAGTTTATGTCATGACATTTTAATTTGTCCAAATAATGTTAAAAATATATTTTTCACAATTAATTCCATGTTGCAAATATACTTAAAATTCACACTTACATGTGTATATATAAAAAAAATAGTGTGAATCAACATTATTAATTTATTCATTATTTCTAGTAGTAAAAAAAATTTTATTGTTTTAAAAAAAGAAAATTGTCATGAGATTCAGTTTGGAAAGTTTTTTTTTTTAAAAAAAAAAATTCTGGCTGTTTGTTTTTTTATTTATAATAAGATTTTCTGACTGTCCCTTTTTTTTAAATTTCAAAATAAAATCATTCATGAACCAATCCTTTGTTTTACTTTTAAATTGTACATTTTTACAATCATCATTTTTCACTAAAGTTTTAAAATATCATTCTTAATATATGTATAATACTATTCACCAGTTGTACTTTATATATATATATTTGATGCAATACTTTTATCCGTGGCTATCTACATATAGATAAAACAGCATATATATATATAAACTACTTCAGCAAGCTGACAGACTCTTTAGATAAGCTGGTTCCTTATAAAACTATAGACTGGTTTATTATTATTTTTCAGGAAAGGTATAATCCATGTAACTATCGACATTTAATTTCCTACATTTAGTCTTTATCCTTTGATGGACTTCACTCAAGCCAGTCTTCTAGTACATATTATGGGCTATGGGACCCAGTAAACCAGACCCTTTACTTCAATGTGAATCTAAACTCTAGCACCATAATTCTAGAAGCAGCAGCTGATTTGTTCTCTCTGCACCTTCAGTCATAATATCATGATAGTAGTAATCTTGTAATAATCTGCAAAAACTAAAAAAATTCTTTAATTTTTTGCAACCTTTTTATAGTCAGAATGGAATTTTTTTTTAAAAAAAAAAACTAATTAAAATAAGTTTTACTTACCTTGATTGAAAAAAGTTAATGACTCTTCAAGTTACATTAATCCTTTCAAAAACAATTTTGTAGGATTAAAATATATTATACAAGTTTTAATTATAAAAAATTTAATCTAATCAAAATTGATAGTGGAAGTTTATAATTACCAATATATCTATTGTAACATAAAAACATGCTTGTTTTAATCTCAAAATCAGAATTAATAAAGTATTAATTAGACTTTTTTAAATGTTTAATTTATAAGAATTTTTTTTAATTTAAAATTTACTTTTTAACTGTTTTTTAGTGTAATATAGAAAATATATACATATTTTTTTATGTTTGTTTCAACTTTATATATATGCACACATACTACTATATTGTAGAATGTCATGAGACACATAACCATCTTCACATATTTGGACAAATATTTGTTTGTACAGACTTCTGCCATAATTATAGTTTCTACAATAGTAATTATTTTTTATCTATTAAAGTTTAATTCTCATATAGTAAAACCATATATGGTATCAATTGGCAAGTACATCTATATAAACTGTGAGCAATTTATATATATTTTAATGCTACTGAGAGCACTCATTAAAATTGTGTTTACAATTATCAAAAAATAAAAATTCCTCATAAAGCAACATAAAGTTTTAAACTTGATTAGTAAATAATAAAATCACTAAGTCTGTAAATAATTGAATTAAAGCATTTCATAAAAAAAGAGAAAATCTAAAAGAGTTTAAAAATTTATTCATACAAGTCATTTATTAATTAGAAGGGAGTAGAAAATATAACTTAGACAAGCTAAAAGTAGTTGATTTTCAAATAATTAAAAATATCTCTTCATTTAAGTTAAAGAAAAAAAGGAAATCTTAAAAACTCATTTTCATAAAGTAAATAAGATTGTTTATAATGATTTGATTTTAAAAATAAAGAAGGGTAGTAAAGTGTGCGCATGTTGATAAAATATACATGGGCATAAATAACGAGTGATAAATGTGTGCATGTTAAAAATATTAAAAAGAAAAACAAATGAAAGCATATAATTGGAATATTTCTCAAAAATTTAGATACAATTGAAAGCTATATAAAAACAGAATTCACAATGGCTAATAAAAAAACAATCCACAAAACAACAAATTAGCAATGGCTACCAACTGAAAACAGGATCAAAATCTTATCAAAAGTATGTAATCAAAAACAATGGACAAATTTCAACAACAGATATAGCTGGCAGATATAAAAACTAATTAACAAAGTGACAACAGGTCATCACATTAATAGTCCAGTTTTTCATGTCAATCAGTTCAATTAAGTTCAATCTATCAGTTCTTCATTCAGTTTAGATTCAACCAGTCACTCAATCAGTTTTACAATCAGTCTCCACTTGTCAGTGTTTTTCCAGGACAATGCAGTGCTAACAGCCATTGGAAGCATATGGCCTTACTCCATCCTGAGTCTGATGGAACTAGCAGCCTACCTGAGAAAAGTGATACCTGCATAACAACTTGAAGACCTCCAGGGATATCTAACTATCTTAAAGAATAGTGCCATTAAATAATAAGCAAAGAAACCTCCACAAAACCTTGAATCCAACCAGTTGGAAAATTTTCACATGAAGCAGCAATCAGCAAGAAGTTAGTGTCCAAATGCTATAGATAATGAATATTTTTTTATTTTATTTCTGATAATAATGTAGTCATTTCTAACCTTGAAGCCTTCCAGAGTCAGTTAATAAATGAACTCTATAACCGCATACATGAACTATTGATGTGAATGTTTTTAATACTTATAATTATTTTAATGCTGAATTATATTGCTAGTGTATATCTTACTATAACATGTGTGTACCTGAGGGTATCATGAATCATTGTTTATATTTATTGGAGAAAATTTATAAGTAGTTTAAAAGTTATAATAATAAGTACTTATTTAAAAATACATTATCTTTAAACTTAATGCTAATCAATCAATTCTTTTACCACTAATTAAAGCAGTAATGCATTATATTTCTTTTGATTCAGTTAGTTGGGCTATCTTAGGCACTGAATTAGTTTGCCAATCATTCATAGTCCATCATTTATCTTTGGGTAACTGACTGGCACCCGGAATTTTTTCTGAAACAAAAAAGTGCCTTGAATGATAGGTGTTGAATTATGCAGCTGAGAAGATCTGCATCCTTCAAACGTGGTCATTGTTATATATTTTTTATATATAGCTTGGTCACAGGTGCCCTTTGGGTATTATTTTTCTTTGCCTAAGGGGCCATGGTGGTGCAATATTTAAATTGCATTGGTGTAGATCAAATTTATAAGTTATAATTGTATCATATTTTTGTATAAAAATTTTACAAGTTATTTTATTTAAAGAGTCAAAATGATATAGATTTTGTTGCCTCCTTCCAATGATCTTTTTAAGTCACCCCACTCAGTTCAATATACATGTATACTAATACAGATACATGCATATTAGCTGCTAAATTTATTGTTTTTGATACTTGTAAATAATATAGACTTATACATTTATGTATAAATATTCAAAAAACAAATTTATGTATATGTATATGAATACATGCATGTTACATTGATGATCACTGGCAGATTGCCTGGTAAGTTTTACTTTTTATTTTATGATATATATAATATTTTTATGAGGTGTATAAATGGTAATAATGACTAAAAATAATTTATTCCATCAATTGAGTATGAGTTGTATAATTATGTTAAAATTTAGCAGTATCATAAATATTATAATTATAGTAAAGTTTAACAGTACTTACATCATTAAAATTTTTTTCAAAAATCATAACTTCTGTTTTCATTTTTATGAAATAAAACATTGAAAATTAAAATTTAGCTCTTTAACAACTTGTTGTTTTTTTTTCTATTTTTACCTGGTGAGAGTTTTTGAAATTGCTCAAGCTTTCATTTCTGTATAAAATCTTTATTTTATATTAAAACTCAATAAATTGGATTTAATTTTTTTTAAATTAATTTTATATACAAATATTTTTACAAATAACATTTGATCTTTTTAAATAATTAAAAGTGTCTTATAAATAAGAACAATGTACTATAAACATCAACATTTTTTTCAGAAAATGATCAAATTATTATTTTAAGTTTTTTTCTAATGTGAGTCAATATGTTTATGATAAATCTATCAAATACTGCTTTGAAATCTGATATTTATATTTATTAAAATACTCTAAAAAAATTTTGACATGTCAATTTTGACAGGTTATGATGTTAGCGATGAGTTTCAGATGAAGCTCTATCAAGAAGAGAACATCTTCAAATAAATATTTCCTTAGAAAACAGAGTCAAGATGATTGATATTTCCTCACTATCACTAAGATAGTGATCTCTTCAGATTTTTTTCAATTAAAAAATCAATAAATGCAATATTGCCAAATTTATGATATTTAAAAAAATCTATGCTATTCTTATAAGAGTTATAATAATGGTAAAACTGCATTCTAAAATTGTGGAACTACCAAGTTTTGTCTAAGGGAAACATTTAATGCTTCTAAACAACTGCGATAGTGATTAAGTTAAAAACGTTATTTTTTGACATTTTTTAATATGATGGATATTCATGAATGATGTGTACCATTACATAGCTTGAATGATTTTCTCACAAATTTGATTCAAAGATTATTTTTTGAGAGATAAAAAAAGAAGATAGAGCAGATAGGCAGAGGAGAGCTTTTTGTCATAGAGAAATGATTATCAGAAACTTCATATGGATTTAGAGAAATAAGAAATGTTATAAACATTATTTTTATTGAGAGATAAGTGCAAAAAAGTATTGGGACAAAAACAAATGATTTATATATGTTTTTATTGATTTGATCAAGGCATTTGATTCATTACATCATATAGATCCATATTATTTGAAATTAGTTGGTCTTTTATCAAAGTTTATTCATATTACAGAACTTTTATATGATGAAATGGTAGAAAATGTCACTGTGATAGATAGAAAATCTGAGGTTTTTGAAATGAAAAGTTGTATTAGGAAAATGATTTGTTCTAGTTCCAATTTTGTATTCAATTTTTACAATAGTTGTTTTTGGAATTGTTTGTAGATGGCTTTGTTAATCAAGACTTAATATTAGTTCCAATTTTGTATTCAATTTTTACAATAGTTGTTTTTGGAATTGTTTGTAGATGGCTTTGTTAATCAAGACTTAATATTAGGTTTGATAGGAGAATTTTTAAATTGAATCCATTAAAAGCATAAATAGCCATTGTCATGGTTTTTGGATTTACAGTATGTTGAAAATTGTGATATATTTTTTTTACTATTCAGGAGATGATTTAATGTTTTGAATGCAGCATAAAATAATTTCATTTAATAATTATTTTTAACTTTTTTTTTAAAATGTTCATTTTTGCATTCAAAATATTATATTTTCTGTAAATTATTTTTAACTTGCCATACCATAATCTGCAGCAAGCTATAAATTCAAAAACCAAGAAAATGTAGTTTTTATGTTTGCTTTTATATATAATATATCAATTTTTAGCTTGAATAAGTTATTAATTTGATAATGTTAACCTTTGTAATTATTATACCTGTGGTTTTTAATAAGTTAAAGATTTGGTATTACATCCATTGATATAATTATTGCAATTCTTGTTATTTTATTTAATTTGTTGTATAAAGAAATAAGAAGGATAATGTAACAAAAATATTTTAAAATGTCACTGCTTTGTAAAATTCTAAAAATATGATATCTAGATCATAATACATTTTTTAATCAATAATTATGACATTATAAAGTCTATTCGTTGTATTAAACATATAAAATCTACAGATAACAAAAGACTTTTAAAAAAATATTTTATGATGGATTTGAACATGATTTTTATAAAAGAGGAAATCCTTTTATATTATAAAGATTATATGAAAGGTATTTTGAAGAAATATAATATTGATTGTTTTTATTAAGAAGATATCGCTAAGAATAGAATACAATATGAAGCTATAATTGTTAAAAAAAACTAACGCAACATATCAAATAAATAAATAATGAGTTAGTATGTGAACCTAATTGTGTTTGACAGACTTGTTTGTATAGTCATTTCAAAATTTGTATATAATATATATATTTTTTGTTTTTCTAAAAATTTTGTTTTTCTCTCACTCTCTCTTGGACTTATTATGGCCATACTTATTTGCAATTAATTGATGATGCTTATATATTATTAGTATAGTTAGTAGTTTATAATAGGTGCACTTAGACTAAAAGGAAAACTTTTTTTTATCATAAAATTGAAAAATCATTACACTGTTTTTTTATTTTCAATTGTTAATGGTTTCTGTGTAAATGCCTTAGAGTGGGTAACAGGCAGTATACTATGATCAAGCGATAACACTCAATCGTCATCTGTGGTTCTGTCATTCTCCTGACATAATTTATGTATCATTACAATTTTAAAGTTATGTGATAAACTTTAATGAGCTTCTTATGCCATTAAAATACATATATATACAATTCATATATATACACATACACGCACGCGTATCAGTAATGTATGAATTTTTGCAATTTATTTTTTTTAATTCTTATACTATGAATGATAACAAATAACGAATAACATATACTATGAATGTTTTGCCAATTAAATGCTACTTTATTTTAATTTTGAAAATAATTATTACAAATGTAGATGATTGTGAAAGAAAATAATGTCTTTGCTACTATATGTAATTTTTGAAAGGATGTCTCATTGAAGATATCCCAAGTGATACTTCACAGTATCCTGCTTATTGCTTCCTTGACAGTTTCTTTAAATATTAGAGCCTTTCTAATTGGCAAACATTCTCAAGGAAATGATACATTATATTAGTTAGCTCAAAGTGAAAGTGTAGGGTTGCTGTGTATTCCTTGGAAATTTTACTGGTATCCACTTAATAGTTTAAAGACATTCCAACCAATCAACAATTCTAGTTGGAAATAAAAACTGTCGAATTTATTTTTCTCCTTCTGAAAATAAATAAATATTTTTTTACAACGATTTAACTGTTTAATATCTTACGGCAATTTTAATAGTTAGTATTGTATTGCGATTTTATCTAAGATATATTGCTCAAATACTGTTTAATAAATGTGTGTGTGAATGAACATACATGTTACGACTTTTCATACATACCCTAATATATATATATATCTTAGCATCTTTAAGATATTTATATAAAATGAATCGTTACCAGTGACAATTATGATTGAGTGATTTTTGCTAGAGTTTCATCATAAATTAATTTTTAATAACCAAGGTGAAAGTTAAAAGCCATTTTGATAAATAAACCCTGCAGGAAAGAACCTCTCATACATCTTCTCTTAGAATAACAATGAAGAAGTCAGTGGTAACCAGGTTCATCAAATAATATATTATGACAGTTTGAACATTTTTTCTTAATGTTTTACGCTATAGCTAAGATTAGCTAGATAGCCATTTACTAACCAGATTTGAAAGTTTACTGGATTGGCTATGGTCTATTTATTTTATAGTCATTTAATAACTAGATGTGAAAATTTTCTGGATTAGCTATGGTCTATTTATTTTATAGAAAAATCCTAAGTGGCTTGAAAACAATTTTACTTTATGTCTTATGCAGATATGAAAAATGAAGATACTATCTGTGCACAACAAAGCTTTTTTGATAATTAATATGCATGCAAATATATATAATAATCAATGAAATACATCATATATAGTGTGACTTGTTTAAGCTTGTATTACAGATATGAAATATAGGGAGCATACCAATAGCTCTAACAAGCTTTTACCAATAAGTGTTGAAGAGAAAGTATTCAAAATCTCTATCAAGAATAATCCCTATCATCAGACCGGTTTCGAGCTTTTTGGCCTCACCTCATTGTGCACTTACTGGTAAAAGCTTGTTAGACAATTGGTACAGTCCCTATATTACATATACCTATATGGTCTTGCCTTTTTTTTAATTATACGTACAGCTTTATCATTTCTTCGCTGTGTTTTATTATTAAAGTTTCATTTATGAAATATAAAGAATGCAAAAAAACTATTTTTTACACATGTTACTTTATAACTATTTTGCTATATTCAATATTTCATGCAAAAATAAAATAAATAATGAATGTTTGCATATGCAATGCCATTATGACTTGGTCATTGGAATTGTTGGAGGCAACTCCTTGAATCAGGGTCCAGATGCAATAAAGATTCTATAATAAAAAAATAATAATTTTAATCAGTTTCAAAAAGAAAGAAAAACTTGTTTGTTTGTTTTTTTGTCTTCAGGATATATTTGAGAATTTGTTATCTAGAGTGTACTTACTGTTTTGAATGCAACAAATAAAGATTTGACTTTAATTGATGTTCAAAAAACTGAAGTCCATTATTAGCTAATAATGGAGGGTATGGTATTTAGTTAGCTTTTTAATTAGAAAATTGTTGAGCTGCGGCACAGTCTCCATTATTTTTCTGCTGCTTTTAATAAATTAAAAGATAGGTATTTTATTACAATATTATTACTATTATAACTAAATAAATTATATATAAAGCTAATGTTTTACCAAATGTTTTGTCAAGAAATGAGAATCGGACTTCACATCAATAATACATAATGGCATTATACAAATTTCATTTAAGGATGCTTTATAAAAAATAATATAAGACCAGTTAGTATGTTCTTCACTTGCTAGATTCAATATAACATAAAATCTAATTTTAAATCTACTATTATTAAGAACTGAAGATCTGTAATTGTGCAGAAAAAAATTAATCTCAGATAATTCACTGTTTCATAACTGCTATAAATCTCTGTGCATTCACCAGTCAATAAGTGTTTTCAAAGTATAAGTGAATCACTTAAACTTAAAACATATTTATATGTATATTAACCCTTACTAACCATGCTTATATCAGAGCTTGGATCTATTGTGTGCCTGATGTTGTAATCAACAATTGAATTTTACGAACTTAATTAACCTATCAAGGAGAAAAACAGAGTCTCACTTTAAACTACATTTGATTAGACATATATTAATTATGAATAAATGTAAATCTACTATTATTAAATGCTGAAAATTTGTAATTGTGCAGAAGGAAATTAACCTCCGATAATGCACTATTTCATAACTATTATAAATCTCAGTGCAGTCACTCATCAGTAAGAGTTTTAAAAGTTTAAGTAAATCACTTAAACTTAGAACATATTCATATATACTCCAACCCTTACTGACCATGCTTTTATCAGGATTTGAATTTGTTATGTGCTTGATTTTGTGATTGATAATTGATTTGTACAAATTTAGCTTTTATCAGGATTTGAATTTGTTATGTGCTTGATTTTGTGATTGATAATTGATTTGTACAAATTTAGTTAATCTATCACAAAAAAAATAGTCTTATTTTAATCACTTGCGATGAGATATATATTAATTATGAATAAATATAAATCTATTATTAAGTGCTGAAAATCTGCATATATGAATATGCTCTAAACTTAAATGATTCACTTAAGCATTTAATACTCTTAATGAATGGTGAGTGCATGGATATTTATAATAGTTATAAAACAGTGCATGATCAGAGGTTAATTTTTTTCTGCACAATTACAGATTTTCAGCTCTTAATAATAGTAGATTTACATTTATTCATATTTAGTATATGTATAATTGCAGGTGAATAAAAATGAGATTCTATCTTTCTCCTGTGATAGGTTAAATAAATTTGTACAATTCAAGCCTTAATATAGACAGGATCAGTAAGGATTAATGTATATATGAATATCTCTTTGAAATCAGGTGGACATTTTTAATTCTTAGAAAAATTTACCCTAGCTCTAATAAGTTAGATATTTTATGTTTGAATGTAATAAATATAAAGAGTCGTATATTACAAGAAAGGTTATATATGAAAGAATGTAATGAAGCTGTTAAAATAGTCATTTCATAAAGAAAAAGTTAAGAAAAAAATATTTTTAATAGCTTTAAGAATGTTTATTTTTATACTGATTCACAAATCCTAAATTTTGAAATTCAAATGATAAAATGACAATTTTATAAACAGCTTCATCACATCCATCACAAAATTACAAAAAATATTGGAAGTTTTATCTGAAGAAATTTTTCACTGTGAAAATTACTAAAACAGTGGCCTTGCTGTGGTTCATTTTTATTCTAGAGCCAGATGTGTTCATTTGTGCAAAAGTATCTATTAACAATATGAATGGTTTTTAGTAAGAAAAAGTAACAGAACAGTGTATTCAAAAAAAATAAATATTAAACTCAGAAAAAGTAAAATAAATAAAAATAAATCAATAAAGATATTTTTATTATTATGAACAATGATTACATGTGTGGAAGAAAGATTGGGTTCAAATACATGGTCCTGTAACACAGAGTGGATGGATTGAGGAAGCCAGAAAGTCTGTATAAAATGTCCTATATTATATGAGATTACAGTTGTGTAGAATAAACTTGTATGTAAATATATTTATTATTTTGCATAAAAGATATGAAGAAAGGCTGAATTCAAATACATGGCACTGTAACACAGAGTGGATGGATTGAGGAAGCCAGAAAGTCTGTATAAAATATTCTATATTACATGACATTCCAGTTGTGTAGAATAAACTTGTACATACATAAAAATACATTTGTTTCACCTAAAACTTCAAAAATCATGAGATTACAAAATTGCAACAAGAGTACAATGTTACTATAATCATGCGATAAATGAACAATCATATAAATAAAATAATAGGCCTGATTTTATAAATTCTATCCAAGTTATCAGTAGTAATTGATGACATGATTTTACTATCACTAAAATGTAAATTACCTAAAATTGACATAAATCGATTGCAGGTCATAACTTTAGCAAGTCCAAGCTGATGCAAATATTTATCCATAGACCAAGTGAATTCAAACTTGGTCATGCATGATACACTATTCGTATTTATAATCATGCCAAAAAATGCATCTAGCTCACAGGGTGACAGATTATCCCAATCTCGAACTTTTTTCCATTCAACAGCATATTTATTTGTTTCAGCACATATATATTCATACATTTTTTTATCAAATAATAAATTTAAAAAATCAGTAATTGCATACTCATAGGTGCCCTTGAATGTTATCCAGAAACATATCAGAGTTCAGTCGAGATGAAGGTACAGGCATCTGTTCAGTAGCCCTCCTGACATTTCTTACTGATGACTTCATTTTTTTATTTTTGGGTGCTACAGCTACTTCATCTGAACTATCAAAAAGACATTCATCGGATGAGCTGCTAGAAGGCCTGGAATTGCAGATGCCTTCAATAGGAAAATCTGAATCGGAATCAGAACTAAATTCGCCGGTATTCAGTGTGAAATAATGTGAAATAACTTTTTTATGTATCTAAAATGATAAAAATAAAAATTTTAAGTACCCTTTGCTAAAATATTCATAAAAAATCAAAAAATTATCGTAGAGAAAAAATTCTGACATATTTTCGTAGAAAACAAAATAGCACAAAAAAGAAATGTCCTCTATGTATGATGTTTTCCAATATCGTGCAAACTCAGCTGAAAGTCATAATTTCCAGTTAGTCGAACAGAAGTCGTATTGGGGGTCAAAGAGATATGCTCTAAGACTAAATGATTCACTTAAGCTTTTAAAACTTTTGTTGAAATGTGAGTGTGTAGAGAAAATCTAATTTTGTAAAATCTCATATTTGCTGTACTTGTTATTTGAAACAAATAAATGATAAAAACTTACCTTATAAATAATTTATGGTAAATATGGACATGGTTTTTGTGGCAGATGCAGACCCTGTTTACATTATAAAGGTTATCTCAAATATACTTTAAATTGTTATAATTAGACATGTTATAATTAAACAATGTTGAAGTTTTTCAGCAAGAAATTTTGGTTGTTAGAAAAAGTTGAAAGCATCATAATGTATATCAGTTAAAGAGAATAATGATTTAGCATTTTTCATATATATATATATTTACATATTTATTTACATAATCATCACAAATTTCATCCTTAATGTATTTATTTTTCCTTTGGCCTTTCTATTTGTTTTTTTTATTTATATAAAATGGAAATATCTATACTCATTTTTAAGTGACTGATGTAAAGAATTTATATATCTACTTATAATTAGGCTTTAAATAGTTACAAAAGAAAATTATGTAATTATCTATTAATTTTATGTTGTTGTTGTTTTTTTGTAAAAAATACTATTAAACTCTATGCATTTTATTTTTTAAATATATTAAAATAGTCTTATTAACTAATCCTCCAGTACAATTCTTTCACAGCTTATAACATTGCTTATCAGCAGATTGCAAACTTATCATTAGTATTGCATACAATATATAATTCCAAATCCAAGACAATATTGAACATTCAAAAATTTTAATGAAATATCTTAAGCAAAGTTTATAAGAACTACAAATTCTAAAATTTTAAATATTAATTATATATATATGTATTGTACTGTTTATTAATATATGGTACAAATATATTGGCATTTGGTGAGATATTTAGAAGCTAAAAAAAAAATAAGTAAATTTAAAGATCTTTTAAAAGACGCATTTTTATTTTTTTTAGTTAGTATATTTTATTTTTTAAAACTTACAATGAAAACTAATTTTGTTGTTTTGAATTATTACTTTAATTAAAAATAGAAGTTAAAATTGGAAAGAATAAAAGACATGCAGATAACTAATCTAGATAAACTAAAAGAGAATTTCACATGCAGATTACATTCAAAGTTTTAAAGTTAATTAAAGATGGCAGAAATAATTTATATGCAAAAAGATATAGTTGGAAAATACAAAATAAATGTACAAGATTATCAACTTGTGTTTTATGATAAAACAAATATAAAAATATGCCCCAAGATCTGAAAACTGGACTTTGAATATAAAAAGAAGAATACCAGTGCAGAGTCTTGTCTGTTTTTTTTTGGCTGGTCCTGAATCACGAAAGATCCAGGACCACTCTATGCGGAAATAATTTGTCATGTAGGAGTAAACTGAAGCTTTTGCTGACAATGTTCATCATAAAGACATCAACCCCAGAAAAGCTTTTGTGACTAGCCTTTAGGACAGACCAAAAACAAGTTAAAACCAATTGCCATGAGCTCATTCTACCTCTCATGAAAAACTATGCATGGTAATCAACAATCTACGTAAACTCACTAAACTTACCAGTAAGCTAAGATTTATTATTCCCAATTGTGACTAAATTAAGTGTTTGTAAACCATCCTCAAATATAAGCTTATAATATAATCCTGATAGAGAACTTTTTCTTATTCAAGAGACTTTCGTTTATGGTCTAAGAAATTGAAGTATAAATATGAAGTGTAGTAATTAATTGATTATTAAATTGTTTCAATTATTTTACCTAACTATCTGGATTAGCATGTGTAAGTTTTTCAATTTTATTTAACAGGTTATCTTTTAAATATTTTAATCTGCTAGAATAAAATATTTCTAATAGCAACTTTTCATTGTGCATTATTAATGTTAGTTATTAAATTTATTAAAATTAGTTAATTGGCAGATAAATGTATAATTTACCTTCACCAATATTTATTAATTAAGCCTGGGAGAAATATATTTGAAAATAAAGTTACAGGAAATCATAACCCTGATCTTTTTAGTTACTTGCATCAAAATTATGGGATATGAGGAAATTAGGAGTTAAAACCAATTTTGTCAGCAATTCCAAACATAATATTAAGTAATTTTAGGCTGAGTTAATCAGGAAATATAGCTATGTTTTTTTAGAAATATGAATGAAATATTTTTCTTTTTCATAGCTTGATTAACTCATGTATAGTGTGTAATTGAAGGCCTATCAATATATGAAAAATGTTACAGTATATTATTATCCCAATGTGTATAATGCTAAACTGGAAATATTACACAAATAAACTGTTCAAGCAAAGTTTAACCAAACTAGCTAATCAAATCACCAGTGATATATATTTACTATTTTTGATATGATATTAAAATGACCATCCTCCCAACTCCTTCAGTATAGTTGTTTCTTCATTTGTGCTTAGACTTTATATAATACATTGGTATATTAGATGTAATGTTATAGTAGTTAATAAATACTGTTATTACTTGTGAAACAAAAGTAATTGATATGTTGATTATTTCATCAAGATATATTATATTCTAATCTGAGTAGTTGTTCATTTTATTTTAATATATTTTTGCATCATCCCTTAGTGGCAATGTGAGTCTAATTCAACATTTTATTTTAGTATTAAAATCTTTATTTTGTATTATGAATCACTAAATTGTACTTTATTTATTAGAAATGTATGTTTACAAATGAAAAGCATTCTCCCAAAAAATCATATTTGCACTTTACAAATATAGAAAAATAATAATAATAATAAAGTTAAATATCTAATTGAGAACAATGTTTAATTTATTTTTTTTACTGAATAATTATTATAACTCCAGTAAATATATATATATTTGGTTAATTGAACATTATTTCTAGAATCCAAATGAATTATTGTCAAGTCATCATAAAGCTATGAAATTATTTCTAAAATTTAAAATTCCATTTTTAATTATTAAGATATCACAAAAGTTCTGTCTCACAGTGTTTGACAGTGCATTATGGATCATTGTTTCATTTTTGTCACTTCTTTTAATTTCTTAATTTGTATTTTTAAAAGTAAAAACATTTTTGGAAAAAGTCTAAGATAATCATAAAAATATTCATTTTATAATAATTACTGTATAAATAATTTATAAAATAATCATAAATATTTAAATAAACTGGAAAATATATTTTTTTGCTCATTGCTAACAACAATAGAAGAGAAAGATACAAATATTCTTAAACCTGCTTTACCTATAAGTGACATTATTGACACATTTGTAGTATTTTATCTGTGAAATACTGATATTTTCAGATTATTTTAAACTTATAAATCATTATTTACTTTATTTCCAATTTCTATCAATCAAATGAATGCATAACAGACAAAATAGTGCTATAGATGGCACAAGAGAGGAAAAGCTAAAAGCAGCAGCAGTGCCATCAAATACTCTGTAATATCATGCAGCTGGTAATTATTTAGTTGATTTGTGTACTTTCAATTTTCAAAAATGCATATTTGGATTATAATATACTACATTAATAGTTACTATTAATTCATGTCTAAAGTGTTAGAATTTTTTTATAATCCAACTTTGTCTTAGGCTATTTCAGCATAATATTTGAATATTGTGAGACTGCTTTATGATTGTTTAATACTTTAAAATCTAATCAATCTTGTATTTGTTATTTATATGAGGGGGCCAAAAATAACCACAATCATTCTCAGATTGGTTTGCCTATTGTAGTATATGATTCTGCTGTTACAACTTCTTGCAGGAACCCTGCTACATCAATCTGCAAATGACATTGCCATGTGAAATTATGGTACCATGTAGCACATTTTTTGTGAAGTATATTTTGCATATTTATTGATTTTATAATGTCCGAAAAGTTTAAATAATGTGAAATTTCTGTTTTAATTTACAGAAAAAGATAGGGAAAATAGACGTAATGCTTGAAACAGATTACATGAAAGCTGATCTCATAAATACACAAATTTATCAGTGGTTTAATTGAAATGTTAAATTCACTACATCCCTAAAAAGTGTGGCAATTGAAGTCCAAAGTAAAAACAATGCTTATTTTTTTTTTTTTTGGCACAAATGTCATTTTTCTCTCAGATTTATTTTGTAATGGTCAGATATTTCATCTGCAAGTTTTGAAACATTTACATGATGTAGTAAAATATAAATATTCCAATTTGTGGCAAAGTAAAGAATGCGACTTCATACCTATAAAGTGTCATTTCTCAAAGTCTTCAGTATAAAACTCTTTTTAATTAACTTCAACATGACCCAGTTTATCTATCAGTCATGATTTTTTGCTCTTGCTTTGTGCAATTTTTTTAAATCTCCCAAATGAAAAAAAATCTTTCTTTTTTGCAGACTTAGATGAAAAAAACAGACACAAATGTTATAAGGCATCACTTTGCAAGTGTTCCCAGACTAAAAACATGTTTACACTAGTGTACTGCATCAAATAGATAGTAATTTAAAAGTGATTAAATTTATACCACTTGAAGATAAATAAACAATTTTTTATTATAAAATTCAGGTTCTTTTTGGATTCCCCTTGTATATAAAAGTCTTTATACATTTTGTTGGAATAATAGCTGCTAAGTCACAGTCAGCTGATAAACAATGTTGTAAACTATGGAATACCGTGTTGTAAACTATGGAATACCGGAGGAATTGATTGGCTGATTATTTTAGCATGGTGTTAAAGTTTGTATATATTTGCAATGACTTGATTAGTTTTATTTAAACTTTTGAAGGCATCAAAGCTTCCATTTTTTTATATAAATATTTTTATTAATAATGATATAAAATAGTCGAATGGTTGATGATGAAGCAGTAAACTTATAAGTTATTTATGAACTCAACCATTTTTTATAAAATAAAACAATTAATTTATTGGCTTTATTGTTTGGAGGTTTGTAATAAATTTGAACACTCAAAGTGCCAGAACTGGAATCTTCCAAAAATTATACATTCCAGAATTTGATACTTAGCCTTTGCATTAATCCATATAGAGCAGAATTTCTCATGTAAATCAATATATAAATAGTTAAAATATTTTGACTGTAACCTTTAAACAGTAATTTATTCACTTATTATTGCCACTATGATTAGAATTCCAAAATTTTATTACTCTGTTCTATAAGTACTTACCAGAGCATTTTATATTTAATATTAAAATATTTAATCTTTGTCATACTTACGTAATGTTAATAAATTAAAATTTCATTCAATATTTGACATGTTGT
The DNA here is from genome assembly GCA_028023455.1 of Epiperipatus broadwayi. Taxonomy (NCBI): domain Eukaryota; kingdom Metazoa; phylum Onychophora; class Udeonychophora; order Euonychophora; family Peripatidae; genus Epiperipatus; species Epiperipatus broadwayi. Next base: position 1,073,180 of record JAQFVV010006462.1, on the reverse strand, counting down.
CAATAATCAGAATTTTATTAGCTTTCATCACAACTGCATAGTCATCTCTTAATTAATATCAAATATGTATGTAGAGAGAAATTAATAATGTTTATTTAAAAAGCTCTTTTAAATATTTAATTTTAATTATGACATATGTATAACCACACTTCTTGATGTAACCGAGAGAGTTACTGATCTCAGTAATAAAATGATTATTAAAATTATTTACATGATCAGTCATCTTATATTTTTAATTAAATTGGGTATAGTGAATGTAGAAACTGCATGCCCACCCACACACTTGTAAAAGAGTAAAAAAAATCCATTCATTAATTATCATGGAAATATCGATTTCCAATTTTAAACTAGGCAATTGTGATGTCATTCTCTTTTTATCAATGTTAACAAGCAAAGAAAAATTAATTTATAACTGATAAATCAATAGCATCCTTTTTCTTTCAAAGAATTTAGTTATAAGTTTTAAAACTACACATTTCTTTATGCAAATGAAATAAAAAAAGAAATACAATAAATTCTTAGTCTATAACATTGATACATGTTTGTTTAGCAATTTTAAGTATAGGATACAATGTCAAAACTATAAACAAGTAGATTGATTATAGAAAAATGATTTAGTATCTAAAAAAGGTTATGAAAATATATTTACCCCAAAAAGTATTTGCCTGCTGTATTTAAAACTTGGATTCATATGTTGATTGGTTAAAACTTAAAGAATTTTAGGTTCCCATCAAGTGTGCAATTTTCCTTTTAGATAGCCATCCCATATCAGCCAATCCATTATTATCTGATGAATGACAAATGTAAATATTAGAATTATTATTTTTACATTTTATTGAATTTTACTATTTACTTGCAAGATAAAATGAACAACCAGTATCCATATATACACATATAATTAAAGGGGATTTGAACCCAGACTTTCAAGCCCCTTACAGTCATCCATTCTATCCATTATAACCAAACACATGATCACATACATGTAAAAAAAAGATAAATGATCTACAATATTCATATTTTATGCTGAACCAGCATTCATCAGTTGGTTCAGAATATTATCACCTACATATATATAATCAGTGCTTGGCTTCTCTTTAATTATATCTAGATTAAATATGTACACTATACTTGTACTTCAATATTAATATAAAGTAACTTTTGGTTTAGAAAATAGTGCTCAGTTTTGCTTATATTTTTTTTACAATTTATAAAACAAATCACATGCAACTTCTTTAAAAATCTTGATTTATTATTTGAACTATTTAATATATAATATAGTGTACCATAGCTCAAACAAGCTGTTAATTCATAAATGCAGTAAGAGAAAATATTTAAAATCTCTATCCAGAAGGTTCCTATCCCCAGACCAATTATTTTCGAGCTTATGCTCACCTCAGTGAGGAGCTAGAACATCCAGACACTAGATCAACTCAAAAACAGCACTTATTTAATATGTAATATTTAAGTAGAAACTTTGAAATTTTTGGACATGAAAATGTCTTCAACACCAGCTATCTAACTTAAATAGCTATATAGAACTGAACTAAATTCAGATCTGAAAGACTATAAAAAGAATATATTCGAAAAGTTGAGTATTATTGTACTTTATAATAGTTCATATAATAGATCAAGATTTATAAAGAAGTTTGTACATGACTTGTTTTATATATTAAAATTAATGGGCTATTTTTAAAATAGAAGACTATGTTTTGTTTGTTATTAATTTATTATCTTTTTTTATATGTAGTACAATTCCTAGGAAATGTTTTAGGCTATTTAACTTTTTTATTTATCAGATGGATATAGTTCTGCCCAAATTTGTCTTGTCCCATATAATATGAAAGTTATATGCATTTATTTATTTTTTTCAAAATAAATGAGCTATATTTATTTTTCTTAAACTAAAATAATATAAAATGTAAATTCAAATTGCAAATGAGGCAAATTATTTATTCCTTAAAAAAAATAAGTATCTTGAATAGTTTCCTTTAAAATTAGGAATGTTACTTATTAAATTCAAACTTATCTTAAGAATAGATAGTAAAAGATAATAAAATTTCATATTTCTATACTTGTATTTGATTGTTCACACCCTGCCAAAAGTAAAAGTTTTCAAAGAATAGTGAACTTTGCTTTACACATGTCTATCCCAAGCACAGAACAGGATGACAGCAATCATTGAAATATAATCTTAGAAAGCTAAAAATGAAGCTAAAGTTTCTATGAAACAAATCTAAATACCCCCCTCCCCCCACTAAATAGAATTTTCAAATTTTTCTTAGCATTTATAAAATATTGAACTTTGACTTTAAAAATCTTTTTATTTATCTTTCTTTATTTGGAAAATTAAAATCAGCTGTCTTACAGAATATATATTCATAACATCTAATCAAAATACTTTATATTAACCAACTTTTTTTTCAACAATCTGTTCATGTCTTCATATATAAAATAAATTCGGTCTATCACTTTATAAAGCAGAAAATAATACATCAAGTCTAGTAGCCCGCTCGCCCTCCTTCACATATAGTTATATTTTGAAAAGAACTAGGAATCCTATAGTAAATATAAAATTTAGATAGTATCATTTATAAATATTTTTTTGGGAGATTTTTTTACTAATTAAAAAAATTGCTTTAAAAATTTAATAATTTTACTGGCTGTTGCATATATCAAAATGAATTATTCTTTTCTGCCTTTATATATATGTTTGGTAACATTAACAACAAATCTTGTTGTATATTGACTTTATCAAGGCATTATTATATGTTTCAAAAACACTACTAAATATCAAAGCTTTATAAATAATCAAACATTTTGTTACTTAGGTGATCATATGAACATTTGATCACCAATTGAAATATATGAATTTTAACTCTAGAAGTTGTTACAATCTTTGCACTAATCTATAGAGGATTCACCGTTTTTCTACAATACCTGAAAGCAACCTTGATTTTCATTTTTAAACACATTGTCACTGTCCACAATATTTTTATACATGATATATAAATGTTCCTAAATATATAAAGACATCAAAAATTGAGCATTTAAAAATCAGATTTATTATAATGCATTTGTAAAAATATGTATTTTTTCATAAACTTACATCTAACAAAATTTGATGACTCAAAGCTTATATAGTTTTGCAAATTGTTTTTTGGTGTTTTAGAATACCAAACCATCTTTATAATCTGTTTATCATATTTTCATTAATAAATTAAAGTTTTTAGAAATCTTGATTTTTCCCTCCAGACATACACTTAATTATAAGTGTATTATATACTTAGGATATTATATATATATATATATATGTCAAAGTGTTGACTGGAAAGCAAACCCAGGCCAGCTGTTTGGAAGGCAGCTATGCTAACTGCTAGGCCACCAACGCTTGACTATACTTAGGATAATTGAAATATACCCATACATGATGCACAAAATAAAATGTAAATATCAAGGTTATGGCACATAAAATTATTAATTTTGATTAACTTTTTTTTTATTAGTATATTATTTATATTTTTTTTCTTCAAAATGCATATGCATTAAAAAATTGCAAATAAAAATTTCATTTATAAAATGTAGACCATGCTTAATTGTTTATATGTAATAAATTGAAACCATTTTGCCTTATATGTAAAGTTTTTTTTTTTTTAATTCATATATATTTTATCCATGCCGAATGTGGTTTGGTGCATAATAGAGGGGCATATTCTAGAAATTAAGGTCCATGGATTGCTGCCCAATTCTATCACTTTCAATGAACAAATTTCTTATGATCTTCTGAGCAGTAAACTATTTGATTGTTTTATTTTATTTTTAGCCATTTCAATTAGGGTTAGTCCAAGATGTGATTAATAATAGTGAGTTAATAAAAAAATTATGTGTTAATATGCAACGATTCAACAGCTTTGAACAAATGGTTCAGAATATCTGAGATTTATCTAATTGAAAAATAACATGAAGTCTTCACCAAAGTTTTAAATTTTTATCTGGACCTTTTCAACATAAAGCTGTAAGCCCTTGTAATTCACAATTTGATAATTATGAACAATTTTTTTTTTTTGTTTAGTTTTTAGTGCAGAATGCAAGAAGTTTTTTTAAAGAGCTTTGTAATTCAAATTTTGTCTAACAAATATAATCTTCTAATCATTCATGTAAGGTAATTTGATTTTTAATTTAAAAACCATGTATTGAAACCTGATAATTAAACTAAGAAGGATGCAATTCACAAAACTATTCACTTGGAAATTTGAGTCATGGTGAAGATTCAAGTTTTCAATATCTTTAATCTTTAAATAATGTTTATTCATAACATTGAACATTTTAGATATTTGTTTAATTATATTTCATCTTTGAGACCAACATATTGTTTGTGAAAAATCAGTTGTTTGTTGAATCATGCCAATTACTGTATTACATGTATTCTTATTTAGCAATAAAGACAATTATATCTGTCTACATTATATATATATAACTTTATGATTACTAATCTTTTTTAGTCATAACACAAATTTGCATTATAGCATCTTTTGTTAAAACATTATTTTATTCATATCATATAATAATAATGTGCATGAGGTTTCTAACATATTTTTAAATAAATCTAAGTATTAATTATTAATATCTATATAAATAAAAAATGTAAATGTTTGTTTGTTCAAAATCTAAAATCTCCAAAAGTTCTTCACTAATTGTTTTGAAATTTTGACACACTATTGCATTCGAATATGCGCATGTTTTATATACCTACTACTTATATAGCTACTAGTATATAGATGTCACACCTGTGATAGGTAATTTCATGAGTATAGTTTATTTTTTTCATTGTTTATTTATTTTTTTAACTTTTTTTTCTCATTCCTATAATTCCAATGGATATGCCATTTCAATTTAAGAGATTGCAATTTCCAATTCGATTGGCATTTGCAATCACCATCAACAAAGTTCAAGGCCAATCTTTAGAATTGTGTGGTTTAGATCTAGATATGGATTGCTTCTCACATGGACAATTATATGTTGCATGTTCTATTCTCTATATCTGCACAGACAATGGAACAACAAAAAATATTGTATACCCACAAGCATTGTGAAATTAAACATATTAGAAACGTGCGCTTTCTCTTATTTTTCTTTTCCATTTAACCAGTCTGAGCCACAGCAACGCATGGCTTGGTATGGCTAGTAATAAATATAAATTAGGAAATTGAACCAGGAACTTTTTCTCACCTGCAATATTGGTACATTCTAGATCATAAATGTAATGATGCTTTTTTAAATTTATTTTTAATTTAAGAAAATAAATTATGTTCACTTTATATCTATAAAAATAAAAAAAGTCTCCAAGTTATTTACTAGTAAAGATAAACAATTTATAGTAAATTTAATAGATAAAAAAAAAACTTGCATTTCTGAGTTTCTTGTTTTAATCATTACACTCATTCATTGAGTTTAATAAAAACAATTCTTCATATCTGTTTTTGCATATCAAATACCTTTTTTTTTTTAATTATTGAATAAATAATTGATATCAATTTAATTACTTTATATTTATTTATGATTTTTAGCACTGCAACTGAAAAAAATTCAAATATGGATTTGAAGAATTGTTTTTATTACATTCAATGAGTGAATGTTGTGTCTGAAGCAGCAAATTCGGAAATATAAGCTGTTTTTGGTCTAGTACAAATTATTTATAAATAGTACAATGGGAGCTATATTGCTAAAAATTACTGGATTTATTCCAGCTGAGTACAATTAATAGAATGTGCCATTTGGGTTCTCAAATGCTACCTGACTTTCTAAAAAAGCTAACCAATTATTTTTTTACATCAAGATATGAAACATTGTAATTTTAAAATTTTACAAAATGCCAGTGATCATGCTTATGTGTGTTTTTAGATATCATGTAGAATATCATGCTACAATTAGTTTTTCAGTTGAATAATGCTAAAAAAAATTTATGTAAACAACAGCTTTTATATTTTCCCATTAAATCTTTCAATTTTTAAAAATACTGTGACAATTTCACAAAATTTCTTAATAGGTTAACTTATCCTAGTCTTTTTATTAAAATAATATAATTAAATAGTTTTAGTATTTCAGGATTCATAAGAAAGTTCAATGATTAGTTATAACATAGTGAGCTATGATTCAATGGATCTTGAGCCTTGGTATCTGCTACCCCACTAGTGCATTATATCTTGAGATCAGTCTATTCATTTTTTTATATATATTCAGGGATCTCATGTGAGTAAGAGGTATCTTTATGCAAGCAAAATTTCAGTGTCCCTAATCCCATGAACAGAAGCAGCCTGAAAGTAGAGTGACTACCTAAGACCTCATGTTAATCAAGGCTCTGGTTCTGCATGTCATACTTCTCTTGTACAGGCTCTGGTTCTGCATGTCATACTTCTCTTGTAAAAATTTAAAATGAAAACATTTTATCATATGATAAATGAAACTACACTTTTTAATCAAAATTCTGCAATCTGTAGGCTCTACAATGAATATCACAGGCAAAATAATATATTAAAACAGGCAAAACTCTCCATACTGGATTTCCACTCAGTGCAAGCCAGAGTAATCAATGGATTCCAGAAGGCTAGTGCATAAAATCCCCATCTAGTGTCTACTCATCCAATATCCCCAGACTAGTTTCTGGCTTATGGCCTTTATGAGTGAGGAGTCTTGGATCTGAGAGCACTACTCTTAGATTTTAGGATCTAGTGCAACTCTCCAGCAGCCAGGTCTGAATTCAATTCAGTACTTATACATTTTGGTGTCTTTGGTTCTTCAATAACCGTAACCACCACTATCCTATTAGGCAGGATTGGTTTTTAGCCAATAAACATCACATGATCACCATTTCATATGCTTGCTTGTAACTGTTATTAAAACAGGCAAAACTCTCCTTACAGTATTGCCACTCAGTGCAAGCCAGAATAATCAATGGATGCCAGAAGGCTAGTGCATAAAATCCCCCATCTAATGTCTACTTATCCAATATCCCCAGACTAGTTTCTGGCTTGTGGCCTTCATCAGTTTTGTAGTTAAGTAGAGATAAAAGGTGGCTTCTGGAGGATTGCATTAGATCCTAAGATCTAGGTGCGTGCTCTCAGATTCAAGGCTCTTGACTGATGAAGTCCACAAGCCAGAAACTAATCTGGGCATATTGGATGAGTAGACCAAATGGGGATTTTATGCACTAGCTTTCTGGCATCCATTGATTACTCTGGCTTGCACTGAATGGCCATACTGTATGGAGAGTTTTGCTTGTTTTAATAACAGTTATAAGCAAGCATAAGAAATGGTGATCATGTGATGTTTATTGGCTCAAAATAATATAATTGTAGAAACAATGATTATTCAGCAATGCAGATTTTCCATTTACTTTGTTGACCTAAATGTTTTGCAATGTTATGGTTATTTAAATGTGAAATCATTATAAGTCAAAAAAGATTCTCTTCATTATCACTTTTATATATAGAATCAGAATTTGCAAAAAAAAAAAAAATTAAATTAGAACAATGTTATTAACAAATTTGCAATAAAACATTGAAGAAACTATTTTTTTTATTATATGTATTTTATTTTGTTTTCTCAAATAGTGTTTCAAAATCATATTTATAATAAATAAGAATTATTTATGCATTATAAGAACCAATTTGAGCAATTTAAATATATCTATATTTGCAAATAAGATAATTTATTTTTTCAAATATCTAAATGTTTTTTATCATGTGAAAAAGTCTCTCTTCCCTTACCATGAAATAAAATTAGTTAATTAAAACAAAATGGATTCTATACAAATTTGTTTAACAAAAGACAGTAAAATATTACAATTATTTACAGGTTTATCTTTTTATTTACATATTAGTTCTCCTGACGTTAGTGGCCATACTATGATAAATAATAATCAATTTTAACTAGGTCAGTTCTTACTAACATATTAATTAAAGTAGCTCTTGCTTTTTTACTTTCATTCAAAATCTCTCATGCATAACTTGTTATATTTTCTGTTAATGACGTTATTTTCTTAATTATTTTCTCAATTATTTGTTTAATAATAGAATTTTTACATTATGTCTTCATTTAATTTTTTGTATACTTATTATTTCATTATAAAAACTTAGTCATTCTATCATCATCATTTTCAACCATTATCTATCCACTGCAGGAAGTCTTTCCAAGTTCAATCCATCTTCTCTGATCTCTAGCCTCACTTCTGCTCACTATCTTATTTCATCTATCCATCTCATATGTAATCTCTTTCCAGATCTTTTGCAACCTCTTGGAATCCAGTTTAAGATTTCACCTATCCATCACTTATTATCTCTTTTAGAACTTCATCCAGCCCAACTCCATTTCAGTCTTTTAATTCTTTCAGTGATATCAGTAAAACCAGTTTGTTCTCTTACTCATGCATTTCATTTTTGATCACTTCTTGTTACTCCTAACATCCATCTCTCCATACTTTTTTGAATGACTTGAAGTCTCAATATTGCTCTACTCTTAATTATCCAAGTCTCAGATCCACAAGTAAGAACTGATAAAACACATTTATTAAAACCTTTCTTTTCAAACATGTAGGCATATTTTTTTAATAATAACGTATTCTCTCATAAGCATTTCAACCAAATTTAATTCTATGATTAATTTCATCCATTGTGTTTCCATTTGTAGTAGTAATCTGGCTATGGTATTTGTAGTAATTAACTTTTTCTAACTCTTCATTATCAATCTTTATGTTCATTTTTTTAGAAAATCCATTGAACATTACTTTAATCTTTTTAATGTTTACCTTTACTCCTGCTTTCTTATTTTCATCTGATAACTTTTACAACATTTTCTAAAACTCTGAATTATTATTTTCAGAAACAACTATATCATCTGCAAAATTTCAATGACTTAAATAATATCCATTTATTATTATTCTTTTAGCTTTCTATTATAATCTACAAAATATTTTTTGCATCACTGTTATAAAAAGTTTTAGAGATATTGAGTCACCCTTAATCTTGCTAGTACCATTATGTAGTCATACTATATAGTCAGTTACCTAGAGATTTTAAGGATTTACATATTTACTTAAGGGAGTAAATTTTCTCACATTGTTTATTCGATAAATTTTTTGAGCCATTATACCATGTCTTACACTTTCTTTTGTTTAATTTGGTTTCTTCCATTATTAATAGAGTGGTTACCAAGTGATTTTGTATTGATGTTGCAATCAACAGAGGTGCATTAAATGATAATATCATTTTAATTAAATGTGCACAATAATTTATTTTTTTTAAATGTTATTTATTAATTATGTTTTTCTGGATTTGAGCTGCCATGTATTTGGGTAATTTTATGGGTCACTTATGAATTTTAGCTATATAATAAATTCCATAACAATGCAAATCCAATGAAAAGAAGATCAATAAAACATGTAAAAAAAATATATTAGTATTTAAAAAAATAATAATAATATTTAAAAAAAGATAATACCCATGTTAAAAAAATAAAGTATCAGACTACATTGGAATTGATCTCTTACCCAAACCCGATGTTGTAGATTCTAATATTTTAACACTACAATCATACCAAATACACAACTGAAGAATTTAGAAAATATAACTGATAAACTATATTACATACTATGCATAATTATTATAAGGTAATATTTTAAATAAGTTTATTTTAAATAAATTATTAATAATCTTGTGTTACTTTTATACAAATTAGGATGTTTAACTAAAGGTAATTAGGAAATCTAAACATTTTCACTTACATATAAATTTTATTAGTCACAGGTCTGTTTAGTTTAACCCAATTATAGATAATATAATATTTAGCATGTTTTGAACAATGGTCATAATCCTTTTATATTTGAATAAAAAATATTAGCAATCAGAGCATATTTCTAATAATAGAGGGATTGAAAAATCTAAACATTTACATTTACATATAAATTTTATTATTTATTGTGGCAAAATGTTGTGTGTCTGTATAGCTCAAGAATAGAGTATATAATATTTAATATATTTTGAAAAATTTAGTAAAAATGTAATATTTTTATAATTAAATAAAAAATATTTATAATCAGAACATGTTTCTCACCAATGGAGTCATTCATAAATCTAAGCATTTTCATTAATATAAATTTTATTAATTGTCTCTGAAATTTGATGCACCCTTTGATAAAGCGTCTTTGTGCCCTGCACACCTGCATGTGGTGGCCCTGTGTATATTGTTCCTAAAGCATATTAAATTAATTAGGTAATTAAATACTGAGGTAATATGATAACATTTGATTGTATTATTGTTACTATTTGTCCTTTCCTCCCCCCCCCCCGACAATCTGTAAAGGTGCTGTTTAATATTAAGGTCTATTAGAATAAATATTTTGTGCCACTTCCTTTTTATTCTTGTTTTCCTGTATGACAATGTTTCTAAAATTATCTGCCTTTCTTCTTTTAATTTTTTTTAAAGTTCCTTTTTTAATTGTTTTTATGATTAACTCTGGTAGAAATATTATCATTTGTTTTAATCATTATAATTTATCTGTTTTTATGAATCTTTAATGGAGATCTTTTAGCGTTAATATTTGTGTGTGTGTGTGTGTGTGTCTGCACATATCTTAAAATATAATAAACATATTTTGCTGGTCAATCTGAATCTCAACTTTAATTAAAAAGAGGGACGTATCAGCTCCAGTGAAATAAAATATTAAAGAAAGATATCTTTATTTAGTGTTTGTCTTCAAAAGAATTTGCTATTAAATTTCATTAGCAGTGTTTTTACAGAAAGTCTAAACAAAAAAAAACAAAAATTATTCATTTTAAGTCTTCCTCTGCTTAAATGTATTTTTCTCAAATATTACTATTTTTAAAAAAAAAAAAATTGTGCACGATAAAACCCAACAAATAAGTCAGATTACTTAAATCAAATTTAATATATAACAAGTAATTATGTATAGTAATAGAACTTCTTTTTAACCAAAAAAATAAAAAATAAATTGTATTTAAAAGAAAATAATCAACACTTGGAGGAAATCAATTTTATTTTTTCATATTTTTATTAAATCCATTTTTTCTGTCTTCCAGATTATAAGATTTTTTATATTTATATTTACATAATTATCTTTCTGTACTGATTTTTTATCTACTTTTTAAAACTAATGTACATATGATAGTGTGTCATTTATTATAGAACAAAACTGATGCAAAGAATCCAAGATTCCTTCAGTATCTCATAACCGAGAACAATAATGTAAACAATTGTTGATGTAAGATCAATTTTCCATTGTATTATCAAATAAATACTGGTGATATGTGGCTATTGGGATAAATAGGTGGCTGGTTCGATTGAAAGAAGTCATTTGCTTTTTTTTTATTATCTACAATCTATAGCCATGTGTTTGAAGTAAAAGGTAGTAGTAATAATTTTTAGACATATAATATTGCCTTTGATTTAAATTTTATAGTCTTTGAAATTTTTAGTCTCTTAGATTAAGTAACAAAGTATATTCACTGCAAACAACAATTTCTACAAGTCAAAGACTTGTTATTTTTAATTTAACCTTAAGAATCTGTTTTTGATGTAATCATCTATGGATTATCTCATGGCTTATGTATTTGAATCAAAACTAGATAGATTACCTATTTAATATTCTGATTTTGCATTCCTTCTCAGAAAATACATTGGCTTCTAATTGAATTGGTTTTGGATAGTCAGAAGAAAACATTTTTAAGTTTGCATGGAAATATTCAACTACCTAAAGCAATTTCCAATATCCACCTTTATTCCACTCTGTTGTAGATATAATTGGGGGAGTGTTTATCATTACACCAAGATTAAAAATCTGACTTTTAAAAGTTAAAAATTATTACCAATGGTTTTGTACTTGTTAAAATTGATTACTAACAAATGATTTTTAAAAAAAAAAAAAACTATAAATGGAATTGATTATTTGATAAATTTTTCATATTTTAAATCTTCTTGAATTCAAAGAGAATTTTATTGGACTTTTTTTAAAGAATTTTCTAATATGATTTTTTTTATAAAAGTACTTATAATAAAGTTGTAACAATCCAAGCATCACAAAATGAAAATAGTGATTTTTTTTTTCAAAACTAATATTCCAATTTTTCTGCTATATTAATAAATGAAAATATTAACACACGATTCTTTAAAATGTTACCTTTTCCCATTTATCTACATTTTCTCATATTATTTTACATTATTTAAAGATAAAAAAAAAAAAAATCTATTCTAAAATTTTATAGTCTCATCTCACTAGAATTAAATTTAACTCATTGACTTCAATGTATATTTTTTATTCCATGCAGTAAGATAATGCAATGTATTTTATCTATTAAAAACAAAGATATAATTGAGGACAATAATATTTTATTATCTAAACTTTTTTGCATTTGTTCAATAATATTTTATTATCTAAACTTTTTTGCATTTGTTCAATTAATTTATTCGATCCTACTTAAAATGCTCTTCTAAATAATTTTCATCATTGCCATAATAAAAGTTTTTTGTTCTCTATTTGATATTAATATTTGACTTAGTTTTTATTGGTCATAATTTCTCAACATGCTCTCAGACATTGAATTTAACAGGAATACATACATGTATTTCCAAATTGGAAAACTACATACTTGATATTTACCACCCTATGTGGTTTAGTACAATGGTAGTGATGGACGTGGGAGCTAAAGATTTCTGGATTGAACCTAACCTGTCATTTCTAGTACTCGAATGTCATGAGTTTTGAGTAATTAAGCAATCAGTTATTTTTAATTATTTACAAAATTTTTAGACAGCAGATAAAGTGAAAATACTTTATTTAGACAGTAATTATGATTAGAAATTGAATTGTTTTAATGTATTTTCATTAGTAATAAATAATAAAAATCGAATGGTTCATTGCTCAAAAATTTATAAAAAGTTTGAGTACTGGAAATGAAAGAGTGATCTGTGAACTATGGACTTTGAGCTCTAAAGTTTGTGTCTTTATCATTGGATTATATCACACACACACACATATATATATATATTGTAACGATATATAAATATGTCGTTACATTAATTTAAAAGAAAAACTTAAAAGTTCGCAAATAAAAGTAAAAAACTAAACGCTAAAATTAAAAATGTTTGTTATACGTATATACATTCGCACAGATGCTAAACTTTAAAAATATTTTTTTTAATAAATAAAAAAAGGTATTTGAATGTATTTTTTAAAAAAAAAAAAGATTTATAAAAGTATTTTAATAAAAAAATAACGTAAGTTAAAATAAAAACAGGTATTAATTAATTCCTGTAATCTATAAATGGAAATGATTGTTTATTAATTATCTAAAAGCTGTTTAATTAAAAAGTCAGATGGAAAGTTAGATAAGAGAAGAAAGGGATTTTAGCTTGACCAATGGAAGCCAAATAAAGGCCCGGACCATAATGAAAAAACAGAACAGTGACGTTTTTGTTCATGGAATCCATAGGAGGACTATAAAAAGAAAAAAATATTGAGTTCCAGTCAGAGAGAGCTTTTTTCAACTTGGTTGGGTGAGACGAGCGATAAAGACGCACTTTATCGTTCTCTCTCACTTATCTCTGAAATGAAACGACTGATACCATGAACCAGCAAATGCCACCTCCTGAACATTAGATTGATCTTGCAATTAAAGACTCCGTGGACATTGACACCAGGAACCGGGAGCTCTGCTACCGTAAGCTATAGGAAATGAACAATTATTAAAATCAATCAAGAACTTTCGTCAAGTTGTACAATGTAATAAACAAGCCAACTTATTTAAAATGGACTCTTATCTGACTTTTGTAAGTTTTAAATCAAATTAATAATGGTTAATTTTATATCTTTCCCGATTGTTAAAAGAATCATTTCCCTTTTAATATTTTTATTTGTAGTAATATTTTATTGTAGAAATTATTTAAATGCATTACATTTACGCTTGCATGGATTCGTTTGCGGTTAATTAGATTTTGGTTTTCATATTTGATCAAAATATATAGACATTCGATAAATAATGATACCTTACGGTGAGTATCTAAAATGTATTTATTCGGATGTCTTTTAAGTTATTGGTGACAACGCAAGTATCTTATGGTGAATACTATTGGGTTACTTATAAGTTTCCCTCTGCGATTGTCGGTATCAATAATTTTGTATTTTGATCGTTTATGTTTATTTTGAAATGTTTTTGACCGTGGAATCTGTGTAATCGATCTATACCCAACATTTTTAAACAAATCTGTGCGAACGTATATAAATGTTAAAATTAAGTCGGGCGTGAATGGCTATATAGTTTTGTAAAGTTGTATTAAGGGAGGGTAATCTTAGGTTATTCATTTCGTAGTTGAATTGGTTCAATGGATTGGATATATTTGTGTAATTAGTAGATGTAGTATGAGGTCCGCTACGGGCAGGATTATAGATATACGCCACACACCCTCTGTTTGCCTATGGATGGGTTTGTAAGTCGGCAGAAGACCGCAGTCCATTCCTATGGAGTTTTTAGTTTATTGATCTACTTGCCAACAGATGTCACATTCCTGCTGGTGGAGAGTCAATTGCTTCTCTATTTCTACTTATTGTTCAGATGTACATTCCTGACAATATAGTATTTTGTGTTGTCGTATCATGCTACATTGAATACATGAATGTATCAGATGGATTGGCGCCAGTTGATTGCGAAATTTGTTGCCTAAGGTTAAATCAGGGAAGAATATTTTCCTTTCAAATGCAGACCTATGTAGTCCATTCATACTCGACCCTCTAAATAAATAGTAAACTCATTATTTGAAATCTACTTAAATTTGGAATTAAAGATCGATATAAAATTATAAACGTTAAATTTGTTCCTCGGGATTTAAATATTGTTTTATATGTGCGTAAATAAATCTTTTTATGTGTTAATTTCTGGCAGTGGCTTTTATTCTCTTATATTTAAGATATACAATTTATATTTTATTATCTCTGTGTCTCCGCTGAGCTAGTGACTTGGGCTAACGATTGGAATATTTAAATAAAGTGGAATCTTAACAGCGCGTATCTGCCTACTTTATAAATTTTTCTAGGCTCAAATGCCTAGATGGCGCCCTGGTAGTTGCAGATATTGTTTTTGCGGTTAGATTCGATCTTCACTTTCATTCCGATTGGTACAATATATATATATTCATTTTATATGGTTAGCATAAAATTGAAATTAGTGGATTGGCCAGTAAAAATTTGTATATGTATATGAAGACATTATTAAATATTAAGATTGTGAATAAGAAAGACTTAATGTATTTTATATTTATATATTTATGTAAAAAGTACATAGTGTTGAATAGCGCATTCTTTGGCAAAACCCCCACTAACATTGCTTCAGAGAGGGACTTCCAGCTGTAAGAAATTTAGTATTTTCCCTTCTTTATTTTACCCTCTTACTAGCATATATAATGCATGCACAGTAATTGCATTGCTATATATATATATATATATGTATGTACGTAATTTTGTTTTTGCAAATTATTTATAAATATTTATCCCCAACTAACTATTCAATAACTAGAGAGAAAACAAGATAGAAAATAGACTAAAATTTTTAGCATTTTTTCAAGCATTGGTGGTTGAGAGGTCATGATAGCTGCTTTACAAGCAGTTGTCCCTGGTTAGCGGTTCGCTTTCTTGCTGATGCTATGACACATGAGAGAAAAAAAAATTTTAGCATTTAAAGTTAATTAATTTGTTGAGAAAATGTCTTCTTTACTGTTTTTTTTAGAGGGGTGTGTTAGAAAGGCCTTTGTTTTACACTTGCTATTTAATGTCTGTTTTTATGTTTATTTGTTGTGGACATAATAATTCTTGCCTCTGCAATCGCAGTATGATAATATACATGTAATTGAAAAATGTAGTAAGAAACATTTATGTAAATCATTGGGGATTATAAAATTTCCATATTTACAATATATGCACATACATATATGTATGTAAGTAAAACATGATTAAATATCAAGTGAATGTTTTATATTAACTTCTCAAAATAAATACATTGACTTATTATGATTTGTATGTTTTGTCACACACACACACACACCATTTAAAAAAATGTGTGAGTGAGATATGGAGTCTCACTAAGTATTTTTAGATAAAAAATGAAAATATAGGAGACAAAAAAGAAATAGTTTTACAAAATGTGTCTAACAATATTATTTTTGTCATGAAAGGAAGGGAGAGTTGGGGAAATAGTACAATAATATGATAAATTTATAAAGGTTTAACAAATTGTATTTTTCAATATTATAAAAAAAAGTAGTAACTTTATTTCTAAATATATATATATATATTGTAACTATATGTAGCCACATTGTATATTAAATGTGAATATTAAATATAAAAGCTAATAATTAGTAGCATGTTAATTAATAAAATTCACAGTAGGAAAATGGTTAAATTATAAATGCTAATTAATAACAAAAATGATATACACCTGGGTCTCATTTTATCAGAAAACGTGCACAAAAGAAATCACACAAAAATAGACCTAACTTACCTTGAAAAATGGGAAATACGTACTGTAATTTTTAAAAATCACATAAAAGCAAAGCAACAATGTTAAATTACTTTAAAATTCGCATAAAAAAAATAAGGAAATAAAATATGATTAATAGAAAATTTCAAATATTAAAAAAAACTGATAGAAAACAAACTTTTTTTACTTTTTTTATTAACTACAATATTTAATTTTATTCAAAACAATATATTTTTATGCATAATTTACAGTATTTTACATTTTTTCATACATGTACAGTATTTTAATCTTTATCGCTCTTTGATGATATGCAAGTTCATTTGTGAACTGTTATAAGACATCAGATTCATCACAAAAGGAAATACAATTAGCTCCAACTTCATTTTTTAATTGCTCTTATAGTACACTCACCCAAACTAAAATGTTTTCCAATTGCTGTTGATCCTTCTCATTTCGCTAAATGATCTAAAATTGAATTTTTTGTTTCCAAAGAAATTCATTTTCTTGGGTGTTTTTTTTTCTCTCCATTAGAGTAAACTAAAAGTTTAAAATAAAAATAAGAACTTAGACTTATGATAATAAAAAGACACCTACTCACCACTGTTGGGCAAAATTTAATTAAAATTAACAATTAAAAATTAAATTGTTATTTTTGTCTTTAATTTTTTTAATTTTTAATTCCATTTAAAAATCAAATTTCATTGTTTTACATCACATTAATTTCAGATCACGTTATGTAATTTTTAAATTGTTAATTACAATTAAAAATCAGATTTTAATTTTTAATTGGCAAATTTAATTATGCTCACCACTGTTAGTCACCTTTTAAAATCAAACTTGTGGACACTAAATGATTAATTAATTACATTTTTTTTTTAAAAAAGCAAAAATAGAATGTGATTTAAAATGCAAAAACAATGACATGCATAGTATAGTCATCTATAATATTTGAACAGATTTACATTATAATCTTGTAAAATTTATTACTTGCAGACACTAAATGATTAATTGATTATATACTCTTTTTTTTAAAAAGCAAAAATAGAATATGATTTAAACTGCAAAAACAACAACATGCGTAGTATAGGCATCTATACCATTTGAACAGATTTACATCATAATCTTGTAAAATTTAATGTGTGTATATAAAATGGAGAAATTCTGATTTTAAGTGAATTATGAACTTTTTTATTGCATAAAATCTATTTACTATTATAAAGTGCTGAAAATATTGAAATTATTAGATGGAAATCGAACTCCAATAATGCACTGAAAATATTGAAATTATTAAATGGAAGTCGAATTTTGATAATGCGCTATTACTTTAAATATGACATATGAGTGCGTGAAATTTATAATATTTAAAGTAATAGCACATTATCGGAGCTCGACTTCTGATCTAATAATTTTTATTGCTTAAAAGAAAACCACATACAAAGATATTAAGAAGAATCATGAATTGCATAACTTCAAAATCACATTAAAAAATCTGCATAAAATGAGACCCAGATGTACTAAGAATGGATTTTTTTTATTTATTATGAAACCCTCAGTAGATAAATGGTTTATTCCAGTTCTGTGTATGTAGGTTTATTTATATTTTCTCTCAAACAAATTTTCTATACATAGATGAACAAAAAGTTTTGTTAACTGACAGTAAAATTCAGTTTCGGAAAAAGAGAAAGATAGTTTATTTAAAGTTAATCAAATAGAAGTTTTAACTTCAAAATGAATACATTTATAATACTAAAAAAGTAAAATCATAATATTTTATTATTTCCGTATCTGTCTGTTTTTAATTGTGATTAATCATCATATATTTATATATGTGTTTATCAAAAAACAGACTTTGATAATAATTGTAAAGGGATTAATTTTTGGTTAATTAACCTGTTTATTGATAAACACATTACAAAGCTTGAATGAAAGTAATTAATTCTGAGAACACATAAGTTATCAAAAGGTCAGCATTAAGTCCAATCTACTGTTTGGAGAGAATACAAGCATGGTCTCACATTTTATTGTGAAAACCATTGGAACATGTATATAGACATGAGAAATTGGTAAGTAAAAAGTGTATGGTATAAATCAAATACATAATGGTTTTGTATGGACATATAATAAATATTAAACATCTGGTTTGCTGAAAAACTTAAGCAGTTCATCTTTCACCTTCATAGCACTTCATAGCAAAAGATAAAATGTCTAGCCGAATAACCTAAATAGTTAAGCATGTAATACCAAGGGCAGAGAATGACCTGGCTTATCATGGACTAATCATTGGAGAAATGCCACAATCATTTTGTTAAACTTTGCACAATTCATATTTCTTTTAAAAGAAAAGAAAAACCACATGGATAACTTTGTATTTTAGATCTGCATAGGAATAAACTGTGAATAAAAGAAAAATATATATCAAAACTTCTTGAAAGGAAACAAAATAAAAGTCATCTTAAGAAATATTATAAATGGACAAAGTGTTATTTTTATATATATGAATAAGTACTTTTTTTTTCATAAAGGACTTGATTCAAATACAAAAAGACTAAGTACAAGAAGTGAAGTCCGATAAACTATTTAGTTTTCACTATATTTATAAATGTGTATAAATATTTTTATTTATCTTTCTCTAAATTGCTAATTATCAACTATAATTAATTTATTTTTATATGTTGTATATGTATTTACTTTACAATTAGATGTATGTGCATTATATTCATATATTTTTTTAAAGATGATTGTTGTAAGGCTAATGGTTTGAGAGGGTTTAAATACCCTCACATGTTGATACTGGAATAAACTGTTATGGTTGTAACTGTTATCCATTGTTCACTTTTCATTTAAGCATTTCATCAAGTTTTTTATTGAGTTTTAAAAATCCTGAGATAACTAAATAAATAATCAATCAAACAAGATTCAAATAAACAACTATTAATAACTATATAAGATGTATCAAAGTGTGCCTAGAAAGGGTAGTATTGATATTGTTATAGAAAAATTAAAAATATTTAATGTTTTTTCAGAAGAGTAGATGTATATTATACAATTCACATAACCAATTAACTATATCCACTCCATCTACTGGACACTATTTACATTATATTTCATTTCCTTTTAAATATATAATTATATATTATAAATAAATAAATGAATAAAATTAACATATACATCTTTTTAAAAAAATATTTTTTTTTTACAAAATTTTCCCAAAAATAATAATTAAATACATATTTTACATCTTTTAAAGATGTTATTTACATATTTACAATCATTTAAAACAAAATTTTACTTTTTGAATCTGTATTTTATAGTACATTTCAATAAATTTGTCTTAATTTATTAGAAATCTGAATTTACAGACAAAAAATATTCTAAAAAATTATATTTGAATTTTTTCAAATATTAAAAAAATAACATGAACTATATTGAATTACATAATGATAATAGTGACATTTTTGCCCCCATTGGTCAACTATATTAAAATCAAGAAGAACTTAATAAATTAATGAAATCTTTGTTATTTGAAGTTTGATCATAAAATCTAAACAAGTAATTATAAAATAATCACAAATCAAAATATTTTTTTTAAAATTCAAAATCATATTTATAATTATTAAATTATTACCAAAGATTGGTACAGCTGAAGTTTAAAGGCTCATAAATGTACATTTGTGATTATGATTGTTTTTATCATATTGAAGCATTTGTTTAATGTAAATTTTTATTATGATATTTCAAAAATATATAAATGTTAACATAAAAAGATTTATTTTTTATTAATTATTATGAAAATACTTTGCAAAATAATTGTAAGTATTTAATAAAGTTCAAAAAAACTGCTGTTTCTTTGTTGATCATAACAATGAGGAGATCATATCCAAGTTTGTTTATACTGTGAGATCAAAAAATAGACCAATCAGAAAAGAAATAAAATGTGCCATTTTTTTGAAGTTTGCTGTGTGAGCCTCAGATTTCTTTTTGAAAATAATATCTTAATATTTATTTATGTTAATTCACAATTTTACTAGCAAATTGAAAAAATATTAAAAATGATTGAAAAATAATGATTTAAAAAACTGTATTCTGTATGATGCCACATGGTCAAAATTGTGGCTATGTTGAAGGTGATCAGTAATAAAGATGTTATAAAATTATATTTAATATAATAAAACTCATATTCTCTTTATAATCTATTTACTACACTAAATTATTAATATATTAAATGAATGTTAAAATACAATTCTCAATAAATTTAATAACTATATTTGTGATGGTGCTTTTCCATAAACTGATCTTATCTTAATACTATACTTTAATTATGCACAGTATGATTAATAACTTGAATAATTAATAGATTATAAAATGAATATCAGTTTTTATATATATATTAATAATGATATAATTTTACTACAAATACAATTTATTAATTCTTAGCCAATTTCTGACCAAGATAATATTTTGAGACAAATCCCTGTTGTAATAATTTCTCAAATTTTTAAGATTTACTGCAGGAAATACTAAATTAAACCATAATAGTCATTTGAACTCATGAGAGATACATGTAAGAAATTAAGGTTATTCACTCATTTAAAAAGATAAATTAGGTTCCACTTTTCCCCAGTGCCTTCTGGAAATTAACTTTAATATCTTCCATTTTCCAAAATTTGTTAGAAGTAATTTTCTTTTTCATATTTTTTTTTAAAACAATAGTTTCTGTATAACAGATAATATTTCACATATGGACAAAAAAAGAAGGGGGAACAAATTGATATTTTAAAATGTTCTCATCAACTTAGCACTCTGTCTTAGTAATTTTTTATTATTATTGTTATTGAACTGTTGTAATTTAGATTTCTTCTCTTTCCATCAATATTAATAAATTAAAAATAATTTGATTAAATTAAAATTTAAAATTAATTAGTTTTTTTAAAAAAAACAACAACAATACAATACATGCTTTAATGAAAAGAGAGAGTGTAAATGATTAAAATAAGCATTAAAAAAGTGTTATAATTTTGAAAACAAATTTATTTTATTTGTCATTTTATCATTTGAAGGTATTAACTCTCTATTGAAGAAATTGTTCAACTTTTATTGATATTCACCTATAATCAGAATTTTTTGTAAAAAGCATGTATGGATGTTAATACTAATTGTGTAGTGTTAAAAGAGTATTGTACTCCTGCTAGTTTTGACAACCAATTTTTTTTTTTTGATTTTCATCATTTATTTTTTGGGTTATATAAATTATTTACTTAATCCTAAGATAACCTTTATATTAATTAATAAATAATTATAGTAACAGAAATTAAATATAATGAAATAAATTAAAATTGTAGTAATATTTTTATTTATTAATATTTTTAATAAAATTTATTAAATAAACTACCAAAATGAATCAGACAAATTTTCATTTAACAAACCTTGATTTTTTTTAATCATTTTTTTCAGCTTCCATATTTCTGTTAGAAATTTATGAACAGTTCACTTTAATACAAGTTTAATTAATAGATGTATTTTTGCATGTATTATTGTTAAGTTATTCAAACTAAAACTGTAGTTGCATTTTGAAGAATTGCATAGAATATTTTTACATATAAAAATAATTAGTTAAATCATTTACTATTATTTAAATAGTTTCTGATGTATGGAATAGTTTTTAAAAAGGATCTTAAATTTTTTACTAGAATTTTATTTCATTTTCTTGAAAACGTGAATAAATTTTAATTAACTGTTCATTTGTTTTTAAAATATGCAATTCTTCGTTTATGTGTGAATTGTATTTAACTACTCTTTTCCAAAAAAAAAAAAAAAGGATCAAGAATAAGATAATATAAGTAATTGATGATTCATATTGTATACAATACTCATTAAAATTTAGATTATGTTAATTTATGCATGGCATATTCATTTTACACATTGCATTTTGTTTCTTTGTGACATGTTTGACTTTTTGTAATCTTTTTAAAAATCAAATAGTTCAAGAAATTAATTTGTTATCTTGATCTATTATGATTTTCTAGTTTTGTATGTTTAGTCTTAAGAAAAAATTTAAAATAACAAATTTCTGATTCAATAGGAATTGCTTTAAAGTAAAATATGTAAGTTGATTATTAAATGTACTCTGCTCTGTTTACTTGAATCTGTGGTATCTATTTAAGATAATTACAATGATTTCAAATAATTAAAATCGTTTTTTGAATGAATTTGCAATTTCTCAAATCAATTTTTTTTTTTTTGTCATATGATTTTGTCTAATGTTCTTCCTTTTTCTCTTTGTAATTTTTGGAAGATTGTCTATAAAAGAACACATTTGAAAATGATTAATGCCGTATATTTCTATTTTCATATCTGAAGAAAATAATTCAAAACAATTGTTTTAACAATGTTCAAACAATAATCAGTTCCAGATATTTTTTTCCATCAGTTGTAAAAGCCAGTAAATGTTTTTCTAAACAATAATTATCAAAAACATATTTTTGAACACAGTGCACTTGCAATTTTATTATGAAATTTGGTCAAGTCAAAAAGTAAAAAATATGGATATTTTAATTTATTTGACACACTTTTCTTGTATCATTAGAACTGTATTATTTTTATTGAAACTTTGTTAATTTATTTATGAGAATCAATAAATTTCCATTCACATTGATAATTCTTTCACTTGTTTTGATTTTTCACTTTTCTATCAGTCAATTATTTGAGCCCCATTTAATTCTTGTAAAAGTAATGAATTGAAGTAATCATTATAGGATTTGTAGTTTTGACAATTTTACTTGCATTTTAAAGCTATAATGCATTTAAATAATATTATTATGCTTTTCTAAACTTTGTCTTTTAGACTATTAGTATTTTTTCAATGCTGATATCTGATAATAATTTAGAAAATTCATAAATCATTTTTTAACAATGCACTTATTTTTATAATATGGCATTGGAATTGTACATTTAAATTTTTGAACTGATTCATATTTCATGTCCTAGTTTTTATGAATTGCTCATAGAAGGAAAAGTTACCTTATTATTATTCAACATTTTAGCAGTTCTAATTCATGGCCATTGCAAGTTTAGATTTCTCATTTTTCTTATCTGTTTTTTGTTTTTATCTATATGTTGTTCAGATTGTTTTTTTTTTTATTTGTTTACATTTTTAAATATTTTAAAGAGTACTTATAAATATTAAATCTGTTTTTGTTTTTTACCTTTCTTATATATTGATGTACACTGAACTTGTCAAAATTCACAACAAAGATGTACAAAATATCAATAGAATCTACAATAGACTACATGGAAACTGTATATATATATATTTAGTCCATTTGATTGACAGATGACAGTATCTATATTTTATTTTTGAGATCATTATAAGTACATATTACAAAGAAACTATTTTCAAACTTATAATTGTTTATTCTGATCATTAGATTCAAAAAGTAAATGCAACTATTCAAAACCTATATATATATATATTAAATTCTAATAAGCTAATCACTTACTGAAAGAAACATTTATTGTGATTTCACTTTCATAAATATAATTTTATCATAATAATAAATATACTGCAATTAAATATTGTTAATAAAATAATCTTTTGTAATAAAAAAAGATTTTTTAACTAGGCAAATTTAATGTGATATGTATTATTAACAAAATTTAATATCATGCTAGAAATGAATATCAAAATTAATTATTAAAAAAGGATTTACTATTAGTGTTTGTATTAGCCATATATTAAAATAATTATTTATTTATTGATGCAAATTTCATATAATCTGCTCTTGGCTTCATGGCATGTTCTACTTATTAAAAAATGCCATATCTAAATCAGATTCCGTATTTTATTGTGCATATTCTCACTTCTGTTTATATATATGTATAAACTTCTATCTAGCAGATATAATGTATCTACTTTTGACAAACGATAATGTCAAGGGTTGTTAGCCGAGACGTCATCGCAGCCGCTTTGCAAGCAAGTAGTTGGTTGCAGACGGTTGTGGGTTCGCGTCCCGGACGATACCATGACATATGGAAAAAAAAGAAGATAATTCTTTCTATTTAAAGGTACGTACATTTTTTTCCTTTTAAATGCATATTTAATTGTAGATGGATCCCATTTATTTAATACAAAAGTGAAATAGCATTTACTTTAAAAAATAATAAGATGAAAATAAAGTAAATTCAAATAATAGTTTGGGAATTAATCAATGTTAATATAATTTAAGAATAATTGTTCTTAATTTTTTAAGGAAAATTAAATCCTAAGATGACTATAATTTTCACACATTTTAATAATAATGTTTGAAACATTAGAAATGTTGTCTTTAAAAATCACACTTCGCAGAGTTTTGCATTAGTCACACTTATTTATTTCCAAAATAAACAGTAAGATGAAACCAAAATTCAAATTTTAAATGAGCCATATTCATTTATTCCATAAAATAAAAATAAGATAAATATTATAAATTCAAATTATTATTATTTTTACTTTTCAATTGTAAATAAATACAGTTCATGCACAAGGCACATTAATTTTTTGTTGTTGTTTTAAATGGGAGAGGGCAATAGTTTGGCCCTAGAACTGCTGGTGACATGATTAAGATAAATAACCTAAAATCATGCTCAAATCTTGTAAGGACTTGTTAGAAAGAAAAAAAAACTGATTAAAATTATCTATTAATTTCTGAATAGACATTCTATTTTACATATGTAGTAATAAACCGTTTATACCCCCCTCCCCTGATATTAATAAGGATTTATTGTTATTGGCTGCTGTTTTTACAAGTTTTAATAAATGCCTTCAAATAAATATTTCTCAAAGACATTAGTTAGCCAAAAATAAAAACAAAAAGAATTTAATCAACTTACTTATTTTTCAAAAATTATAAAGCACTTATCAAAATTTGGTTAATTTATTTTCCAAAGTAATAATCCAAAAATGTTTTTTTTTTTTTAAAAAAATTGTAAAAGAAAACTGTTTCTAATCTTTTCTATGTCATTTTCTAATTTTAATTTTTTTTTTTGAAAGTAAAACTACAATATTCTATTTCAAATATGGAGATTTGACCTTAATTAAATTAATCTAGCTATTTTTTAAAAAAATTATTCACACTTTAATTAAATGATAATATTGTTAATGCATACTTATCTATTATTTTATGGATTAATTACAGTTGATATTAAAAGAAAATTTCATGGCCTACTAAAAAATACAGAATGAAAGTGCAGATATCCATTCTTGCTGCAAAAAAAACAAATACCCTAATATCATTTCTGTCTATGCTATTAGTTTCAATAAACACATAAACATATGGATTGTGAAACTATGAATAAAATAGTAAAATAAGTAAATTCTTCTACTCTTTCTTTGATCTCTTTTTTATCTCCAAGTACTATAAGATTGAGCATCTTTAGAGTCAATAAACATCAAATTTTAATCTTAATTTGAAATATAAGCAGTAATTTCAATTACCATTTTTTACTATACTGAATTAATAGTTATATTAATAATAATAATTGTGTGATAAAATACTCAGGAGATACACATACATATTTAGAAGTTAACAAATTTTAGCATAATAGTAACAATGAAAAACATGTCTGATATGATAACCATCTCTTGTGAAACCAATCACTAACACTATTGCCTTTGCAGGTTCTGTTAAAATCTTTTAAAATATTTTAAAAATTATAAATTTAATTTCAATTTTTATAGCAAAATTATATGGATTTATCAGAGTTTCACATTTATTTATTTCTGTTTTAAAAATAAATTTCTGTCAGTGAAAGTTTTGTTGATTTTACTGGAGTCTGCTTTCCTAATTGAATGGTGAAAAAGTTTTTTTCTTTTCATTATCAACTATGTTTACTACTTTTTCAATATTTGCAAGTTCAAAAATCATTTTTTAGAATGTTTTTTATTTGTAAATGTATATTTTTAACAAATCAAGTCCTACTTATTGAATTCTAATACAGAATAAAGATTTAATATTAAAATCAAATGATGAACATTAACTAAAATTGCCATCAGGGCTAACAATAGAAAATGTTGATCTGTTAGAGAGTTAATACAATTCATAAACAGTTGATATCCACTTTTGTAAATGGTTTGATTAGCCATTGTAGAGTGAAAATAACTCAAGAGCTAAAGATTCTTGAATCAAAGCTCAATCTGTCATTTTTATTGCTCCGAAATAGATAATCTTTTGATTTTTTGGCTTGAGTGGTTTAACATAATGATAGAGTGACAGACTCATGTACTAAAGATTTATTTAATATTATTTATATCTAAAAATGAAATTCATATACTTTTTACTGGGTCACAATTTTTGTGATTTCTGGTTATAAAAAACTTAGTATTTAATAAATGTGTATACTTCATCTTTCATACTTTTAAGCCTACCTTTCAAATTCCATGATACCATGGAGTGATGCTGGTGATTATTTTTTTTGCTTACAATATTACTCATAATATTCAAACATTTTGAATATTAATAGTTGTATCATGATTTTATATCAAATTATTCTACATGAGGAATAATTATTTTATATTTTAGTTTTCATTTTGTTTTTAGATAGCGGGAATTTTCAAAGGAAAATAAAGCTCTATATGGCAATGGTCAAATTGTTCTAAATAATGATGCTTGTTCATATTTTATTTGTAAAGCAGAATCATTTATAATTACAAGATTGTTTTTGATCATTTGAAAGATGTTTTTATTTACTAAAATATATTTTACTTTTATATTTATATAATATTTTTAAAAAATTAAATTTTTCTCACAAAACAAAGTTATTCTTCTTAATTTAAAAGTCAGCTTTGTTGTTATTATTTTATAAGTTTTAGCTTTTACTAATTTTCTTTCATTTTTTTAATTACATACTATGTTTAAATTTAATTTTAATAATAATTTTGTTAAAAAATCGCTTTATTTTTCAAAATTTTTATTGAAATTAAGATATATAAAATTTAAATTTGCAAAATTAGCCTTGATTTAATTATGCTATTTTGCCAAATAAATTTTAAAAAGCACTAAACATCTATAAAACAATAATAACTCTCCTCATATAATTTTGCTATCCATTGCAAACCATTGTAATCAATGGACTCTAGAAGATTTATGCATCAAAATTCACATCTAATGCCTACTATTCAGTATCCCCAAAGTAGTTTTTAGCTTATACCTTTTATCAGTGAGGAGCATTGGATATGTGATCTAGATGACTATACAAATGAATTAATTTGGATTAAAAATATTATTGTGTTTTCAGTTTGGGCTCATGGCTTATAGTTAATTTAAAAAGGTAAGGGGTGGCTGCTGTAGGGTTTCATTAGATCCAAAGATCTAGATAAAGTGCTTTCAGATCCAAGACTCTTTACTGGCAAAAACCATAAGCTAGAAACTAGTCTGGGGAAATTGAATGAATAGGCACTAGATAGGGATTTTGATGCACAAACCTACTAGCATCTATTGATTGTTATGGCTGGCAATAGGTAGTACTATTGTAAGAAATAGTTGTTATTGTTCTAATGAAGTAATTAAAATTTATTTTATATAAAATAAAATTCAGCTTATTCTGATTTGGGATTAATGATACTTAATATCTTGACATGTCTGAGCCTTATATTGTAACAGTTTGTAATTCACAATGCTATTGTATATCTCATATCTTATTTTACAATAATAAGCTTAGTAGAAAGGCATTTTAATTAATGTTTATCATATTACATAAATTACTTTTTCAGATGAGAAATTATGCATGTTGTTATATTTTATAATTGAAATTGAAAGATCTCATTGTGTAGTAATTAGTGCATTACCTACTACATCTATGACTTAATTTGAATCTAATTGAAATGAACTTGAAATATTTTTCAGACTATAGGTAGGCCTAAAAAATTTTATTGGTTAACTGGTGGTAAAATTGGTTGCAAACTAAAACAAAGGGAAAAAATTCTCATTACTCAGTGATTGGCAAGTTTATGAGAAATACTTTTTTTTTTACTGTTCTTTTGGGGGGTGGTTAGCTTTTGAAGTCTTTGACCAGAAATTGACTACTTAAAGTCTGTTTTACATTATTTATATAGCTGGATTCCACAGAAATGATGTTTTATGCAATATTCAGTAATGCAATATATGTATTTTCTCATTTAATATGGGGTTTAAATAATACCTGCCAAATCATACAATGAATACATTTTGCAAGCCTTAATCACTATTCATTATTGGCTTCACTTTTCAAAGATGTCCAATCTCAGCCATTGGTATTTTTTTTATCAAAGATTTATTTTTTTCAATGAAACAAACTTTATAATTAAAATTGAAAATGAAATCGATCATACAACTTTATAAAATATAGTATTAGAATGCATTAACCTTAACAGTTTCCTTCCTGCATTATCTATAAGCAAATGTTTTTTTTTAAATTAATAATGTTGAGCACTCACCATAACTAAATTGAAAATTAAACTATATGAATAATTTTTGATTTGAGTTTTATTCAAATAAAGTTTGTGACAATAAAAAAATATTTTTAGTTTTTTTATTAAAAACATCACTAAATATAAGTAACAGCAGATTGAAACAACAAAATAATTGGATTTTTTTTTTAAAAAAATAAACTTTCCTTTATCAGTTAATAGCATAACATAAAGAATTTCTGCTATAATGTCTAGAATGAAATGTTTAAATCAACAAACATAAATCTTGAAATGAACATTTTTGATTGGCATAGCATGACACTCCAGATTATTTCTTTACTGTTTATTTGCATTTTTAGCAATGAAAATGTAATATTTTTTTTTAAATCTACATATATGCTGCATAATAATTTTAGCAATGAGCTATCAAAATGCAATTAGAAAAATAATGTGAACATTGGGAAGAAATGATTTTTTGTCAGAGATGGTTAACTCTGAATATGAAATACTTTTTAAAAAAAAAAGATAAAATAAAAATGCATAGTGAAGAAATTTTTATATTAGGAAGTTGTAATTTTATGAAATAAATGGAAACTTATTAATGGAGAATAACAAAAAGCAAATGGTAGTTGATTGCTTCAGAGTATTACAGTATATAAAAGTTTATAATTTTATATGTGTTTTTACATTTAATATTTTTGAAATTATTTTGCTATTTAATTGTATATGTGAATTGATAACTTTGGATTCTCCCTAAATATATGCATTTTAGTGTATCATGCTTCTAGAACCAATTAAGTATATTAAATGGAACTTTGCTATATATTTATAAACACACCAAATTTCAAATGTTAAATTACCTTTGCTACTTTATCTGTGATAGGAATGATCATATTATATATTTATCCACAGACACAGAAATCACACACACACCCTTCCTTTTTTTTTTTTGACAGCTTAGATCTTTTTTTTAAAAAATGTAGGTTGAACATAAATTTTTACAAGCTCATAAACACATATGTTTACTATTCATAAATAATGTTAAAAAAAAATTCAAAATGCATTTGTAGATTTGTAGTCTTTTTTATCCCTTTTTCTTTTTATGCTTTTAACACTCATTTTTACTCGCCTTTTTAAAAAAAAAAAGTTTTTATTAAAGTGATGGAATTTAGATAAATAGATCATCATTCAACAAAATAGAATCCTTTGGGGTTCAATTTAACTGGCAATTGTGAATCTTATTAACGTTGATATCAGGTTTGATGTTGAATATAACCTACAGCATTTTTCCTATAGCAGAAAGACTTTTTCATATACTAACAATTTAAATTTGAACTAAGTAGAAATACAGGAGGTCATTGATGATTTAAATACTAAAGAATTTATTTATTTTCAGATTTGGATAAATAACAAAATGTTATTAATAAATATATTTAAATAAATAGTATTTTTTTAATAAATATTATTACATTGATTTTATATTAAATAAATGAGACTTAAAAACTATAAATACAACTCAATTTTTGAAATCTCATTTTGATTAATTTGAAAATTAATTTAATATCATGTTAATGCATGACTTTTTTTTATTACCATTTGTTTGTGTTTATTTAATTATTGTAATTGTAGATATGACATTAATTATTTCTATTTTATGTATGTCTGTGTATATAATATACTAGAGAATACTTCAAAGCAGATATGATAGTCTCTTATACTTATGTCTACTTTATTATTGTTGTTATTATAAATATATATTACATATGTATACATTATTGGGAAAAATTTAAGATCATGTGTGTATATTACGTGTAATTTCGAAGGATGTATTGGTATTAAAAATAAAAACTCTGCAAAAATTTTCTTTTCCAGAATAGATATAAAAAACTTACTCAAGTGATATGAAAAAGAGAACTTAAGGATCAAAAGTACTGCAAAAAACTTGGAGAAACAACTATTTGTAATGGATCGATAATAGTTAATAATGTTGATAGTAATAAATGATAATGACAGATCAAAGATGATCATTGAAGATTATGAAATAGAAATAAGAAATGAAAATGATTGATAAGTTTTTATAAGAAAAATAACATGTCATTAATGTACATTCAGTTTAAAAATTGCAAAAGAATGATTTACATATGGAAACGCATCTTGAGGTAGAATACAGATTCCAGTTGAATTTCTATATTAATTTAGAAAAGTTTAGGAATACCAATTAAAAAGCTTGTGCACCTTCTAGGGTAAGATAGAATGAGACCCCAATTTAATAGTAACAGACTGAAAGCTCTCTGCAAAGAAGAGAATCTTAAATTAAAAATAATGAAATGATCATGTTATCCAAATGAAAGATGAATAAAATTGTGAGCAGAATAAAAGAGCAAAAACTTATTTAGTTAATAGTGAAATGATTATTAAATGATCAAAGAAGAAAATAGAAAACTTTAAATGTTGAATTAAGCAAAAGAATATGCAGGAATAATATCAATATATTGAAATATATAGTTGATAAATCTTGAAATGTGTAAGATGTGATATGTTAGACTATTTTCATCATTTATGAGTGAATGTTAAATGTATAGAAAATTTTAAACTTTATTTAAACTTTCCAATACAAACAACTTCTTAGTAATAACACACAAATAGACAATACAAGCTAGTAAATACACAATGTTTCAATTAGTATTATTCTCCATTCTTCTTCAAGTGTTTCTGGCCTATTGCACAGTGACAATATTCACTTAGAAGTTGTACTCATACCTTTAGATTCTTGAATATTGAATTTAAAGCAAACACTCTACCAACTGAGCTATTGCCTTAAATTTGATATTCAAGAATCTAAAAGTGCAAGTTCAACTTCTAAATGAATATTGTCACTGTGTATATAGGCCAGCGACACCTGAAGAAGAGTGGAGAATAATACTGTTCGAAACATTGGGTAATTACTAACCTGTATTGTCTATTTGTGTGTTATTACTAACAAGTTGTTTGTATTTGGAATGTTTATATAAAGTTTAAAATTTTCTATTCATTCAACATTCAATCATAAATGATGGAAATAGTCCAACATATCACATCTTATAATACATCATCATTACAAACCTTCAGACAAATATTTGAAATGTGTGGTTTGAAAATAATTTTATGAGATAGCAAAATTACAAAAGAAAAATTAGTTCTGATTTAATTTATAATAAAGTAAATTGGGTGAGAAAGTTACTATT
The DNA here is from genome assembly GCA_028023455.1 of Epiperipatus broadwayi. Taxonomy (NCBI): domain Eukaryota; kingdom Metazoa; phylum Onychophora; class Udeonychophora; order Euonychophora; family Peripatidae; genus Epiperipatus; species Epiperipatus broadwayi. Next base: position 1,041,003 of record JAQFVV010006462.1, on the reverse strand, counting down.
TCTTTAATGAAATAATTGAATGAAAGAATGATAGGTAGTATACTAGTTAAAGGAATAGATATATTGGAAGATGGAAAAAAGAAAAAAAGTGTTTTCTTTGCTAGAAATAAAAGATATTATGTGCCATTAATAGAAAGGATATGACTGAAAAAAAATTTTTTTTTTTTTTTTATTATAAAATAATGAAATTATAAAAGCTTTGAGAGAATTAAGTATTTGTAATTTATAACTTAGAAGCCTTTAGTGAAAAAGCCTAATGAAGTAAAGTGTGAGACATTTGTAGTACAAGCTTATTAAATTAAGTCATGTGATATATGACTTGATTTCCCTGCAGTGATTACCAAAAATAAGTGCATAAATATTTTACAAAGGAAAGCAAAGAATTATAAATAGTCAAAATAAAAGTCATAGATCAATTCATAGATCACATGACCCTATCTCTTAAGCTTGTAAGTTATAAACAGTGAGGATTGCCAATTCCTCTACAAGCTTTATGATAAATGCTTAGCCAGAGCCAGCACTTAAAATATCTCTGTCAGGAACCCCTCCCCAAACCCCTGACCATGGTTTCGTGCTTTGGCACTCCTCAGAGAGGTGTCAGGGTAGGTTCAGACACTAGATCTAAAAATACCAACCCAAAGCCAAGCACTTAGCTAAAAGTTATCTATTGAGTGGAAAATCTGAAATTTTCAGACATGTACATGTCTTCAAACCCAGCTATCCAACTCAAATAGCTATATGGGGCTGATAGATCTTCAGCCATGCCATATAGTAGTAGTCATAGCAATATAAAATTGCATAAGACTTTTTGGCAGAGACTATAAATAGTCAAAATAAAAGTCATAGATCAATTCATAGATCACATGACCCTATCTCTTAAGCTTGTAAGTTATAAACAGTGAGGATTGCCAATTCCTCTACAAGCTTTATGATAAATGCTTAGCCAGAGCCAGCACTTAAAATATCTCTGTCAGGAACCCCTCCCCAAACCCCTGACCATGGTTTCGTGCTTTGGCACTCCTCAGAGAGGTGTCAGGGTAGGTTCAGACACTAGATCTAAAAATACCAACCCAAAGCCAAGCACTTAGCTAAAAGTTATCTATTGAGTGGAAAATCTGAAATTTTCAGACATGTACATGTCTTCAAACCCAGCTATCCAACTCAAATAGCTATATGGGGCTGATAGATCTTCAGCCATGCCATATAGTAGTAGTCATAGCAATATAAAATTGCATAAGACTTTTTGGCAGAGACTATAAATAGTCAAAATAAAAGTCATAGATCAGTTCATAGATCACATGACCCTATCTCTTAAGCTTGTAAGTTATAAACAGTGAGGATTGCCAATTCCTCTACAAGCTTTATGATAAATGCTTAGCCAGAGCCAGCACTTAAAATATCTCTGTCAGGAACCCCTCCCCAAACCCCTGACCATGGTTTCGTGCTTTGGCACTCCTCAGAGAGGTGTCAGGGTAGGTTCAGACACTAGATCTAAAAATACCAACCCAAAGCCAAGCACTTAGCTAAAAGTTATCTATTGAGTGGAAAATCTGAAATTTTCAGACATGTACATGTCTTCAAACCCAGCTATCCAACTCAAATAGCTATATGGGGCTGATAGATCTTCAGCCATGCCATATAGTAGTAGTCATAGCAATATAAAATTGCATAAGACTTTTTGGCAGAGACTATAAATAGTCAAAATAAAAGTCATAGATCAGTTCATAGATCACATGACCCTATCTCTTAAGCTTGTAAGTTATAAACAGTGAGGATTGCCAATTCCTCTACAAGCTTTATGATAAATGCTTAGCCAGAGCCAGCACTTAAAATATCTCTGTCAGGAACCCCTCCCCAAACCCCTGACCATGGTTTCGTGCTTTGGCACTCCTCAGAGAGGTGTCAGGGTAGGTTCAGACACTAGATCTAAAAATACCAACCCAAAGCCAAGCACTTAGCTAAAAGTTATCTATTGAGTGGAAAATCTGAAATTTTCAGACATGTACATGTCTTCAAACCCAGCTATCCAACTCAAATAGCTATATGGGGCTGATAGATCTTCAGCCATGCCATATAGTAGTAGTCATAGCAATATAAAATTGCATAAGACTTTTTGGCAGAGACTATAAATAGTCAAAATAAAAGTCATAGATCAATTGCTTCAAAAAGAAAATGGCACTCAACATATATCTCAACTCAGATATTAAATCCATTTTATCCTCCTTCACATCTTAAAAAAATACAAACTAAATAGCATATGCATGCAACTTAAAAGCAAAACTATTAAAATGAATTGTCATTGAGCAAGTACACATTGTTATTAGCTGTGACTGCATGTATATATAGATATATTGGTTACCTTTTGTGGTAACTTGAATATTAGTCTTAAAATATTGTACATAATTCTAGATTGTTTGTATTTTTTTCATAGTCATTAAAATTTGTAAAATATATAATTAGTGGGTGAGGTAAAATATCTCATAAAAATACTGTTAATATTTCAACATTGTTATTATTTTTGGAGAAAAAAATTGCTTTTCAATTTACATTAATGTCCAAACAATTTTTATTATCTTTATATGAAATATTCAATTTTGAAAGCTGAAAGTATCTTTATAGTTATTATTATTTCTAAATTTTGATTTATGTCTTATATTTCAAACTCAATAAAATAAATGTTTATTTTTAAATTTCAATTTTTTTTAAAAAAATAATATTTTATTTACTTTTGCTAAATGTTGTCTCAAACAATTTTTTTGATTTATTTGTTGTTTTTTGTTTAAAAGATTAATAGATTTTTTATCTTACGTATAAATGTTACTTTGAGCTCAGTGAACATAGGAATATATTATCTATTCAATTACTGATCAAATCTGAATCATATTATTGTGTGAAAGGATATGTTAATGGCATTTTACTTGGAATCATACAATCCAATATTTAATTATAGATATAAGTTTTATTTATATTTTTTGTTATTATAATCAGTACATTGATATTCATCTACAATCTAGATTAATCTGGAATCATTGTTGTTCAAGTGATATGTAACATTTCAGCACACTTGTGGCAGATTAGCATTTGTGACATTCATTTGAGTTTTTTTATTATTATAATAATCAGTTGATAATTGTTACATAATACCAACTTATACTCCTGTCTTAAACTGCATGGAATTCTTCAGTTAATTATAAGTAGATTTTTAGTAATTAGTATTTTATAGCAAGATGGGTTAGTTATGGTCTGACTGTCTGAAAGAAAGATCCTAAATTCTATTACATCATGTTAATGCTTGTTATTTATTTTTCTTTGACTTGGGAGGGGGTATATTTTTCCATATGTCATAGCATTGTCCAGGAGGCAAACCCGTGACAACTGCCTGCAAGCAACTGCTTTCTTGCAAGGTGGCTGTGCTGACATCTTGGCCACCAACGCTTGATAGGGGGGTATATTTTTATTACCCAGAAAGTAGTTTTTGGCTGATTGCCTATTCATATTAGATATTTTTATTAAACTTAAAATTATCAACAGAATTGAAAATGTATTACTAGATGTCTTTAGTATTCATGTTTGATTGATTTCATAAAAATAATACAAAGATTGATATCATAATGAATTTGAGCAAAGTCTTCATATAAATTATGCTATTTCCATTAAATTGCTAATGCTGCATAATAAAAATGCAGTATTATTATTTATAATATGCAACATATGATTATTAACATTTTACTTTTGCATATATAATTATTTTAAAACAAATAAAAATATAAATTAAATTAACACGACAGTTAAAGTTTCAGGTAGAAATTAAAATCCTAAAAGAAATATGAATTTAAAAAAAAAACAACATTTTTTTTTTTCACATTCACTGTAAAAAGAACATATCACTTAGCATCAAAAAAATTAAATTTAAAAAACACTCTTATAGAGTCATTTATTTTATTTAGGAAAGTAATTGATAACTTTTCTACTGATTTCCAAATAAGTGATTTTGAAAATTTGGCATTTTTTTTTTATATTTATAAATTGCTTTAGGACAGAGAATCGCAATATAGAAATGGGTTTTTTTTATCACTTTATGTTTCACAATCTTTAAATACTTTAAAGTCAGAAAAACATTTTATTTTTTGTTTTATGGTCAATTATTTAATAAGAAACTTATTTCATCAGGATAAATTTACATTATTTTTTTATTTATACTATGGATTTTATTTGAATTATTTTAACTGCAATATATTCTTTATTTTCAGTTGTTACTGACTATTTCTTACCACAAATTTTTATGGAAGCCTTATTGTATTATCAAATAGAAGATTGTAATGGTCAGATTTGCCACTCCACATAACAAAACCTAGAATCCAAGCAAAATACCTTAAGCCAATCAAATGGAATGGTGAGATTTCAGGATTTACCAAGCCTCAACCTATTCACCTGGGCTCTATAGCTTAAAATCTTGTGAAGGACATTTTTGAGATTACATGTAGGCCTTAATTTAATCTTCGAGCCAGCTCCAAACAGGGAGAAACATGAGACTCAAAATTTAACTAAACAATGACTAACTCTTACAGAGTTAAATGGAATAATAAAGATAAAATCAGTTCTTAAAACTATAATGCATATAAAATATTAATTTAATAAATGAATTGGAATCGGATCATGGGTAATGAACTGGAAACAATATAAATTTAAATATATTTATTAGTAAATAAAAATCAACAATAAAATGAAAATAATAGTTATGCATGTTAAATATGGGGGGATCAAACACACCCAAATGAGTCTAAATTAAGTCACACTGTATCTCATCATGTTATAATAATTAGGTGTGTGTGTGTGGTTAAGAAATTATGTCTATATCAGTTAACCTTTTAACCACTAATTATATTATTGGCTGAGTGAATTAAAAATCAAAACTTTTAATTGGCCAATTTGCAAACTGAAGACAAAGTCAATTGTCAAAATATATTCACCTTTTAATATCATATTCACTTTAGATTCATTTGTAAAAAGTATATTAATAATTTGTCAAGTTATGAAAGTGAACGAAAGTTCTTTCAAAAATAAATTTCTGTTTGTTTATTGTAGAAATATTCAATAGCGGCAAATTAAAAGCTAAACTTAGTAATGAATTAAAAAGAGTTGCTGACATAAATTTTTTTTTTTCAGTTTTACGTTACGGAAAAGTAAATATTTTTTTTGCTAAAATCTTAAATATTTTTACTAAAATCTTAAATATTTTTTTTAAATAATTTTATTTTTAGCATTATTTTACTAAAATAATTATAATTGGTCAGAAAATACTTTTATAATGATCTAAAACATTTGTTTATCATTTTCGAATTGAAAATCTTAGCATTTTTCTTTGATTATGTGGTTTCTTTGTTCTTGCCAGCCAATCAGACTGCCTTTGAAGGCTAAGAGCAAATTACCGACAAGCTTTCTTCTTTGATAAGCTTTACTGGCAGTTTTATTGATTTTTTATTTGTAAAATAATTCAAGAGAGGGCAGCATCTTACAGAACTTTTAAAAACCTAGCTAATGAGTCTATAATGTCTATCGTAGCATTAAAAATAACGGAATTAGTGTGACGTCAATCATCCATGAAACCTCTCGTAAGCATCAGGCTAAAGATTAATATGCCAAAATCCTATTCTTATCTCATGGTTTGCTGATTTTATAAGTGAATATGCTAGCCAAAGACATATTAACAGTTACAGTGCTAATATGGCTACTGTTTACATATATACCTTAAAATGTGAGCATATAATTAAGCTTGGGGATGAGTCTAATAATCAAAGATTCGTCAGTTTTAGACTAATGCTGAATAATTAATTAACAAGGGAAAGAACTGGTTATTTTAGATCAACATATACTGCTATGGCAGTATAACATTTTTGTGTTGCAGTTATTCATGGGATTCCATATTAAAATATGCAGTATGCTAAGACTGAATGGCTTACTACAATTAAAGTATGAACATACCAAGTTTGAAAACTCAGATAGGCTTCAAAAATGGGGTCTGGATTCTCATACTCCAATTCTATAAAAATAGCCTTACCCAAAGTAAGTCTATGGGGACAGCCTTCACCATGAGCCCATTAAAGAATATAACAAGACATTATGTATATGTCCTTACTTTGTAAACCACAATATGTAAAGTAAAATACAAATATGTATAAATTAAATTACGGTGCCTAAAAACAAATAGCTTCTATCTGTATAACCAATAGAACCCAGTTTTTAAAATAAGCCTCCTAATCATGCTCTAATTAAAAGACTAAAACTAAATTATTCATCTAGTTTAATAGATATTCAATCTGCATATCAAGTCAGATTTCACTAGGAAGGAGAAAGTATATTTAACCGGCAATTAATAATACATTAATAAATATACCTTAATACTATATCTAAGGCTAGTTTATCATTTTGTTAAATGGATCTCTAAAGTCATAACTCTAATTATGAAAACCATACTAGATATTAAATGATATAAAACTAAATCAAATTATAATAATGAATGCAGAGTGATCAGTTATTATTTCAACATAATAGAATTTCGAAACAGCATGCTGATGGCTAAATAAGTATTATTAAAATCTATTGAAATGAAGATATCAATTGTCATATCTTCAATGAATGTTTGCTGTTTTGAGATATTCAGCATATCATAACATATGATAAGATAATTTTTAAGGAAATAAAATAGAATAATATAAAGGCATAACTGCAGAAAGCTAAAATGAACTTTAAATCTTTAAATCTATTTAAAGCTAGCTTATAATGTAAAAATGATGTTTAAGATCTACTCTTTAAACTCTCTCCTAAAGTAGTATATAAAACTTGTATAAATCTTGCCTAAGACTACATCTATAAACTTTAATTTTACTTATCCTAAAATATAACAACTGTAACCAATTGCTTATTTAAATCTATTTTTGTTGTAATAAAGAAATTAGTTTAAATTCACTTCATGACATTAAAGATTACTATTAAATATATTATATCTTTAGGCAGCTTTCAATTATTATTTTATACCTTTTTTTGAACTAAAATGAAATATTTATTCATTTTATTTTTTAATGAATTAATTCCCTGGTTCGTCTGCTCACTCGCTTAAATAGTCCAGACGAAATGACATCAGAAATCAATTAATTAGATTTTATTGGTCAGTATTTAAAATCAACTAGTGTTAATTTTAAACAATTATCTTTTTATCTGTATTTTAAATAAATAAATTAATAAATATCTTACAAATGAAATCACCTTAGATAATTTTTAAAATTGACATTTTAAATATAATTATAATTTTAATATGTGATATTATTAATTGATTCTAAATAAGAAATATAACAGTAAATAATTATATTTAAAATTTATTATTATTATGATAATTTTAAAATAATTACTTATTATCTTATAATAAACAATTGTTTCTACTTTTATTAATTAGAACTCTATACAGAGTAGAACATTTATCTTTTAAAGGATCATTGTAATGAAAATAAACTAAGGTTAAATATATTATTACTGCACTTCTACTAAATTTAATAAATTTATATAAGTAAAAATTTTTGTTTGAATTAAAAAAACTATTGTAGTGAAATTGTATAATTGCTTATAGTATAAATAAAGGATGGGTAATACATATCTCTACAGAATTTTACCTTTAAACTTTGTGTATTAATTTATTTATGTATGCTATAACAAAATTTATAGCATTACAATTATCTAAATTTGAAATTTAAAATTTTGAGCTATAATATACTTTTTATATTCTACTTTTACTATGGTTAACCAATCAAAAGATTACTATATATATATATTTGATTTCATTTGTTCAAAGCTTAATGTTTTTTTGCAGGTCATATAGTTTATGGAAAAATGATATCTCATTTTAGACTCTATACAAACAAAGGGAGTTATGTCTAGCGTTGGTGGTTTGGTGATTAGCATAGCTGCATTCCGAACAGCTGGTCCAGGTTTCACTTCCCCGGTCAATGCTTTGACATATGGGGGAGGGGGGCAAGAAGATAAGCTAAAGAATTATTATTATCATAAGAGAAAGTCTGTTTATTTGATATATCATTTTTTGTTTCATGAATATATTTATATCAGTAAAAAAATCTACCATGTGCTTAAAAGCAATAAATAAATTTTACTTTTATAGATTATCAGAATAGGATTAGATAAAAATAGTCACTAGTAAAATGTTTATTTTTTCTTGAAGATACAAATAGATTATAGCTCTATTTAATAAACATCAACAAATCTATCATTACCATCATAAATTGTGAACTTGGCATCTGTAGGTGTATGGTATTTTCTCAAACTATTTTTAATTATATTAATTGTTTGCAAGAATGTGAATTAAATGAAAATTAACTCCACATTATTATCATCTGGTTATTTTTATGGGGTTTTTCTAATTATTTCTATCTTGTTTAGTGCCAAAGAGATGTTTTTATTTATCAATCATTTGTTTGGTAAATATAGCGAAACAGTTTCAACTTTTTTTTTATTTCTTTTATTTAATGTTAAAAAAGTTCGTATTGCTGTCATGAATTACAATTAAACAATGATTGTATGATTCAGTGGTTACTCTTTATGAGTTGTAGCAGTTAAATCATTACTGAGATTAATTTATAATAAAAAGCATATATTTAATGGACAACTAATCTGCATTAAACATTTTTGAATTGTTTGAATATTTTTTATATTCTTTCAAATAGATTGATGAACTTTTAAAAACACTTTTACTTGACATATTAATATTACAACTACTGTAATTGTCATTTGCTAATTTTTTAAATTCCAAATAGGTCCAGAATTTTTTTTTTTAATTTAAGTATTTACCATAAAGTTTTGGGTAACTAACAAAGATGAAAAACCAATGACACCTTCACCACCTGGATATTTTTGAGCCATTTAAATGTTTTGTTATGTATAAATCCAATCTCTTTTAGAATATAATAATACAAATATGTTTTTTATATTTTGAAATTGAGTTAATACATGCATCTTAAGGTTTGATAGTGATTTTAATATATATTACATTAAAAATATAAATTTCACTCTTCTGTGTATAATATCACGTGCCTGTATAAAATAGGGAAATGGAATAAAAAATTAATCATGTGACGTTTTGTTTCTGCACATGTTTTACTTTTAACTATATTAGTAAAAAATAAAATACCTCGGTTTACTTTTAAGTGTTTTTAAACTTCATGCATAGAAAAATGAGAAATTTAGATTTCCTTCTGATAACTAATTTTTCTAATCATAGTTAAAATTACAGACAGCTATTTTCAACTTGTCTAGCCAAATAATTGTTTTAATCAACTTAAATGACATAATAAGTAATTGATTCGCATAACTATGGAGCCAGTTCCATATCCATTCCATTGAAAGATTACTTCTTAACTTCTCCCCTTTTTAAAACGCAATAATATGCATTTGTGTACATTTACTAAAGTTGTTTTAATGGGCAAATAATTAGTAATTACATTTGAAGTAATATATGAACAATTAACTGGATCGTTTTATTTACAGTTTTACACCTTATCATTTTTTATTGCAACGATTTCCAAATATTTCATTTAGTTGACTAACGTGACAGTTATAAATCACTGACTCACACACACACACGTATGTCTACTTGTATAGTATTATAATTCTTAGCCATGTTTACAAATAAATCTATTTTGAAAAGAAGAAAATAATTGAAAGTGTAATTTTAAATGTTAACATTTTTTAAAATTAATTTCTATATTTCTTGTTTGAATAAATGATAAGATCTTTGTCAGAGGCATATAAAGTACATTGTCTAAGTAATAACATTTGATCACTATCGGAAGTATATGGTTTAGTATAGTGATGGAGTGATAGACTCAAGAGCTAAGGATGTCTGAAACTCAACTCTGTCACTTCCGTTGCTCGAACATCATATTTCTGAGAAGAAGCATTTAAATATTATAGGGATAGTTTAACATTGCTGACCATTTATAATTACATATATTGGATTATCTAGAATCACAAACTTTCAGATAAATATTACTTAATTTTAATGAGTCCTTACGTCATTATAATGCTATGTATATGAGAAAATACTAGTTTTTTGTTTTTTTTTTCAGTGTAAAAGTACCACACACTAGCATATTTACTCAATTTTAAATAAGAGTAGCTCTATCAAATCTGTTTTATTTATTTTTTCCATGCTTTTCAATTTTTTACTTATTACTTCTATTTCCCCCCCCTTTTTTTTTTTTTTTCGTAGTTATTTTTAATAAGTTTTTTGCTATTTTTACATATTGGGTTAAAATATGATTTAATTATTTATTTATTTTCTTTCCAGATATTTTTTTTTTAATTTTATTTATATGAGAATGTATGTCTCACTCCATATTTAAATTCATGTTATATAAACACAAAATAAGAGCTTGGAAACTTCTTCCTTCTGATTTTTTATTTTATTTTATCGTCTTCATATTATTGAAAGCTTTTTATTATTATGCTTCTTTCTATAATAAACTTTTTAACACTTCACTGTTTACTTTTGATGAGATTATTACTTTATTGTAAACATTGATTCATTTATTTAGTTATTGCTTTGAAACGATTTTGATTCATAAAGATATGGCATATATGGAAAATAATTAACGAAAATGGATTTCTGATGTTAATTTTGCATTAATTTAGATATAAAAAGTCCCATTCTAATAAAACAAAATTGTGTGCATAAATATCTATGTTGTCAAAAATCAAGATATAATAGAAAAGTACCATTAATTCTTTTTTTTTTTTTAAAAAAAAACAACATTTCTACTATCTTTAATATTACTGTATATATTTATTTGCAAATAGTTAGTTTACATATATAAATTTATATGCAGAATGTTAATTCCTGAAATTTATATGCAGAATGTTAATTCCTGCCTTCAGAAGCAATCGCATTGCAACAATATTTATTATTAAATATTTAGTATATATTAATAATATTTTGAATCCAAGCATTTAAACACTCCTTATTAGCTCATTGTGAAAATAAATGTTATATAATATCTTTATTAATATATAATATGTCCCTAGTATATATTATGTATAATATATAAAAGTCAACATAATGAATTCTAAACATTATTAATATAAACAATTCAGATGATCTGTAACTGCTGTATTTCAGTCAACTTTTTTAATGTAACAAAGCATCTGTTTTTTACAGTATGTCCAAGATTTTATATAAGCATAAATTTGAATCACAATAACTAGAGGAACAAATGTTAAGTCAGTCAAGATTTTTAAAGCAAATTGATTTGAATCGACTGCTATTTAAATTTAGAGTGTGGGTTTATAAAAAAAAAAAAAAAAGTCATTCTATCCAGAATTATTGACTACAAAAAATCATCATGTTTAATAATTATGCATAGTTTGTATTTCACGTGATCAGTTTTAGATCACCTTTCAAACATTACTAATCACAAGTTAAAATAGACTTTGAATCTGATTTATTTGAAAAATATATAATAAATCAGAAAATATATCAGATTCAAAATCTATTTTAACTTGTGATTAGTAATGTTTGAAAGGTTATCTAAAACTGATCATGTGAAACATGTATTGCCATAATTTAAAATTTATAATAATATTATAAATTATAGATCTTTAATGTATTAATTGTATAATTGATTTATTAAATAACTATAATACATTTTATTATAAAGATAAATTGAATAAAAATTAATGATTGTTAAGAGTGAGATTAAAATGCTAACCAGGGATTCAATGACTGAAGTATAATATTGTTTCTACTACTGATAAAGAGAGCATCATAATATAATCATATTTTTGTTTTTAATGTTAGGGCATCAACATTCATCTAAGCAATATGAATCCTTCACTCTCTAACTAATAATATATTGATACCATTTAATGACCCATAATTGGATGTTAATCACCTGAAAAAAAAATCTTAAGCCTAGTTGTGATTAGAAAAAATATAATGTATCATAATTAATTTATATGTTAATCATGAACTCACTAATAACATTTTAATTAATTGTTATTAAAATTATATAAATATTTTATTTGTATATGTTTAGAACAATATTTAATGATAATCTTATTAGTAATTGTCATAATTTACTATGATAATAAAGTTTATAATTTTACTCAGCATAGGTATATTTATTTAAAATATATATGACTTTGAAAATATAATAATATTATTAAGTTTTTTTTATTTTTTGTTTAAATATTTTTTAACTATTAAAACATGGGTATTTATAAACAAACAGCACATAACAGTATCAGTAAACTAAATCGAAATAATAAAAATAATAGGTATACTATTGAACATGTCACTAATACAAAATGTATTAAGAAAACTCAGAATGCAAGTTAACCTTAATAAACCAACCATACATTTAACTCATGCATGACATTAAAAAAATACAGTTTTGTAATTTTTAATACTGGTAAAGAGGTGGACATGAGATTTCCAGATAAAAGAAATAATTACATTGTATTTAGTTGAAAACGTTTTAGGAGGAGTATTACTTTTTTTTCTGCTAAGTAATCATGTAATTAATAATAATAATAATAATAATAATAATAATAATAGAGCGCCACCTGGATTCAAACCTAGTAGCAGGTAAGCAAAGAACCTCTTAGCTTTTTGTTAATAAAAGGCAATTTATTTGCTAATAACTAATTAAAATGTCCAATAAAACAATTTAAAACACTCAAATATTTATTTTGATTGAAAAAGAGTAAAAAAGGACAGAGAAATCCAGAGAGTTTTTTTATCGAAAATCCGTACCTAATGCTAATAGACAAACGCATAGTTAAAAGCTAGCGGATCTAATAACTAATGCCAAAATCTCAGGCAAATTTAATTTTTTAATAAGAGTAGATAAAATATCAAATCTACAAAACTCAACAATTTTGCGGATAACTGAATTGTATTGGTTATATATATTAGTGTTTGTTTTAAAAAAAAAGAAATTTAAACATACCTTTGAAAAATAATTGAAAAACTTAAAATGGCGACCGCTCAACCTATTAACCTGGTGGGTGGTCCATCGCAGGGCACGAGAAAGTCATATGCTTCTATAGCAAAAAAAGCCCAAGATTACATAAGCCCGGCAAAAGGTCCTAGGTTCAGGAAAACAACAGCAGATGATTTGGAAAACATGAATCTTATGGATCAAAATAAAAATGATCCCCCCCCTCATATTGAATGGACTGATGAAATGCTTGAACAAATTGGAGAGAAATTCAACAAAACAATACCTCGATCACTTTTCCTGACGTTTAAACGGTTCTTCACCGATAAATCAATAGTACTCGCTGTAACAGATAGTCTTTGCACACTATACAGTTTCCCCAAATCCCTTCTAATAGAAACACTGCATGAAAATAATATGCTTGAATCGGTACAATGCATAGGCGACCATCCAAATAGCAGATATGTGGCAGTCCAGTTTTATGAAAATGCGCAAAGAGAACAATTTAGAGATCGAATTAAGACGCTAAGTAATTTCGCACTAATAACAGTCGATGAGAATAAGTATAAAAATATCTCCGGAATTTTAAAAAATATGTATTTTGGCTACAACATGGAAGATTTCCAAAAAATGATGAATCCTTTTGGAAAAGTCATTTTCTTCCAGCAAAAATACATTAAAGAAGCAGCAATTCCCGTACTAACAAATAGCTTTGAATTCAAAATTAAATTAAATAAACAAGTAGACCCGGAGAATATCCCCACACACATAACCGATGAAGAAGCTACACTATATATTTACATCAGAGGGCTTAAGCCAGGTTGCTTCCATTGTGGAAGAAGAGGACATATTGCAACAGAATGCAATGAACAAACACAGCAAAATAAAAACAACAATACACCAAAAAACTCAGGAAACGTTACAGAAAGCGAAGACACAAATAACCAACTAGACGAGTTAAACTACCCTACACTACAAAGCACCCAGGAAAACAACATATCTAATAGAAATGAAAGAATTAGCAATCCAGTAAACACTATAACAAGAGAAATTAAAACAAATAAGGAAAATCAAAGCAGTGAAAACCCGCCCAATTTAAATAGAATGGAGGAAAAAGAAAACGAGAACCTACCAAAAGAGCTTAAAGGAAAAACGAATGAAAATGATGAGCAATCAGAAAGCATAATAATAAATAAAACGACCACAGAAATCATGGATAAAATAACACAGTACTATCCAATGCTAGAAAGCACATCAATTGAAAGCAGGAAGAAAACACATAAAACAAAAAAAAACAAGAGAAAGTAAGAAAATTAAAATGAACGAGGAAGAAGATAATCAGATTAATTTAACAGAAGAAACCACAGCAGAAGAGATGGAAATAGAACTAACCACACCAGAAGAAAAAAACTTAAAAAAAACACCACACTATAGCACATGTATCCAAACACAAACAGAATCACCACAGGAAAAAAACATGCAAACAAAAATGGCAGAATAAACCATGTTCCAATTTAAATCTCCCTCGCAATATAAGTTAAACTCAATGAAAATTAAGATAGGTGCAATAAATGTTCAGGGATTAAACTCGAAGAAAAAATACAAGAAATCAATCACTGGATACAGCAACTCCAACCTACCATATTAGGACTCGTAGAAACGAAAATCTATAATGGATCGCAGATAAATCCAGCACAACTTATGAGTAAAATGGGTTTCTGTGCATGCTCTAGAGACACACTAACACCCTCAGGTGGAACAGGAATATTTATTAGTCAAAGAAGTCCCTTTACAATGTTTAAAATAATATACATAGACGCAAATCTATTAATAACCACATTCAATAATAAAAACTTCTCAATAAATATTATTTTTGTATATATACCACCAGGGCCAACTGTAATTAACAGAATAATAACAACAATTAACTCAATCCTCTCAAACAATCCCTACCCAACTATTCTTACGGGAGATTTCAACATAAGTTATAAGAAATTTATTACGAAATGGATACACCAATTAACATTTCCACTCATGAGTGGAGAAGATTTTCTACCACCTAACTCTATATCTTTTTATAACAATAGACATGGAACTTTAATAGATCTAATGTTTTATTCCCCAATGCTGCATCATTCAATAGAAATATCACTTTCTCCAACCCCTTTTTCAGACCATGCAGCGCAGATAATAACGCTAAACATAAACACACACCGCAGCGCAATAATTAATTTGCAAAAAACGATCAGGATCCTACTACCAGACAATACTACGGAGTCACTTTTTTCAGAAATTTATATAATGATAAATAAAATAAATCAGCTTGAATTAGACCCGATAGCCAGATACATAGCTTACACTAACACGCTTTCATTTAATATAAACCATATCACACAAAAATCAATTCCTCCCTCCAGGCTAATGACATTAGCAGATGAAATATACAAAAGAATCAGTCTGTCTAAACCGGTTCAACATAATCAAACAAACATAATTAAACTCACCCAGCTCTATAAACAGACTTGCAATAAATTAAAACAATATCTAAGCATAAAAAAGAAAAAAATTTGCCTAGCACAGCCGCACACATGGACATGCGGATATATTAGGTGGGCTTTGGGGTACCCATCCATAAATAAAGTTCCCATGGTGCTGGAATCGGAAAATAAGATTACAGCAGGATTTAACATGATTGCACCTATATATAACTATTTCAAAACAAAGCTAACTAAGCATGCACAATTCACACCCAAAGAAGATTATTTTGGAACAACTGAAGATGAGATGCCATTTAAAATCGAGGATTTTAAGGTAGTGTTAGAATCAATCCCACCCACATGTCATCCAGGACCTCCAGGCATTCCACAGTTTGTACTTGCACATCTTAGCCAAATTACAAATACATACCTGTGTCATTTGGCAAATCAAATATCACAAAAAATTTATAGCATACAGGGATTATACAACATATCAATGGTACCATTTATGAAAAAACAAGAACCTATTACCAAGATCACCAACTTAAGACCCATCTCAATGGAGCCTTTAGGAATTAAACTGCTAGAAAAAGTAATAAAGGTGAAAATTGAACCATTTATACTGACAAAAATATCACAACATCAGTATGCAAAGAAAGGCTCATCCACAGGTCAGGCAGCACTAATCTTTAAAACTATAATTAACTCAGTAATTAAGAAAAAAAATATGCTCCAATTGCAGTACAACTAGATTTTGAAAGTGCTTTCGACTCTGTACCAATAAAAATCTTACTAAACCAACTAAAGGAAACACAAATACCACAATCAATATTATATGCAATAGCCAACCTACTTTTAAACAGAGAAGTACATATCACACTTAACGGAAGAACGTCATCATCATTCTATCCCACTCAATCAATACCACAAGGGTCACCACTGAGTACACTACTGTTCACCTTCTACATAAACCCCTTATTGGAAGAAATTGAAAAAAAAATACAGGGAGTGTTAATACCAAATACAAAAAGATACATTCCTTATATAGCTTATATGGATGATATCACAATATTCTTAACATCAAAAAAGCAACTACAAGCACTACAAAACATCATAGAAGAATATACAAAAAAATTCAAACTTAAAATCAATATCAAGAAGTCAGCTGCTTGGACAATTTTTACAGGGAAAGTAAACAAATTTATCAAGGAAAGCCCAGCAGTTTTCTAGGTTTTCCATTTTATCTGGGAATGAATCAAATGAGAATAACAATACAGAACAAACTCAAAATGGATGCAGAAAGAATCACAGAATCATTATCCAGATCATATCTATTAATATACGCAAAAATATCATTATTCAATCAACTCATAATGTCAAAAATAAGCTACTATCTGCCAATAATCAGGTTCACAAAACCATTTATAGCCTCAATTAATTCATTTTGTAGCAAACTACTATGGAACAGGAAAATAGTTGCCATTTCAATAAAGCAACTTAACCAACCAACAAAATGGTATGGTGTGGGACTTCACTCAATATCAGTGTTTCAGACACAAAAACAATAAATCTGCTAATAGCCATAGTCAAAAGATTTCCAGATATTGAACCAATAATGGAGATCACACCCACAAATTGTCCACCACCTACAAACAATTATATCTTTGCATTGCTTGAAAGCATTGAGAGCATCAAAAATCTGAGAATAACCAAATATCCGTATTGGGAATTGATAACAGCCAATTACTTAAAAAATTTAGGAAATGGTACCTGTAACCAAAATTTTACGATTTCATAATTAAAGTCAATTTGAAAGCACTACCTACAAGTCATTTTATTAGATACAGAAGATTCTATATAAATATAGATTCCTTGTGTATGCTGTGTCACAGGGATGAGGAAACACAGGACCATTTCATACATAATTGTTCAGGACTTGAAAAAGTAAGACAAATGATGGTTGGTGGATATAGGAAAAATGGAACCACAATAAATGAGATTCTACAAACATTCAAAAATAATGGAATACCCACCATAAGGGCAGCCACTTTCAGCCTATATGCATTCTGGTGTACCAGATGCACTTTTACACTGGGCAACAACACGAGAAGGCATCCTAACACCTATAGGAACAAATTGCAAAAAAATAAAAAATAGAGACAGCATTATTGCACCACCTGATATCTTTGCAGCAACATGGTCTCTTTTTAAAATTCAGGCCACTTTATAATAAAGGATATAATAGAAAAGGACAAAGGCAAACATGAAATTCAGTGTTGCAAGAACATGAAAAAATTACTGAAACCATGATCATTGATTTATATTGTACATAAACTTGGACAATAAATATTTCATAAAGTGTGAAAAAATCAAAAACATTGTGAAAGCCACTATCTAAGTTTTAAAAAGTCAATTTTTAAGTGCAAAGAGACTCTAATCAAATATACAGACTGTAATTTAATAACTGTGTAAACCTATGTATAACACTATGTATAATCAACAACCAATGTAACCACTTGTTTTTGAATAAAGTTACCTTTAAAACATAATAATAATAATAATAATAATAATAATAATAATAATAATAATAATAATAATAATAATAATAATAATAATAATAATAATAATAATAATAATAAAACAAATAGGAATATTGTAATAAATTGAATAAACATAAGTATAACTAAATAAACAATCACATTAGGATATTTATATTACTTTTGTTATTAGAACAAAGTATTAGTAATCTACAAAATGCACATGCTCATATATTTCAAGCATGGACCCTTCTATACTACCATGATCAAGCCACACTTTGTCACAATTATAATAGGTTTACTAATCGACTCATACATTATGTTGAGCATTATCAAGGGACATTATCAGCTTAAAGACTATTGCTGATAATGTTAACTTCACACAATAATATTTCTTTCTTATCATATGAGTGTAAACCATTATACCTAAGGTGATTAGAATATTTATTATCTGGCCAATAATATTACTAAAAATCCAGAATCGCACCAATAGCAACCTAGGTTTAAATTTATGCCCTTTGAAGAGATCCTGTTAACTCTGGATTATAGCTCTGGGGATTCATGAAACTCACTGGTAATGTTGCCCTACTTAATTAACTTAATGAAATACATAAATGAAAAGTGAACAAAGTAAAACAGATGTAACAATAATACTAACAGTTTAATTTCTGTAGTAACATATAAGTTGTCTTTACATCTTCTCAAACAGTTAATATTACAGAACTTGATGAAGTGCCTCCATTACTAGGTAATAATAATATTAAATTATCTTTTCTTTGAAGTTAAATAAATATATGTGAATTAAAACAATAATAATATTAAAAAAATAGATGATGTACATGTATAATATTTAGAGTAGATGTATTAATGTAAAAAAAAAAAAAAATATTGATTAATAATTAACAATGAAGAGAAAGAAAAATAATATTTATATTCATTTATAAATGTAGGTACAAAATAAATAGTTGCTGTTATTTATTGGTTCTTGTATTTTATCCTTTTGTATTTTGAATCTTGTCTTTTGCCAGAAAAAAACGTAGTTATGCAAACAAAAAGTAACACTTTATTCAGTGAAAATAAATCTTGTACACATCTTTTTTTTTTGTTTCCCATTTGTTCACAGATTTTTGAAATATAATTCTCATTAATGAATTTAAAATTAGATCTTAAACTTTTAATTATTCCTGTGCAGTTTATAATCACCCATATTAATTCATGTGATTTTAAGAAAAATTGTGGATTTTGCCAATTAACAAAATGGGTCTTGGTATTCCTTCAATAATTAATCCATAGTTTTCTGGCCATTCTTTGTAAACTTTCTTTTTTCTGCTTAGTAAGGCACACTTAAATATTTGTTTATTATAGAGCTGGAATGGAGCTATTAAGTTTTTTTTGTGTGCTAAGTTATGCAGACTAAATAACTTCACTTTCTTCTGTGAAGTGCCATGTACTACAAATATTTTCTCAGCAAACCATTTGTTTAATATTTACCTTATATATATACAAAGTAAAAAACCATGCATATTTCATTTCTTATGCACACTTTCTTATTTTCTAACTTTCAATGTGTATATACATGTGTCTATAGTTTTCACAAACTATAAACTGATTGACTGAGCTAATTTTTTTTACCAACAGCTTTACTTTATGACCATTATCAATGTCTACTTTTAAGTAAACATAGGAGACAATGTCATGATTACTACTCATCATTAGAAATAGAGAAAAGGAAAACAGAGAATATATATATTTAGTACTTCAACTTATTCTGAACTTCTGTGTTTCTTATAGTTAAAAATTCTATCATGGATTTGATAACTTTAAGAACTGTTTCTCTCTCTTCCTTTTCAAAACTAATTTTTACAATCAGTAAGTACATGTTTTTTTGTTTTGTTTTGGTATAGGATTATTGGTTTAAGGGAAAATGTAAAGAACCCTACACCCACAGCACTGGAATAAAGCATTATTTACTGAGGTTTTTGAGTTATAATGCTAATCATTATTAACATTATATTTGACATTAACACTTTATTTATCAAAGGTTATAGAATGAAGGTGCAATTATTTGTTATATAAGACATTTACATTTAATGTGTGATGTAGCTACACATAGGTACAATATTATATATGTGAAAAATGAAATGAAGTTGAATAACTTCTAGTGTGTATGTGTTTAATTAAAATTAATTTTTAACTGAGATTTAAAATTTATACTGGACTAGAAATAATCCCTAGATTAATAAATGATTAGTGACAATCATTACTGTAATTATCTAAAGTCAATTGGATCAATGTTATGGGTGGAATAAGTTTGACACTTGTAAATCAAAATTTAACAATTTGTTATTGTTAAATACTGTACATATGATAATGACATATATGAGAGATGGTGACCTGGATTAACAGATGAGTGTGAAATGCATCTTGGGCATCATTTGTCTTTTATTCTGTGTTTATTTATATAAATAACAATCAATAAAACAAGTCATATATCACATGACTTGTTTGCTTATATGATTTCAAAAGAATGTATGGTGATGTCAAATTATTTAATATATTTATAAATAATAAAATATTTCAACATATTTAAGTATGATCATTATTGTTTGTTTTTATTTCCAATATTTCATATAATGTTATTTCAGGTCACTTTTATTGTAAAATTCTAATAATGAAATTATATCAACATGATTTTATCCCCCTTATTTTTAATTACTGATCCATTCCTTAGAAAAAGTATTACTATTTTTATTTATGATCTGTAATATATCAGAATAAAAAGATTTTTGTTATTTTTTAGAATATAAATATTAACTTTGAAGTACTTTTAAGTGAAATATTTTACTTTTAGCATCTTGTAGTATATTGCATTATTAACTCTGCCACTTATTTCATGAATCATTCAACTTCATTATAAGTTTTTCATAGATAATGACCAAATGTACTTGCCTAAAAAATTGTTTTTATGCAATATGTGCTTAATGTGTATTTGTAAAAAACACCATGAGATAAAAAGAATCAATTGATATTAATTGTAAAGTTAGATAACTTAGATTTTTAGCAGATATATTTTTAGAGTTCTATTACATGGAACTGTAAATAATATTTCATGCTTGAAGTGAAATTGTAAAATATAAAATGCATTAAATGTAATAATAATAAAATAAATATTATAATTTAATAATATCAGCCATAATAATATGGATTTTTTTAATAATGTCATTATATATAGACTAAAGTATGATTGTCTGCAGTTGACTCTAAACTCTTTTTATTGTTTATTTTTGAGCCTCAGTAGCTTCTAACATCTAGATGATGTAGTTAAAATTAATAAATCATGGAAAGTCTTATTTAATTAAAGTTATTGTCAAATGTACAGTGCAGATCCCTGTCATTAAAAGAATTCACTGGTGACTGCATCATTAATGTTTATTGTGAAAATCAGTTAACAGATTATGAAACTATTTGTAATAATTCAAAGTTTAATGCACATTATTTTATGTCGATCATATTTAAATATGAATAGTGTTAGTCTAGAAAGTGGATATTGAGAGTATCTAGTGCTCAGTTTACATGCCTTGTGAAGATTAGCTGATTGCTTTATTATCTGACAATTTATTGATTAAAAATTGAAAATATAGCATATGGTACTTGTATAAAATTTATATATATATATTGTAATGGATAATTATGGAAATTCTAATTGCCAAAAATATGATGAGCAAACATGAAATACAGTGGATATGTGCTACACTTGAATGGCCCAAAAATGTAACTAGTAGGTAGGTAAATGAATAGACTGATCCACAAATGTATTTATAATAATTTAGATCTACATTATAATGGACTCATGAATTTGTAAGGTACCAATGAATCCAGAGATAAGTGTCTTTGCTCAGCAAAGGAATACAATTCAGTAAATAATAATTTACTTACCAATGAGATATAGTATGGGATGTACAATTGAATATCTTAATAAAATAGATTGTGTAATAAAAATAATTTTGTATAATAGGATGGTTTGTGCAATGGGTAAATCAAATGATGCACAGATTAATAATAATAAAATATAAGTTTATTAAGATAGACATTAACTCATTGATGTGGCTCAGGCAAATAACATCACTTTGATTCTAATGTTATATATTTACAACCTACCCTGACAGATTGCAATTATTAAATAAGATCTATAACTAAAAAAAATCATTAATCTGCACAGTCATAAGATAAATATGTAATCTTGCATGCAATAAAAAATTAATATTATTACTTTAAAAAAAAAACAAAAAAAACATGTATCTGTTGCATACCCTAAATCAAATAATGCTTTTTTATAATAAGTCATTTTATAATTTAAACTAAATCTTATGAAATATTAGTTGTTTTAAATTTTGATTTGTTTTCTAAAGATAATATGTCAATAATTAAGGTAAGTCTTACTTGATTTTATTATTTAAATTTGTATCAAATAATAATAAATAGACTGCATTTATAATTAAAATTATTAAAGGAAGAAGTCTTTTAATAGTTATGTATCAGTGTTTTTTCATTATTCCACTGATTATTATTAATAAGTGAAAGTTATCTGAGTAAATAATTTATAAAAGATTTGTATATTGGGATTTGTTATCAGATTTATCATATAACTCCAGATTATGGATCCCTCCTTCTCTAGTGATATCTCTAATATTCCTGTGATGATAAATACAGAAATAGAATTCAATAGGCATTTTAATTGTTAGATGATATCCAACTATTCTTTTAGAAATAACATGATCCATGGCAAATCTAATGGTTTGAAGCTTTGGGCAATCAGCTTAGCATTTGTTATTATTCATTCCATTTTTTATAAAAATCAACTGAGTGGAGATTGTTCTTTTTCATTTACATGATTTCTATTTACAGTACATTATAATTTTGTTACAAATCCGGAATCTATTGATAAAAGTATGTAAAATAAAACACAAATTTTGAAGAAAAAAAAAAGTTTTTTTTCTGAACCTATTTTTCTGTTACCTAGTAATGACAGTTACAGTCTTGTTTTTTATATTAGCTCATGAATGTGAGGTTTTCCTTCTTATAATTTTAGTAAAGTCATTGTTATCATTTAATATAACTTTAAAAAATGATTTTATTTTTAATTTTAATAAATAAATTATTCACTTATTCTTCATTTGTTCAAATTATAAATATATTTATTAAACATAAGATTTATAATTGTTTTCTTTATTTATTCATTTATAGATTTCAGGGGAATAAGAAATGATTGTATATATCACAATAATTATACATACATTTGACACCTATATTTATATACTTGTCTGCCAAAATGTATACTTTATATAGTTCACTACCATCTGCAAATTTTGATATCTACAATAAACCTTGGTACCAAATGTTAATAGTTGTTGTTTTACTTTAACTTTGCAAATTGTATTTAATATATATTTATTTTGAATCTGATTCAGTTTAAAATTAAGACAACTTATTAATTTTTCACTAGATATCAAAGATAAAATATAATTATATTTAACTTATTTATATGCTTAAAATATTTTATTGTATCTCAGCTATTTTGGCTGTGTCACATAATTCAATTTATTCTTCAACTAAACCTTTTGAAGTACCTTTTTAAAAGCATGTTTTAGATGAAAAAATATTTTTATTAGCTGAAAACTGATAGTGATGAATTAAATAACCAAATCCTCCATGATATGCAATAAAACAGTAAAGTGGATAATTTATTTCATATTTTTAATCAAATATTTTAAGTAAAAAAAAAAAAAAAGATATTTTTTAACACCAGAGATACTAATGGTTTAGAACATACACATTTGGTGATGCAGGGATGTTGTACCATTACTGGATAGGCCGGCAACATGTGAAGAAGAAAGGAGAACAATATCATTCGGAATGTTGTGTTCTATACTAATCTCAGTTCTATTATTAATACTTAAATATATTTGAAAAGTTTAAATTAACTTATAATTACAAGTAAATACCATCATCACAAACTTTCAGATGAACAAGAATACTTTTTTTATTATTATTCTAGTTGAGATGTATTATGTGTTTAAGTAATCAGTAAATACTAGATTGTAATATAGTGTAAGTTTTTATTTTCTTTTAATTATTGTTTATTTAAATTTATTTTAAAAAGTAAATATGAGTTTTTATGAACTTTTTTGATTCATGAAATCTTTCTTGCATCTCTTATTATTACTTTTCATATTAAATTAAATTTTATTTAAATTTTATGAAGTATATATAGGTTTTAAGCAGGTATGGATTTTTTTAAGGAGATTATGTTATACTAATCTAAATTTCTGATTACACATCTAATTATTAGTTTATAAATCGATGTCATGCTACATTTATAATGATAGTGAAACATGGATGGAAACTACTAAAACTCTTACTACCTGGCAGTAAGTAGTTGGCAAGCTTGTTCATTAATGCCTTTACTCTGAAGCAGCTGTTTTATCTTTTAGTTATTCAAGTTAATATGGGTAGTAAGTATTTTATAATACACATTAAAAACATATAAATATCATATACTACTGATATTGTTTGGTAATTAATTATTTAAAATACTGCCTTTATGATTGAGATAATTTGTACATTTATTTGATTTAGTATGCAAACTCATCCTTCCTTCCAGAAAATCTCAAAATTAACATTATATTAGACTATTTGCTTGGCTGTGTTGAAATATTGATTTACTATTCTGAAGAGTTTTAAAGTCTTATTGGGATACAGAATTTTACCTTGAACTATTGATTGGAATTTCCTTTACTCAGTTAAGAGTTTGTCAAAATCGTTCTACTTCAAACCGTCACGTGAAATGTGAAAGTTTTTAAGTTTTTCAGAAACCATTCATCCTTGATATGGTCCCTAGTGAGAGTATCAGACTTTTAAAAGAACTGTGTCAAATGTGAATTAAAAAAGAAATGATCAAATCATTGCTTTTTTTTTAAAAAAAAAGATGTAGCTTTTGATTTTGTTATATAAAACAGAAGTGAAATAATCATTAAATTTAACAAATATATTATTTAAATAGATTGTATAAACTTTTATTTCTATATTTTATTTTAAGTAAAAAAAATTATCAAAAAAAATTTAAAAATTAAATATTTATCTTAAGAAAATATGTTTTTAATAAAAAGCCTATAGGCAAATATACTTTTTCTAAAAGGGATTTTTAATTATGTTATAAAAGAAAGAATATTTAACTTATGAAACTTGTATCAACAGTTTACTTCTATTATATTACGCTAACTCTATGCTATTTTTGTCTTATAGACTTATATATATGAACAAAAGTTTTGTGCATAGTCGAAATGCATTCTTTTGCCAAACTAACCCTGAGATTCAAGTCCTTATCAGGTGAACTACTGAATTATTCAGTCACCAAAAAGTTAAATTTCTCCCCTTCCTTTCTCGAAGTTGGCTCATATCTAACCTAATTCATCATCCAGTAATGATATATATCTTTCTCTTATTAGTTGGGGAAATGGAGTAATAGCTGGCTATGTTGGTTAAATGAATGTTGATGTTTATGTTTGGAATATGATGTACTTAATTGTTCTTGAGGGAACATGTGGTTAACTTTATCAAATAATAAAATATACAGATCTCTCAAGATTTTTAGATGTTTTCATATTGTAAAATTTTTAATGTATAAATATTTTCACTTAAAATTAATATATGAGAAACTAAAACTGACCAATATTATTATTGCTAAATGCCATCTTATTAATGTCAACTTGTGATAATTATATGAATGGCTTTCATCCAGAATGAAACAGTTTGATTTTTCAGGCATTCCAAGACAACTATATAGTAATGAATGAAATGCATCTCATTGTATTGTTGGTCATTCTTTTCAAAGATTTTTAGCCAAACATTCTAAACATTATATGCCTTTTTAATGAGTTTGTCTCCTACTATGCCCAATGTAGAACAACTTTAACATGGTCACTTATTACAATATTAACAATTACATTATTAAGATAAACAAACTTTTATATCTGATACTGAATTATGAGTTCAGATTTTAAATTTTTGAAGTTTTTATTTCTTTTGCTATTTATTTCTATCTTTGTCATCATATAAAATCACTTTAAAAAAAAATTCATTTTTTTTTCCACACTCATTTTTCTTTTATGGTTTTATTTTTTTTACTTTTTGTTGTAATCTTTTTTGTATATTCTAAAGTCATTATTTGATGTAATCTAATATACAATCTCTAATTTGAGAAAATATTTTGAAGCATTAGCTAAATGAGATAATACACTGATAAAGTTAGACATTCATTTAACATATAGTAGAATAAAACAGTTTATGAGAAAACCATGATCACAGTAATAATAGAGGTGCACCAATAATAGAACCATATTCCCAAAAAGTTATGAAATATATATATGATATATGAAGAGAGATGATAAGCTTTCCATTTATATTGATTTAAAAATGATGAACTAAACTGTTCATTAATGAAGGAGAAAATTATAAAAGTAATAGATGGAATGAAGTTGGCAACGGTTTTGGAATTGTATTTGTAAATGATGTGCTGGTAACTCCAACTGTTATGATTTTATCAGAGGAAAAAAAATAAAAACATACTATACTAAAATTTGAACCTTGTAAGAAATATTTTACATGCTGTTACAATGTTGGTGGGTACTTCAATAGATAAATTTATTTAGAATAGATATGCTTTTTATTTGAAAGAAAATTATTGAAATGTCATTGAAAAATGGAGATACATTACTTACTATTCACAGTTCAACAAATATATAGAGTAAATAAATATGGGAGTGTGCACTTAAAGACATTTGTCATATTAAAATCATTATTCTGCCTGAATAAAAGTCAGATTCGGCACTTTGAAAAAATACATGAGTACAAAGCAAATAGATTCGCCGTATTTACAAATCAGTGATAAAATATAAAATACATCACTTACATCTATCCAAATCAAAAACAGATTCAGCAGAGACAAAAATATTTTTTCTCATTGATTAGAAAAATAGTATGAAATACTCCAGTTCCAACAGAATTGGCTGGAAAAATAAAGTAAATACATGACTGCAACTAAAGACATTTGTCGTATTTACATTACAGTGATTATTAAAATCACTTAGATCTGTTCGAATGAAAAATTGACCACAATTGTATAGGCATGTCAATTAAAAGCTTCAACCCATCATGAGAGCTTTAGTCACTATCGATTTTTTTAAAGACAGTTACAAAACATAGCTGTAAAATTAAAATTACAAGTGGTAACTTAAAAAAAATTGATTTGAACAGCTACAAACAGTAGTGTAAAAGTAATTATGAATGGCAATTCACAAAAATGAAAATCGGTACTTTGTTTTTCTTATGTAGAAATGAGGGAAATTTTTAAAAATGGCTAATTCAATTGGCTCAGTGGAAGCTTTTGATCCAGCTCACCCTGAGGGCTGGACAAGCTATAAACAGTAATTAATATTTTACCTATAGGCTAATCAGATCAAGAAACCTGAGGTAAAATTAGCCACATTAGTGACCGTAGTAGGTCCCCAAACATACAAGATGAGTCTCAATCTAAGGTAGAAAAACCAGCTGGCCTAGATTTTGACAAATGTTGGCAACTCTCACAAATCATTTTCCTCCAAAATCTTTGACAATAATGCTAAGATATTATTTCAATCTCTGCATTCTAGAGAGGGGGGAATAGAGAATTTACAAAAAAATATGTTCTTTGGCAATAAGGTGCAAATTCAAAGATTTCAGCGTAAATGATCACAATTTAAGACTCAAACTAATTGCAGATTTAGATTTTGAAACAGTTATGGCTCAAGCAGTACTAGTAAAATCAATAGCTACTCAAGCAAAGCCATTTAAAAATTTACTAAATATGATGTGCAAAAAATCGAGCATAACACTGGGTCGGTCAGAAACTCAGTCAGCTCAGATAATCGAGTATCAAATAATCCAATGCATTGCTATAGATGCAATGAATAAATGCACATACATACAGAATGCCCACACCTCTATACAACATGTACACTTTGCAAGTGAGTCAGACATATAAAGGATGCATATCTGAAATTAAAAAGACAGACAGCTGATATTAGAATGGAAAAAACCCATTACAAAAAACAGCAAAGGCAATTATAAAAAAAAAAAAAAATTAGTTGCCTGTATAAATCACATTGAAGATAATCAATCTAGATTTATACATAGTATTATAATTAATGATATTCCAGTTAGAATGGAACTGGACACAGGGTCTGCAGTGTCTGTTGTTTCACAAAAGACCTGAGCTATCATTAATAAGAATAATGGACATAAGCTGCACTCTAGCAGCAGGTCAATCTCAGACTATCAGGACAATAAAATAAAACTGTTAGGCCAAACAAGAGTTGAAATTACTATTCCTAATGAGACTATACATCTAGCACTGGTGGTGACATCAAGTGATCATAGCAACTTATTAGACTGTAACTGATTCAGTCACTTAGGCTTTGCAATGACAAAGACAAACCAGGTCACAACATTAACTAAATTAAAATCTGATTACTCAGAAGTCTTTAATAAAAAGCTGATGACAAAAATAGACACAGGAATCTGGAACATCAGGATTGCCAGAACACTACTAGCACAGGACTCCACATCAAGTACAGCAACAGGAAAGACTCCAGCATTCATCAGTTGATCCAGATTATTATCTCCCACACACATATATAATCAGTGTTCAGTTTTATATAAAGCTATCAAACCCTCATACTTTAATGAACAGACTTCAATCTACTCTAACCTCCAACTCTTAGCAATCCATACCAATTGAAAGCTGACAATGGAAAGCTCAAATCCCATGCTGATCCCAATATTATTGCCATGCCCATGTTGACCTCAAGTTACTTTGACCCATCATGTATAGGACCTTATCCATTTAAATACTGGGCAGGATGCAGGCTTAAAGTGTAAATATTAAGCCTGCATCCTGCTCATCCCTCTTCAGTGTATTTAAATGGAAGAGGTCCTAAACATGAGGGGTCAGAGTGACTTGAGATCAACATGCGCATGGCAATAATATTGGCATCAGCATGGGATTTGAGCTTTCCAGTGTCAGCTTTCAATGGTATGGGTGGCTAAAGAGTTGGAGTTTGGAATAGATTGAAACCTTTCCATTAAAGTATGAGGGTTTGCTATCTTAATATAAACTGAGCACTGATTATAAATATATGTGTGGGAGATGATAATCTGGACCAACTGATGAGTGTTGGTTCAGCATAAAATATGTATATTGGTGATTATTTATCTTTTTTGCATGTGTATGGTCATGTGTATTAGTAGTATGAGACAGTGTTGGTAGTGAAGGGGTTTAAAAGACTGAGTTCACCTCTCCTATATTTATAAAAATTAGAAATAATGACATTTTTTTATTTATACAAAAATATATTCGTGTGGAGTACATCTTTCACACTTACAGATTATGTGTAACAACGAAAGCATGTTGGGCTGAAGATGGAGTCTATTCTAAAATGAAAGATTTGAATATTATTCCATAAAAAATTGCTTATTTTTTAGACAATTACAAAACTTCTAAGGATTTTTGTTTTTATTATTAAGTAAAGATACATCATAATTTTGTATAACAAGTTATTATATAATTTATTTGCAATAATATTAAAATTTCTTAATTACCTTTAACTCTGTTAATAAAATGCACAAGTTCATAAAAGTGAGTTTATATCAGCAATGATGGTTTAGCTAATGGTCAATAAATGGGTATCTAGTAATTCTTGTCTTGAAAGTCAAACAACAAAAGACTTTAAGCTCTCATTATTCAGCATATGTCTAATAATGCTTTTTCTTCACTATAGAAAGGCTTGTTGGACAGACATTTGACAAAATGAAATACAGATTATTTAAAATCGTTTTGCTTATTTGTATCTTTAACCAAAAGTGTTCACTAAAAAACTGATATCTTTTATTATGAATGAAACTTGAAATTGATATTTATTTGTTAAATTAAATTTGGTATTATTTTCAACAGTTACTTCGACATTTTTTTATCTTTTTTTAAAAAAAAAAAAAAAAAAAGAATTCAATTTAAAATATTGTATTTATATATTAAATTTGAATTTAATTAATAGAATATTAAAGTATTTGAATAAAACTTTTGATGTTAATTTAATATAGTTTTTATATGAATTTCAAGTTTAATGCAAGAATGGTTTTTGAAAAAAAAATATTAATATGATGTTATTATATAAATATTGAACAAGAATCTTTGTGTAATGAAAAAATAATAATAACCCTTAATAGTTACAGACCAAGTAAAGTTATTTTGATTTATTAAAATAATGTGAAAATGTTGCAAGTACAAATTCTTCAGCATTGCATTGGATTTCTAATATTGTCTTATATATATATTATTATTAATTCCATTCAAATAGTTTATATTGGTAACAGTATGATGACATAAAAAATAAAAGTGAACATAATTTTATAGTTTAATGATAATTGAATGGCTAATTGCTTGAGTGTTTTCAGCAAGTTTGAGCATTGATAAATGAAAGAATTGGACTTTGAGTTTTACAATCTGCTATTTTATCACTGCTCTAAATTGCACTGGTCATCATTTTATAGCTTATTTTATGAATATAAAAGATTATTTATATACTTGTTTTTTTTTTAGCAGAACATCTACATAAAAATATCCAAATGTTATTGAATTGTAGGTGTATAAAGGAAAGGAAAATTAAGTTCTAAAATTAAAATATTGAAGGTTTAGGAAGAACATAGAATGAAAAAGAATATACTATAGAATTAAAGTAACATAGTCATTTTTCTTAAATACATTTAATCCATATTTTATTGCAATGATACATTTCAAATCACTTTGCTTTTGAACCAAATTTGAGTCTAAGTTGACTTTTAGATTACTTTCTAATTATTAGTATTGTTAAGTATAATACTGTAGTCAATTTTGCTCTACAATCATTTAGTAGATATTTTTTTAAAAATATAGAGACAGCTATGAAAAAAGTAAAAAATTATATTAATCAAATTCTTAAAATTATGTTTTGGAAGGAGAAAAGTGTAGTTAATAATAAAAACTATTGGACAGGTGTTAGCATACAGTGGTCTGATAATAAGTATACATTAGGCAAAAATTGTGTTTGTGATTATTTTATAGAAAATTCCAACTAATAATCTCAGAAAATCTTATGATTTTTATAAAGTCTTAAAAAATTAAAATAGTTACTTATTCTACATAATAGAATAAGAGATTATTTAAAAACAGTAATTCCAAAATCTTTACTAGAATATCCTGATTTTAATACACTATTATTTTATTTTTTTTAAAAGTTTCCATTATATGTTAATTTTACAAAAAGTATTAATTAAAAAAGAGGTTTTTTTTTTTTGTTTTTTGAAACAAATATTTTTGTATTTCTTTTTACTATTGAAAATTCTATGAACCATTTCAATAAATATGAAAAGCATTAATTATTTATTTGATTATTTCCATCATTAATATTAAGAACTGAATCTTTCGAAAACATTTATACTTTATTTAAATTTTCTAAATACATTCAACAGTTAATAATAACACACAATTTAGTATTCAATTCTATATTTTGAATGGTATTATTCTCCTCTCTTTCTACATGTCTTGCTGGCTTGACCAGTAACAATACTAACATTGAAATTGAATCTAAACCTCCGAATTTTTTATTATTGAATTTTAAGGTAATGCTCTAACCAACTGAGCTAATCTGTCAAATGCAACAGTTAGTAGAAATTTCATATACTTATCTATCTATGAGATCCTCCTGATTTCTCCACTTTTTTTCTAAGAGCATTTCATTGGTAATATAGAATGTTTTTAAAAAAATAAACTTACTGTTGAAGATTTCATGAGTTTCTCTATTAGTAAGAAGGCCATAATCTAAATTATATAGAAAAAAGAATATCAAAAGAAAAACTTAAAAACATACATGGGCTTATCAATGTTCATACTATTTCAAACAATCTATCAGCTTCATCATAAAAAATCTTTGTCACAAACATCTAACAGGTGCTGAAATTTCTGTATTGAAAAAGAATTAAACTTTGCTCTCATACCATCTAATATTTCTTTATTAGATATAATGGCAGCTACTGAAGAAGTCAATCAAAAACTGCCTGTAAAAAAGGCAATAGAATTACACTGGAAAATAAAAAATATTCTTGAGAGACAGGAAAAAATGAAATTAAACATTTCTTATGATGGGAGAAAAGTACTAAGTCTCTTAAAGTAGACAAAACTATAATCATTTTCCCTGCTGATAAAGGCAACACTACAATTATAATGGTCACTACTGTTTATGGTAACAAAATACAAGATCTTATACCAGCAGATCAATACAAAAAAGTGACAAAAAAACAAAACTGAGTACCAAACAAAAATTACAAACATTACTCAGAAAACATTACAGGTACTTTACCAATTCAGAAAAAAGTAAACATTATATTTCAGGAATATATTTTTCATCTGTATGATCTTCCTCTAATCACTATGAATCACATTTCATTAAGACCTACTGTTAGTTTTAGAAATTCATTTTGTCAAAATTTATCAAGATTTCTTCTCAAAAATTCTTTAATTGAGATTCAAACCACTTTGCATAATTAATCAAGAACTTGAAAAATTAAAGATCAGATATATTGGTAAACTTTAGTGTAGAAAGTTTATTCACAAATGATTGAATGACAATAATAGTTTACAAACCAGAATAAATCTTCCTATTGATAGTATAATGACTATTAACATTCTGTACAACTGCAACATATTTCCAATACAAATCAGTGTTCTTCCAATAAAACCAAGGGATAGTAATAGACTCATCATTTTCATTTGCATGGGAGAGCTTGAAACCATTGCTATAAGCACTACTTCATATCTAAAGTTTGTCTTCACTATGTTATACATTTGTTGTATGGTCACATGGTAAAGGACTGTTACAAACATTATTGATTCACATTAAGAAGATAAGATATCTCCTTCAATTAAATTTAGAGTAGAATCAGAACAAAAACATAAATTGGCATTCTTGGATGTTCTTGTGACTGACACTCATAATAAAATCAAAACTATAGTCTACAGAAAATCCCAATACAGGAAAATACTTACATATACATCAAATCATACTGGTAATACAAAATATAAATTATACTATTATTATGGAACAGAACAAAAGAAACTTGTTTATGATTGAAAAAGAAAAGATCTACATAGAATAAACTATCATGAAAAATGTTTATCCATCAGCTATTATCAATAAAACCTTAATAAAAAGAAACATCAAAAGAGAAAACCATTACTGATAATGTAGATAAACTAAAGAAAATTTACAGTGAATATAACATCAGAATGCCAAAACCATAACACATTAAGAAGAAATCTAACATCTACAAAACAAACTTGAAATGCTTTAAAACAAAAATTGTATCTATGGAAGACCATGTAAATGTGGAAGAATGTTTATTAGTTACACCAGTCGTCCATTGAAAAGTGATTGAAAGAGTATAAATTGATGATTAGAAAAGATAGCAGATAATGCATGTATCAATGAATATATGTTCACTTGGGAAAATACAAAAAATATTTGATAGAAAAGGAAGAGTACAAAGAAGAAAATTCAAAGAAGCTGCTCACATGACTAGCAAATAATCCTATAAGCCAACCCAGTGTGATTGTACATAATATCTTGAAACAATTAATTAACTTTGTTTCTAAGAAAAAGGTGAAGAATTCAAAACTCCTCTCAAAAATATAGATATATATTGTAATGGTATATAGAATGTGTATGTGCAAAGGCCCATCTTATTCAGGGAAGGCTTTCTTACGCCTCACAGATTTGGGATTAAAAATGTAATGATATGTGGTATAAGCTCTAAAGTTAATATTAATGAGCTAAATTTTTGAAGTAATGCCTTATAATTACATAAATCAGATTCAGGATTTCTACAAAAGAATAGGTTTAACCTTGAATTTCCTTCCAATGTTTTAAATAGTCTACCCTCAAGCATTCATGTAAAATAACTCATGAGACATGATTTATCTGCTAAATATGAAATTGAATCAAATGGAATATTTCATTGAATCTAATTTATATTTTGCAACAACTAACTATATATAATTAAGGTAGTATATCTAAATTTACTAATGTGAGACAACTTAGCTACTTACCTGTAGTCAGGCAGTCTTTAGCATTCAGTTCTTCTCAGGGAAAATGATTAAGTTAACAATACCCAATAGCACAATGATCCTGTACACTGATAAGGGATTAAAAAGGAAAATGAATCACAAAGTACAAGTGGTATATCTTTTATTTATGATTAAATATTGACCTTTTTTTTGAATGACAATAATAATAAGAATATAACAAGTACAACATATGTTACTTTATAAGTTTTTCACTCGACTTCTAAGTCATTCATATTCTTAACATTAGTGAACCAAATATATTGGGATATGTTCATGTCTGCATGAAGACCACTTGTTCTTTAAATTTAAGTAAAAACACAGTAATATAATGAAAATATTAATAATGATATTCTATCGAAATGAAATAGGTTAAAATCATAGATATGTTTTCAATTACTACGCCATGTTTATCTTATAACCAAAAAAAAATAAACTAAGTATCAATATTATCCTCATGCTATGCAACCACATTATATATATATATATAAGCATAGATATTCTAAATTATGCCCTACTTTGAAATGATAAGTACAAATTTTTCAAGTTAGTCCCTTACAAAATTCTCAGTTACGGTCTAAGAGATTAAGATATTCAACTACATTACACTTAATTCTGAGTCTATTGATAGGTCATCATCAAACTATAGGGATCCTAATCTTTTTAAAACAAACCCTCATGAATGATAAAGGATTCCATGTTATATGTATATAACTATGCACATATCGCAAAAAAAGTATTACTGGGATAATTTACCCCTTCCAACATATCTTTAAATTAAATAAATATATCTCTCATTTAAATTATGTTATTTATCAAAAGAAATTAATTGAACTGCAATGATAATAGTAATTCATCTATATGTGTATATAAGTGATCTTCATGAAGACTAGACATTAATAAATTAATGCTTAGCATTTATTAAATACTATATATATATATATATATATATACCAGATGTACATTAATGGTTTGACTTCTTGCTTCAAATAAACTTGTTGATGGATTTAACTCACTATAAACCCAGCAATTTTTACATTATCATAGCGAATTTATGCTCATTTTAAAGCTTAAAAAGTACCTTAAGATGCTGCCCTCTCTAGAATTATTTTACAAGTAAAAAATTATTAGTATATAGATTTGAAGCTACAATAGTGGGAGAAGGCAGACTTTCCTAGATGCTGATTGGTTGGTTCTTATTTTGAATAAAAGAAGAATGCCTGTTAATAATTTTCACCACTCCAACTTTTTTGTTTTGATTTTGAAAACGAAAATGAATGTTTTACAGTGCTTTTTTTAAGTTTTTTTTTTTTTTTTTACATATTATAAATTATTTTGATAAAATATGCTGAAAATAAAATTATTTTAGAAAAATAGTTAAGGTTTTAGTAAAAATTATTTACTTTTACATGAACATAAATTGAGAAAGAAAATCTCTGATGTGTTCAACATTTTCTAATAGGTTACAGATGTTCTTTTTAAGTTCTCTGCTATAAAATATTTTTATAATTATAAATAAAAATTTATTTTTAAAAAAACTTTTGTTCACTTTTATATTCTAACAAATTAATTTGCTTTTTACAAACAAAACTAAAATGAATATAATAATAAAAAATGAATATATTTTTACTGTTGATTCTGTAATTGACCAATCAAAAGTTTAGCGTTTTAACTCACTTGTCCAAGCAGATTCTGTATGACAAAAGGGTTAAATATATTTATTAAACAAACAAACAAAAGAAAATTTAATAAATATCTAATGTAGTATCATTTTATCATGATAAATTAAAATAAAATGTGTGCACTTTAATAAATAAATAAAAATTATAATCAGATCAATTACCATTTAATTTCCTTTTTTTTAAATATACTTTTTTTGAAAATCAACAGTTGTCTGAAGCATCAATATTCATCCTTACATAAATTTTTTAACAAGTTAGATGACCTCTAATGGCAAACATATGAATTTAAAACCATTTGAAGTTGACTTTTTATTTTAGTTAAGCCAAGATGAATTATGAAAGATGACACAATAGTGAACATGTGAATTTAAAATCATTTGAAGTCGACTTGTTATCATAGTTAAGCCAAGATGAATTATGGAAGATGACACCATTATTTCAGATGTTTTTAGATTATTCTTAAATTGGTTTCTGGGATAGAAATAGCTATTCATTTTCATAGTGATTTCTCTTCAAAGCCATGCCTGTTATGATTTCTACTTCCTACAGATGGTAATTATGGGGAAAGACTAAGCAGGAAAAATTAAATTTTCCAGATAGCAATTTTTTCCTCTACTCAGTCATTTTTAATAGAAATGAATCCAGATAAAGTTCTGTAATTATATCAGGCAAAAAAATGAAAGAATTGATGATAACAAATTTTATTTTTCTTCTTCTAATGGTGATTGTCAATAATAATCCCTGGTTAGTATGGCATCTAGCTTACATTTTCATGAGACACTGACTTATCCTCTATTGTTAGCATAAGTTGATCTTCAAAAAAAATTTTAATACTTTACCATGGTTAATATATATGTATATATTCTATGGAAACATCAGTTTATGATATATAAAATAAACAAATATCTTTCTAAGTCACAAATCCTTTTTAACAATCAAATTATATATATATTACACATTTTTATATATTATTACCACTAATACCAAACAAAATCAGGGATAGGCATATATATCACAAAAGAACGTGAATAAACAAGAAAAAAAATACATCAAAATCTAATGAAGATAATAAA
Organism: Epiperipatus broadwayi; assembly: GCA_028023455.1. Classification (NCBI taxonomy): domain Eukaryota; kingdom Metazoa; phylum Onychophora; class Udeonychophora; order Euonychophora; family Peripatidae; genus Epiperipatus; species Epiperipatus broadwayi. The sequence goes on along the minus strand of JAQFVV010006462.1, from coordinate 1,003,987 downwards.
GAAAAACATTTTGCAATATTTTTTTGCTGCAAGCTTAAAAAAAATTGTGATGTTTTATAAATTATCAAATCTATCAGTAAAATATATATTTATGCCTCAAAATAGTAAAACATACATTACCCTCTGCCAATAAACAATTCAAATCTTATGCAATAGAAAGAAGGACTTACTATTTTTTTTCCTTTCCTATATATATATATATATATGATCCTTTTTTTAAAATATATATATATTATACTATAATATATTATAAACCTTTATAATATATTATATATGAAATTTCAACTAATTGTTGCCTTTGGCAAAATAGTTCAGTTTGATTAGAGCATTCCCTTAAAATTTAGTATTTAAAAATGTAAAGATTATGTTTGATTCATTTGCTAGTACTGTCATAGTAGTCACGCATCAATATCTGAAAAAGAGAGGAGAAAAATACCACTCAAAACATTGTGTTAAATACTAACGTGGGTGCTATTACTAACAGTTATAAATATTTAGAAAGTTTTAATAAAGTTCAAAATTTTTCTAAAGCCATTCAGTTCTTAATTTTAGATTATAGATATAGTTCATCAAATAATTATTACTAAAATACCATTATCAAAACCTTTACACAAACACTCAATACGAAAAATGTTTGAAAATTCAGGTATCTATAATTGTCAATAAAAATTGAACTGAAATGATAGACTTTGTCAATTAATTATGCAAGCAGTATATCCATTAAATCAAGGACAACATAGTGTTAATTATAACTCAATAATATTTTTTCTTTACTTAATTTAAATATAACAAAATAAATAGTGATAGTATACTATGTTGGAAAGATTAATTTATTTAAAATTACACCTTAGTACTATTTTCAATCAGATTGGGTCATATTGATAGAACTAATATAGGTTTACATAAATAGAATTTATAAGTTAAATAATTTAAATAAACCATGCTTCTTTATATATATTTTTCAATTACAATTTCAATACACTTAATATTAAAATTATTTGCACTGAGTGCAATGATAAAAAAGTAAAGAGGTATGGTTTATTGCAAATAACATTAATGCAGTAAACAAGAAAGACTTCTGCATTGCATTGTTACATAAATGTTATGTTTAAATTATTTAACTTATACATTCTATTTATATAAATCTATATCAGTTCTATGAATATGACTGACATGGTTGAAAGCAGTTCTAAGCTGTTATTCTAAATAAATTAATCTTTCCAGCATAGTGTACCATCATTATTTTTTTTGTTACAGTATTAATTAATTTAGTATTTGTCTGAAAGTTTGTATTGATGGTTTATTATTAGATGTGATAAGTTGGACTATTTCCATCATCTATGAGTTAATGTTGAATGTATTAAAAATTGTAAACTTTCCAAATACACACAACTTATTAGTAATAACACACAAATAGACAACACATGTTAGTAATTATACATTTTGAGTAGCATTATTCTCCTCTTCTTCAGGTGTTGCTGACACAGTGATAATACTCACTTTGAAGTTGAACTCACACCTTTAGATTTTTGAGTATTGAATTTAAGGCAAACATCCTCTTCTGGGGTTTCTGGCACAGTGATAATATTCAAGTAGAAGTTGAACTCACACCTTTAGATTCTTGAATATTGAAGTTGAGGCAAATGTTCTACCAATTGAGCAACACCTGAAGAAGAGTGGAGAAATACTACTACTCGAAACATTGTGTAATTATGCTTTGACAGAATAGCTCAGTTGGTAGAGCAAGCATAAAAACTGGTGATCATGTGATGTTTATTGGCTTAAAACCAATCTTGTCTAATAGGATAGTGATGGCTATAGGTACTGAACTGAATTCAGACCTATATGACTATATAAGCTACTGAGTTTGGATTGAAAATATTATGGTGTTTTCAATTTAAGATTCATAGTTTTGTAGTTGAGTTAAAAGGTGGCTGCTGGGGGATTGCATTAGATCCTAAGATCTAGGTGCATTGCTCTCAGATCCAAGGCTCCTCATTGATGAAGTCCACGTGGCAGAAACTAGTCTGGGGATATTGGATGAGCAGACACTAGATGGGGATTTTATGCACAAGCCTTCTGGCATGCATTGATTCACTCGGGCTTGCACTGAGTGACAATATGTATAGAGAGTTTTGCCTGTTTTGTATTTGGAAAGTTTAAAATTTTCAATACATTCAACATTAACTCGTAGATGATGGAAATAGTCCAACATATCACATATATTAATTAATTTAGTCTTTTTTTAAAATGTGTATATATATATATATGTTTAATAATTCTCTATTTAATTATTATGAATTATGTTTTTGTTTTTTTAAATCTTTTTCCAAAGAGAGAAAAATAATTTTTTTAAACTAAAATACAGTTTTTATAATTACCACTAAAAGAAAAATTTAGCTTAACAAGAAAACTAATACTGAATATCAAAACCTTCATCAGTGATGATTTATTATATTTTCATTATTGATTTCTTTTTCTGTGAATGCAATTCTCTGATATTGTGATTTTATTGGTATCCATTCTTACAACTATTTTTTTTACTAATAGCATTAATGACAAATCTAAATTTCCAAGATATTTTATAATGAATATCCAGAAATGGTTCATAAATTACAAATTATCTTGTAATTAATTTAAAAATATTGGAATTACTTTATTTATTAATGATCAGAAGTTTTGTTGCTACTTTAGATTATTGTTCCTTCAATATTTAAAATAGTTGTCATAGGAAAAAAAATTTCATGATTGATTATTTTATAGGATATATGGACTCCAAACGACAGACTGAGCACAGTAGTTTGGTTCATTTGACCAAATTGAGATTTTTTTTTTTAAAAAAAAAAACAAAACAAAACTATTCAACAAAAAATTAATTTTAGAAACTTTGACTGTGATTCTGCTATTCAACTTCTAATTTAAGCTACTCAGGTATAATTGTTTGGTTAGTTGCTTAGGAAGTCATATGGATTCAAGCACCAATGTGATAATATATAATTCATTCAATTAACCAATCTGAGACTGATGGGAATGGTAGATCTTTTTACATTTCTCTTATTGAAATTGACTCTGAATCTTTAGCTGTTAAATTCACTATTCTAATAATGAACTATATCATGCTTTCTTTGAATGACATATAATATATCATAACTTTATTTCATTTATGTATATATATATATTTAAGTGAGCTTAACTATTTGCTTTATTAAGTTATTCAATTAGTGCCACCATAATGTAGATAGTTAAATAATAACTATTCATAAGTGATGATTAAACATGTAAAGCAATAATTTATATATATATTTCTAAATATTTGTGTATATATGTAGAAAAAAAATATTTGTAAAATATTAAAAGAAAGAAAATTTAGTGACAGCTAAGATTATTTAATCCATAATTCATTTAATAAATTTTCAGACATTTATAAAGAAAAGATAGACTTATGTAAACAATAAGGACTGCCAATTCATCTACAAGCTTTATGATAAATGCTTAGCCAGAGCCAGCACTTAAAATATCTCTGTCAGGAACCCCTCCCCCAAACCCCTGACCATGGGGGTTCCTGACATTTTAAGTGCTGGCTCTGGCTAAGCGTTTATCATAAAGCTTGTAGAGGAATTGGCAATCCTCATTGTTTATAATGTACAAGCTTAAGAGATAGGGTCATGTGATCTATGACTCTTATTTTGACTATTTATAGACATATGTAATTTTAAAAATTGACTTTATTTATGCTGAGCATACTTTCAATATGTTATGTAATAGGTTGTGTATCATAATGATTTTATGATACACAATGTATTGAAAGCATGCTCAGTATTAATAGAGTCAATTTTTAAAACTACATTTCTACCTTTTCTTTATAAATGTTGAGCAATTATATGTCTAAGTTAAGATTATATATAAAAATATATTTTTTTTAAAAGAGAGCGGGGGATTTCTTTTTTTTTTTTTGCATTTATCACTTGTTAAAAAAGACCCAGATTAACTCCTGATTATGTATTATATAATGCATAAATCTTATTAGTATTATGTTTATCTGACTTTCAGCAATGTTATAGAAATAATATTATGAAATATGTTTACTATTATACAAAAGTAGAGATGTATATAAAGTTTTTTTTAATATGACATTTGCTGTTATGTTTTATTCATAGCAACATAATAACTACTTTTGAGGGTTACACTGCTTTTATTGAAGTTGGAAAATTGGTTTGTTTGTTTGTTTGTAACTTTTGATGATTTTCAGGTTAAAATGAAATTTTTAAATTGAAGTTGAATATATTCAAATTCAATGAAATTGCTTGAAAATTGGTATGTGACTAAACTATATCAGCCTAATTCATTTGAAAGTGTTATATTTTCAGTGCCAACTAGTTTGATACATATAAAACAGAGGATGGGAATATATAAAAAATATTCAACAACTTCATGTATCACAGTTAACAATTATTTGTAGAACTTTCATTTGTTTTAAATAATAATCATGAGAAGGCACTATTCTTTTTTTTTCAATTTAATATTTTTTTAACTATTTTAAACTCTTAATATATATATCATATTTAGGATGTATACATAATTTTCTACTTAATATTGTTTGATAGTTTCTACTTTTATTTTAAAACAATTGTTTTTTTTAAAAAGGTAAACTAGAAAACTCACATTATTTAAAACAATTGCAAAAAGATAAAAGAGATTGTGAATTTTTTATTATACATAATTATGTACACATACTACAAATAATATATACATTAAGAGTATATATTCTGACTTACTGCAGAAATATTTAATGACTTATATATACTATGAATACGATAATGATTTAAAGTAAAATTATACATATTAAGTGAAGTTCATTTACAATATATATGCATGTATTACTAAATATATATATATATATATGTAATGGATATACATTTTAACTTATAGCAGAAATATCTGGTAGTATATATATATCAACTATAAGTGTCTAGTCAATTTAAAGTGCAATATAGTTTTACATTTTTAGTTACTGTGCCAATATTAGAAACTTAAAAATAATAGAAATCAAAAAAATTTATGTAATAGAAATGTAAAAAAAATGGTGTATTAAATGCTTTTATTGACTGTGCATTAAAAAGCAATAAAACAATTGTTTCTTCAACCACAACTGGAGTTTTTAGATTTAACTTGAAATAAAAACAAGATGAGCAAAAATTAATTATGTCAATCTTTATTTGACTTCATTAATTTCTGTCCACCCTGTTTTTATTTCAAGTTAATCTAAAAACTTTAATTGTAGTTGAAGAAACAATTATTTTATTTCCTTTTAGTGCACAGCCAATAAAAGCATTTAATTGAGAAAAAATTACATTAAGATGATCTTATCTTATTTTTATCGTCATAACTACCTTCTTAGAAGGAAAGAATGTTTAAAAAATATTAAATCAAGATAAATATTATCTTGTAATTTTTAATAAATAAGAAATAATATTCAGAATTTTAAATTTTTGCTTGATGTAACTGACTGGTGAATGATCTACTAGAAATGAGATTTATTTTCTCCCCAAGTGTCTGTTGGTTAAAAATCTTGCTATCATGTTGCTGTGTATGGTCACCATGAGTACTGCAGTTATGGTAAAGATGGTCAGACAAGCAAAAATAATTTATAACACAAGAAATTTTATAATTAAAACTTGATGTTTATTGCCACAAGATAACAGTAAAGTAAAATTAACAACACTTCAATATAACAATTTAACAATTATTAATGCTTACAGTTTAATATTAAAGAAAATTTCTTATACAGTCATGTGGCCATAGAGGTGTTCAAAATCATAATAAAGCTAATGTGATTTTTAAAAGTCCTTAAGTTTACTTTTGAACCTTCACTGATGTTTACTGGGTCATTCATTCATAATCCTTCTGGTCATTCATTTATAATCTTTTTGAATACCCAGTCTTATGTTTCCTTGGATTAATGCAAGCATCTCTATTGATACAAATGTGTATGCCAATCTTGGGTTCCTTGAATTAATGCAATCATCTCTGCTGATATGACTGTGTCAAGATTTGATTCTTCTTACACATGAGCTTTTATCAGCACTATAGTCATGGAAAGTTTTAGAACACTAGTTACTACCCTTGTTTATTTATCATTTTAGTTTATCTATATCCTGGCTTATTCTTCTAAACAAACATGTTCTTCTGCAGAAATACTTATCTTATCAAAATATTTTAACTTTAACATTTATAAGTTTTTAATTTTTACTTTAGCATTTATTTTAAATTCAGCACAATTATTACATTATACATATATTGCACACCTTCATTTCAGAAATTGCCATTTCTGAAAGTCTCATGTAGTCAAAATAATTTGGCTCCTTCTTAGTTCTTTGGGATTTATATCAGGTGTATTCTTCTCAGTGATAATATTCAGATCTTTTTTCATGCTTTTGTTTACTTCCAGTAAGTGTGATCCCTCTTCAGTATTTGGAATGTCTCACACTATAGTATTTCCAATTTGATCAACATCTTTTTTATGATGGTTGATATGCTTTATATGTTTTTTGTCTGTTTTTTTCTGTTTCTGTCTCTACTATTATTATTGCCTTGATAGATGTTATTTGATTATGCCTTTCACCCAGTACTTTTTGAGAATGTCTTTTTTCAAGACTTTATCTCATTTCTGCAATGTTGTTTTCATCACCCTCAATTTTTTTTACCTGAGTAAGTAACTTTGTGTGTATTTTTATCTTAGCTGATGATTTATCAATACTACATTATGTCATGCTATGCTGATATAGTAGAGCTGAATACAAGGTTTCTTGTATATTCACAGTACCTTCCTAAAATAATATTTGCTTTAACATTTGTACTGTCTTTTCTGCAATAGTATGAGGGCATGACTATACGTTTAATTCTACATTCCTTTACAAACACCTCAAGTTTGGTGGACATAAAACTAGTTCCATTGTCTGATACTAACATTCAGAAAATCATGGAAAAGTAAAATTTCCTTAAATTTTTCTATTGGGTTTTTTTTGGTACTGGTACTTTTAACAACTATGTACTCAGTCCACTTTTAGTAACCATTGATCACCACCAAGAAAATATAATTGTGGAATGGTCTGGCATGATCAATGTGAATTTAGCTCCAATATGTTTTTGACTCAAATCAAACAATATAATTTTTCTCAGGAATGTTTGCATTCAACTTAACTGGGATGCTTGTAATGCATCTGTGTCTTTTTATGCAATTTTCTTTTTATAATATTATCTTTACATATTTTGATTCCAAAAGCATGGAATCATTCTCTACCTATGATAGAGTTAAGACTCACTTGCACTATATACAATGGTAACCTATAGACCTTATTTTTAAATTCTACAGTTACATTTATTTTCTCTAGTATAATACTATTACTACTGGCAACTTTCATCCTCATGCTAGTTTGTCATTAATATAGAGAGGTTCTTATATTTTTTTGTTATATTCTTCCAATATTTGACTGCCACCATTGAGGCACTTGCCCTGCTATTGATTTATATGGTCATTTTTGTATTTAATAAATTTCACTGTTAACATAAATAGATTGCAATTACTAATTTGTGTACTATGAATCTCACACTTTTTCTTATTTTCCTTGGGTAAAATTGGTGAGCTGCTATGTCCTTTTTTTTTTAACACTACATTCTCTTTCTAAGTAACTTATTTTTCCACAGGTTCTATAATGTTCTTTATTAAATTTACATTTCTGTGCTATGTGGCTTTTTTTGCACAATAATAACATACTATTTTTTTCACCTTACTTTTAGTGGGCTGATATTTATTTTTAGTTTTTTTTTTTTTTATAAATGCACTATCTTCATTAGTAAAATTATGGAACTCTTTTGATTGTCAAGCACTATTTAATGGGCTACTCCCATTTTGATCACTTCTTTATATGTTCTCTCTTGAGGTCAGCAGCAGCTGTTTAAGTCTGTCATTGAACATCCCCAAAGTAAATGTTCAAGCAGTGTTCTTTAAGGCATTGCCATATTTACAACTCTTGGCAAATTTACTCAATGTTTGATCATAGTCACATTCTCATTACCCTTTATTTTGCTATTTATTTTTAAAATATAGCCTTGCTACATGGTTTTGAGTTCTGGGAAATAAAATAGTTATTTAATTTTTCAACTACTATAGTGTATCAAAATTTTTCTGTCTCTTCATGATAGCATCATCAATTTGCAATTTTAATTACCTGTTGTGTAGTATAACATAATAATGTAGTAGTTTTAATGGAGTCACTGACAGTTCTATTAAAAAAGTTTTTCTATCCACTTTATGTAAATGGGCTAATCAAAAGAACCATTAATGTTAAATTCATTTATTGTTAATTGTAGCACAGACATTATCTTAATACCTCATCCAATTTAATAATTTGTAAGTAAAAAAAATGTGTTACATGATTAACTAACTTCCCAATTGACTGACTTATCAAGCCAGTTAATTTAATATACATGATTTAACATTATTTACATCCACAAATTCTAGCTTTTTATTGAAATTCTGTTGCTGACTATTACAATACCAATTACATTTCGAATTCGATCCTGTCACTAGTTGTACCTGTTTTCTGCTGTGTATAGCTACCATGAATACTGCAGTTGTAAAGGTGGGAAGACAAGCAGAAATAATTTATAACTCAATAAACTTTATACTAAAACTTGGTGTTTATTGCCAGCAAGATAGCAATGGTAAAGTAAAATTAACAATGTATTATATATAACAATTAATAAAGCTTATAGTTTAGTATTAAATAAAATTATTTACAATATGTCACCATAAAGGTATACAAAATCATAATAAATTGGTGTGACCTGTAAAAGTCCAAAGTCCACTTTTGAATCTTCATGGGGAGGGGGTCACTGGGTCATCTGTAGTCCTCTTGAATAAGTTAGTCTTGAATTTCCTTGAGTTACTGTGATTACTTCCAACAATATGAATGTGTGTGACAAGACATCGATTCTACTAACAGGTGACCTTTTATCTCCTTTTCAGTTCAATCTCAAGCAGCAGCACTATAATCATGGAAAGTTTTAGAACAATAATTACTACCATTGTTTATTCATAATTTTATTTAATCTGTATCCTAGTCTACTCTTTTAGTCATATATTTTTTACTATAGGAATGCTTATCTTATCAAAATATTTTGACTTTAACATTTATAACTTTTTAATTTTTACTTCCTAATACTTAGCATTTATTTATAATTTAGTATAGTTATTTACATTATATATACATAGCATGTTATTAAAAAAATGTTGTAATCTTAATGGCTACCTTCAATTTAATTTTTCAGTAATATGTCTAAAAATATAAAAATTTAATATTTATTTATTTAACTAAAATTTTAATACATTGCATATTTTTTAAAATAGTGATTGTTGAAATAAAATTTCTATGATGTTTTTACTACACTTTTAGGTCATGGATTTAGATTACATTGATTATGTTTCTTGATAATTGTATTTTATTTTGAATCATCATAATTTTTAAAAAGTTATATGTTTCTAAAGATTAAATAAATAATCGAATATATTAATTTATTTCTGAAGTAATTGTCACTGACAAAATAGAGTGCACACGATGTATATATACATACATATAAATTAATATTACGTAATCAGGTTTACATTTTACATTAACTTTTTTTTTCATGTTGAATGTTCCCATACAAAACCAGTGATTCATAAGCAGTAACTATCGATTTATTTATTTATTTATTTATTATTTTAAAAAAATATAAATCAATAATGATTTTTCAGTCAAACCATCCATGATAACTTCTTTTATTTTCAAGTGAATTGCTTCGAAATTTTCCAGTAGATTTTGTTTAGCAATTATTTAAATGTCAACTTTTATTTTTATACTAAGTTTATATATATTTTAAAAGATTTAATATTTTCAAAAGCTCGTCTTCATCATTTAAGGAGTTTATATTACTAATTGTAAGATATATTGTCATCCATTCTGTACAGTTTATTATAGTAGTAAATTGGCAGCCTTGAAGCCTAAACATTTCTGGGTCAATATTAACCTGAAACTATGAACTCTTAACTAATTATTTGATTATTTATTATTATTATTTTACGTTAGTATTTTTGAGAATTTATATTAAATACAGAATAAACCTTAATAAATAAGTGATTTTGATAATTATTAAGATAATTTTTTAAGTAAAAAATTGTGTCTTCTGAATTATCATCATAATATTTCATTGCTTGAAATATTATAAAATACAAATCTAACAATACAGTCATGTTAATGCAAAATCTTGATAATATTTTATTTATATTTTATAAATTACAATAATCTGTTACTACTACTACTACTACTACTAATTATTATTATTGAATAGTTTATTGCTCAGAAGTTTATAAGATAATTGAACATTGGAAGTGCCAGAAGTGAAGCATGATCCATAGACTTTGAGCTCCAGGTTCCTCTATTATAGACCTTAAATTCTGGAATCTACCAATTTGCCACTACATCAAACTATTCATGGCAAAATAATTGAGTGGTTTACTGCTTGTGAGTTCATAGAAAGTTTAGCCATTGGAAGTTAGATTTGGGATATTGTCCAACGACTTTGAATCCACAACTCCATCAAGCCATACAGTGTAAATTGCTGCAGTTCAAACATCAGAAATAACAGAGCTAAGTCATGATCCATGGATCATAATCTAGCTCCATAGTCTAACACTCTACATTAAATCAAGTCATGCACATTAATCTATACCATTTATTTTAAGCACTTCTATCACTTATCTTGGTTTATTGTTTTTGTCAAAATCATCTAAAATCCTTTTTTTCTCTTTCTTCCATTCTACTTTTCTTAAGCTTTCTAACTTTAAGTACACTAGCTTTCCTGTTTTTTTTAATCAATAATTTTCTCCATCTATTCTCTATAATATCTCCATTTTTTCTAATGTCATATTTTCAATTCCACCAAATCTTTTATTCTATGTTTTTTTTTTTCTTGTTAATAATTGTCCAAGTCTTCTATCTAGAACTAGCAACACTCCAAATAAATATTTTCAAAGCCTTTTTCTTAGTTCTAAAGTTGCAAAATAATATTTTAATTATTGTAATTTTCTGTTTAATTTATTTATCAATATATTTTATCTATTAAACACTTTTTTAAATATTAAAAGGCAAGTTTATACCTGTCCAACTACCATTTTAAACTTTTATTTCATTCATGGGGAGGGGGTTTCTATAGATTTAAGTGAAGTTTTTTTCATCTCAAAATGTCTATAAATTCCATCTACTTACCTTGCATTTGCAATTACTATCATATGCAATATTAGTAGAAAATCTAATTCCCCCTCCATATTAAAAAGGATCATTGAAGGATTAATTGTTTGCATGATTGTAACTTTAATCTCTGGAAGTAATAAAGGTTTACAATCGATGGATCACCCCTAGCTCTAGAATCCACAACTTTATTTGCTGTGCTATTCTCTTCTTTTCCAATATTAATTTGATCCTTATTAAAGCATTTCTTATTTAGTAGCTCATTTGAAACAAACAGAAAAAAGGGATTATCTACAAATTTTTACTACAAATTAAATATTGTCTAACACTATACTAGTAATTATAAATTGAATAAAAATTAATATAACATTACAATACTAGCCAAAAAAAACAAAATTTTACTGAAATTCTTCCAAAACTATGGTTTCATTTATTAACAAAAAGTGAAATTCAATAAAAACATACACCATATATATACAAAACAAAATTGTTTCCCCTTCATTTACTTCAAAAACCAATTTCCCTTAACATCAAAGGATGTATATCTTCAATAGATTGCTGGCCTCAAATTCAAAAAGTTCCATCAGCAAAGTTTCTTTTACTTTTCTTTTCAATCCACTTTTCTATATATAAAAAATAAGCTCTGCATCATCAAATAAAATTTTATGACCTGTATTTATTCAGTTTATGAATATACAAAGCTGAATTATGATATCTATTTTTAATTCTACTCTTACAAATTTTAATTCTTTCATTAAGTCTTAATTTACTTTCATTTTTATAAAGTTTATGACAACATTAAGGAATCTTATAAATTACCCCCAGGAATAGATTTGCTATCAATTGACTGTTTTAAACTATTTAATAGTTAATTTAAACTCAGGCCTTTACCACACAATAAAAAACTATTCTTATAATCAATTTACAAATTGATGACTTATATGGTGAAGAAATAAACTCTTTATAATTTTTATTATTAACAAATTTATTGATATTTTTATTAAATTTAATATTCTTAATAAATTCAAGATTATAACTTACTTAATTTAATATAGTCAGAAGATAATTGACTCCTCTGAATATAACTATTATTTTCAAAATTATTAAATCTTCTATTGTTATAACTGAAATTCAATAAAGCTTTTTATGAGTAAAAGGTTGATAAGTGTCTGATCTTATCATACTTTTTAAATTTTTTGATTTTATAAAATGACTACAAAATAAAACATTATCTACTATATCAACAATTAAGTTTAGAAATTTTAACTTAACAAATTCAAAAGTACCCCTGTCAATAATCAAATTACTATTACAGACAAAAGCATTCAGTCTATCAAAAAAATCTTTCAGTTTATCTTCCCGTATAACTAATGATCATCAACATACCTAACAAATAATTTTAAAGAAACAGAAAAATTAATAATATCAATATAAAAACTCAATATAGACACAACACATTAACCTTTTTCCCCCCCCCGGCGGGCCCTCTTCACCTTTCAAAACACCCCTCCCCCTTTCTTTTTTTTTTTAAAATTTTTTCTTTATATTTCTTTTATTGGTTTTTTTAAATGTTGTTTTCGGTTGGGTTTTTTTTTTTTTTTTTTTTAAAAAAAAAATAAAAAAAAAAAACATTTAAAACTAAAAAAAAAAGGAACGTTTTTTGTTTTGTGTTTTTTTCCTTTCTTTTTCTAAAGAGGGATTTTTTGGTTTTGTGGAAAAAAAAAAAAAAAAAAAAAAAAAAAAAATAAAAAAAAAAAAGAGGTTATTATTTTTTTTAAATTAAATTTTTTTATTATTATATATTATTTATATAAAAATTAAAAATAAATTTAATAAAAAAAAAAAAAAAAAAAAAATTTATATATAAAAAATTATATTTTTTTTTATATTTTTTTTTTTTTATTAAAAAATATTTTTTTTTTTATTTAAAATAAAAATTTTTTTTTTTTTTTATATATTTTTTTTTTTTTGTTGGGTTTTTTTTTTTTAATAAAATATAAATAAATTTTTTTTTAATTTAAATTTTTTTTTTTTTTTTTTTTATAAAAATATATATTTTTTTTTTTTTTTTTTTTGTTTTTTATTTATTTTTTGGGGTAGTGTTTTATAATTTATTGTTTTTTTTTTTTTTTTTTTGGTTTTTAAATATTTTGGGGTTAAAGGAGAAATAACATAACCAATAAATAACTTATGCCTCTTTAATTTTATAAAACACATCATTTCACACAAACTATATAGAATCTTCTAATAACAATAACAAATTGTGAATAATCATAATGTTATCTACCGAGAAATATTTATGTTTCCTTATTTTTAGCCTATCAACTGATTGATACATGTTTTGAATATCTAAATTATCAAAAACATTATCATTTTCTAAAACAAATCAATATGCCTGAAAAGAAGCACATACACAAAATTGGCCTAAATTTATATAATTCTTAAAAAAAACTTTTTTTTGAAATTTTATCAACAATTTCCCCTGTAAAATCAAAACTACACTTTAAAAGAAAATTATCTTTATGAGATTTTCAAATTAAAAAAAACTTTAGGAGCCAAGACAGCACTAGAATAACAACTTAAATAAGTGAATTTATCTAAAAAAAATGTATTTTCTATAATTTCAATTAATTTAGATTTTATTTTTTTACCAAGATCAAAATTTAAAATAGAATACTTCCCATTTTTAATTCCTAAAGAAACTTTATTTTTAAAATCACTATTATTTACCAATGCAAAATGGCCACCTTTGTCTTCTTATAGTATGTAACATCATTGGCCTTCAATCTTTTTTTAAGAAGATTTATTGCTTCGAGTCAAAAATAAAATTTTCTCTCTAAAGTAATTGTCTATTCAAAAAATTACTTGTAGGGATTTTATTATTATCTGGAATATTTCTACAACTTTTTATAGCAGAAATAAAATCACCCCATTTAGTAATAGGAGTGTGGTAAACTGATTTTATTTCTGCTATTGAATGTTGTAGAAATATTTGAGATAATAATAAAAAGTCTACATGTAATTTTGAAGAGGCAGTTACTTGAGATAGAAAAATTTATTTTTGCCCCAATGCAAATAGATTTTCTTAAAAAACTTTAAAGGCCAAAGATATTATCTATTAAAAAAAGACAAAAGTGGGTTTTTGCTTTGGTAAATAGTAGTAGTTTTAAAAAATAAAGTTTTTTTAGAATTAAATAATGGAAAGTATTCTATTTGAAATTCTGATCCTGGTAAGAAAATAAAATCTAAGTTAGTTGATATTATGAAAATTATTGGAAAATATTTTTTTTAGATATATATTACTTCTTATTTAAATTGTTTTTTCGTAATGTTTTGATTTTACAGGGGGGAATGTTGATAAAATTTTATTTTTTTTTAGAATTTTTAAAAATTGTATAAATTGTGTATCTTCTTTTGAAGCGTACAAATTTGTTTAGAAAATTATAGTGTTTTTGTTGGTTTAAATATTGAAAACATGTATCAATTAGTTGATAGGCTAAAAAGCATTAATGTGTTTTTTATTGTTTTAAAGAAACATGAATATTTTTTTGCAGATAAGATTAAAGTTATTCATGATTTGCCATTGTTATTAGAGGATTCTATGTATTTTGTGTGTAGTAATGGGTTTCATAAAATTAAAGAAAGATAGGTTATTGGTTATTGTTATTTCTCCTTGAACTATTTTGCACCAGATTTATGTGTCAAATCTTTGAATAGAACTTAGTGAGGCTTATATGAAATATTTCTTTGTTTATTTTTTTTTTTTTTTTGCATATAAACCTCTATTTTAAATATACATAATAAGCTAAATATACATAATAAGCTATCTAATGATTTCAATTTTAAAACATTTTAAAAATATGAAAATAAATACCTCAATGTTCTTACTATTAAGAATGTAGCATATGGTTATTGGTTGTAATTTATCTATTCAAAAAGTTAGAACTATTAAATGTTAGAAGTTTGAATTTTATGTTATTAAAAAAACATATATTTAAAATTAGTTACTGTCTAAGAAAGAAAAAATCCAAAAATTAATAAATTATTTATTGTTATTAAAATTTTAAAGAATATTCTATTTGCCATTTTGACAAAAACTATTCCTTTTCATCAAATGATAACTGTTTTGTGACTGTTTATGAATGCTGTGAGGAACATTCTGTCAGTTGTATTTTTAAAAATAAAATATTTTTAAAGACAATCTTTTATTAGTGGTGTAGGTTTTTTTAAAATTTAAAAATACATTTTTTACAAAAATATTGCATTATAATCATTAATTTGTAAACAAATTATAATTTTTCTTTACAAATTGCCAATTTTGCCTCAGCTAAAGTATTCTGAAATACTCAGCCAATCAGAACTTAGCTACATCCTCTATAACTTTATCATAACAATAGAGGATACTGTCAATCAAATAAAAAGCTCTATATAATGCTGACATCTTTTGGTTGTTTTTTTTAATTTATAGGTAAAACTGCAGCTGCTAGAAAAGGGAACTACAATTCAATATAATTATAGATAGTCTTAAAATAATATAGAAAAAATAATGAATGCAATGCCATACTAATGCTTAAAATATCAAAAAATTAAAGCTATAATATTAATGTGCTCTGTTTATATTGATTTTTTAAGAGAGTAGTATTATTAATAATTTTTCTGTTTCTTTAAAATTATTTATTACATATGTTGACAACTGTTTGTTTGTTATACAGGAAAATAAATTGAAGGATTTTTTTTTTTTGATAGACTGAATGCTTTTGATTCTAAGATTAAATTTACTCTTGAGGAGGTACTTTTGAATTTGTTAAGTTAAATGTTCTAGTTGTAAGTATTGATAAGATTGAAAATATTTTATTTTGTAGTCATTTTATTAAAGCAAAAAATTTAAGAAATATGGTAAGGTCAGACAGTTATCAATTTTTTATAGTCATAAGAAACTTACTTTATTGAATTTTTTTTATAGGAATAGAAGGCTTAATAATTTTAAAAATAATAGTTATATTCAGAGGAATCAATGCTTCTGATTATATTGAATTAGGTTATAATCTTAAATTTATTAGGAATATTATATTTAATAAAAATATCTATAAATCTGTTAATAATAATAATAATTTAATAGTGAGAATAAAGAGTTTATTTCTTTATCATATAAGTTAGCCATTTGTAAATTGATTTATAGGAATAATATTTTATTTGGTCACATGATAGTGTCTAGTGTCTTAAGAAGAAAACCCTGAATTTAAATTTAATATTAAATAATTCAACATATTCAAATGATTGCAAATCTATTCCTGAAGTAGTTCACAAGATAACTTGTAGTTGTCATAAAATGTATATAAATCAGAGTAAATTAAGTCTTAATGAAAGAGTTAAAGTTCATAAAAGTAGAGTTAAAAATAGATGACATCACTAGCTTTGTATATTGATGAACTGAATATAGATGATAAAATATTGTTTGACAATGCAGAGGTTATCTTTTATGAAAAAAGTGAATTGAAAAGAAGAGTAAATGAACATTGATGATAAAACTTTTTGAATCTGAGGCCATTAATTTTATGAAAATATTTTTTAATATTAAAGAAGTTGGTTTTTGAAATGAATGATGGGAAGACTATTTTGTTTTGTATATATAGTTGTATATTTTTGTTGAAATTCACTATTTATTAATAGATGAAACCAAGATTGTGGAAGAATTTTAGTAAAATTTTGTTTTTTGGACGCATTGTAATGTTATATGGATTTCTATTTTAATTTTTTACTATGTATCTTTTTTAAATATTTTTATATTTTATATACTGCATAGTTTATATATAATACGTGTGTGTGGATGAATCTTTAGTGTGCATGTATTTAAAGCCTCAATAATGTGGACAACAATGGAAATCTTTGCAAATTTATTGAAGCATATTTTTTCTGATATTATAAGTTAACTTTTAAACAAAAGGTAGTTGTTTAGTTAAAGGGTAACAGTCCCAAGTTAATCTAGATTGGTTAGATGAATAGTGATGCTAAGATTATAAAAATAAAATTACAATTGTAATATAATGTATTCTTCATTATTGCTGAAGGAGGTGACATACTTTTATCGATGCTGATCTATTTTCTTATTAAATAACTTGCTTAAGAATCTGAATTATTATATATAAATTTGTTTGAACTTTTTATTATATCATTATGCGTAAATCTCATCAACTCATCTGTTTTATTTTTAATGAAAATGTTTTTATTTTAAATTTCTGTAAACATATTTATATATAATTGTATGTACACTCATAGACTTACATATGAAATTAATCTTCATCTGCTCGCATTTACTAAACTTCCAGGGTTATTCACTGTGACCCCTGTTGTATGTAGATCATTTAATCCATGACTTCACACTGGTGGCCTCTAGGCAAATAAAATACCAGTTTATTTGCCTTCTGTTTCCATCTATATTTATATGTCTGAAAGAAAAGAAAATCAATTTTTTAATAGAACTTTTTCCAAATGCCTAGTCTATCTTGGTTATGGACTCGTGTCAGATTTAAAATAATTATGTATATGATTTTGTGAAACAATTGTTTATTTTAAATGCCACCTTTAAAAAAAAAATTGCCACGTCATTATTGAGTTTGATCTACATTTAAAACCCTTCTTTATAAAACAAACATATATGTATATATGTGAGTGTGTTTTGTTGGAATTTATTTTCTATCTTAGGTTTCAAAACGAAAATTTATTAATGACTAAACGAGTCGCTTCGCATTCATATATTTATACTGCAAGTGAAAGGAGAAAGTACTTACTTTCTTTTTTCACTTGCATACATAGAGGAAATGGGGGAATAGTTAGCCAGTGTTATGGTTGTTTTGAGATATTTTTCAGAATTTTATACAGTGGACCAGGAATGGAGGCTACAATATTCATTTGCTAATTTCCATTTGTTTATTTTATATATTAGAGATTAAAATTACAATATAATTTTTACAAAGCCTTACTCGTTTTCAATAATATAGTATTTTGTTCTATTTTTTTATATATATATAGAAGTAGTAGCTATTAATTAAGGTAGATTTTAGCCTTTAAATAGCTCACTGTAAGGCAAAAGAAGTTTTTCCGACAGTCTCTCATAAAAGAACAGTAAATTAGAAAGCATTATTCACCAGACTTGACAATTGGATGAATGCTTTCCATTTTTGTTTTAACCGGATTTATCTGTAGGTCAATTGTGTGAAAGAAAATCATAGGCATGATTAGAATCTCAAAATATATATTTATTTAAGTTTATAATAATTTAGATTTGAATTAAATTTTACTTAATGAATATTTAAATGAAATATGCCATTGGAATTGGAAAAATTGTGAGTCATTTTACCATATAAATGTTGCTTCTAAAGGAATCTTTAGTCAGTTATAACCTCCTAGTTGTTAAAATAATAATAAAATGGTTGCACTTTATTCATAATATTACTAATATTTTGAAAGTCTCTCTTTCATAATATGTGTACATTATGTTAACATCATGAAGTTAGTTTAATACAAGAGAGTTAAAAAGTAGTTAAATTTGATCAAAATAATTATTCAAACTGAAGATCATATGTGAAAATTAAATTTTGTAATGTTAGCCTCAGTTTAATTACAGAGCTTGTCCATATAAGAGTTAAATAAATCAATGTAAAACATTTTAGAGTTTTAAAACAAAAATAAATAATAAGCCATAATCATAAACACAAATACTAGTATGAACAATGTAATACAATTAATGCTCTGATAGAACTCTAATTAAGGCTGTGGTATACCATCGCAAATTACATCAACTTACTTTAATATGTAGATCTGCTTTTAACAAAATATTCTCAAACACTGCATTAGTCTTCATTATAGTAGCTATTTCTTCAAAGTTTGTAGGTAAAAATCAACTGAAATTTGCTTTGAGTATCCAAAATAATAGATGGTATGTACAATGCATGCATATGATACATCAAGTTGTAGATAATTTATTTCGTTTTTAAATAGTTTTCAAAATGTTGATATGACATAGTTTTTTATAAATTTCTTTTATAACAAAAAAAAGTGTCGAGAATTTATGTATAAGAATTTTACAATGAATTAATAAATACTTTCAAGGTATATACAATATGATACTTACATATTCGACCTGCTGTGACATTTCAGATACACATCAATTTATCACTAACTTTTAGATCTTGCAATCTCATCAAATAATGTATACATCGGAACTTCTGACAAACTTAAATGATAAACTTTTAAAAAAGACTCTGAGTATATGTTATTTCATAACATTTTGCAAGGTTAGAAAGTTATTGGCAGACTGATATATATGAGAAATGTCACGAAATGTTCGACAATACATAAGTATAAATTTGTACACAAAAATGATAAACACATTATGATACTAAATAAAACAGGTAGTTGTAAGTTTTTAGTATGGCATTTTGCCATCGCAAACACTTCCCCTCCCTACAGGAGAAATATACGGCATTCTGTCATTGCAAACACAGGCAGCAATTCCCAAATTTTAATTAAATTTGAAAAACACATGTATATTAATCTTAGCAGGAAATTATAAAATGGACACTAAAACAAAATTAACAAAAAAAAATACTACATAAGCAAAATCAAAAAATATATGAAACAATTGGGTAACTCTCTGCAGAAGGCCATCAAATATTACTATTTCATTTTAACTGCATCCTTCTCTGTATTGGACAGCACTTTCCAAATTTTAATCATGATGAAAAGTCTCTCATCTATTTCAATTACTTTGTTAGTGCTTTGGCTTTCATTAGTGAGGATCCTTGGATCTGAGAGGACTGCATCTAGATCTTAGGATCTAACGCAACCCTCCAGCAGCCACCTTTTATCTCTACTTATCTACAAAACTATGAATCTAAAATTGAAAACAAAATATTTTCAATTCAATCTCATTAGCTTATATAGTCATATAGGTCTGAACTCACTTTAGTCCCCATACATTTTGGTGTCTTTGGCTTTTTAATAACAATAGCCACAACCATCTTATTAGGCAGGATTGGTATTAAACTACTAAACATCACATGATTACCATTTCTTATGCTTACTCATAACTGCTATTAAAACAGGCAAAACTTACTATATAGTAGTGCCACTCAGTTATGAGCAAGTATAAGAAATAGTGACCAAGTGATGTTTAGTGGTTTAATACCAATCTTGTCTAATAGGATACTGGTGGCTATAGTTATTAAAGCACCAAAGATATCAAAATGTATGGGTACTGAACTGAATTAATATATATATATATATATGATTATATAAGCTAATGTGCTTGGATTGAAAATATTATTGTGCTTTCAAATTTTAAACTCATAGTTTTGTAGTTAAGTAGAGATAAAAGGGTGGCTGCTGAAGATTTGTATTAGATCCTAAGATCTAGATACAGTGCTCTAAGATCCAAGGCTCATCATTGATGAAAACCACAAGCTAAAAACTAGTCTGGGGATATTGGATAAGTAGGTACTAAGATAGGGATTTTATGCAAGCTTTTTGACATCCATTGATTATTATGGCTTATACTGAGTGGCACTATTGTATGGAAAGTTTTGCCTGTTTCAATAATAATTATGAGCAAGCATAAGAAAGGTGATCATGTGATGTTTAGTGGTTTAAAGCAATCCTGCCTAATAGGATAGTGGTGACTAGGTTATTGAAGAACCAAAAATGCAAAATGTATGGGTACTGAATTGAGTTCTGATCTATATAACTAAATAGGCTAATGGGCTTAGATTGAAAATATTATTTTCAGTTTTAGACTCATAGTTTTGTAGTTAAGAAGAGATAAAAGATAGATGCTGGAGGGTTGCATTAGATTGTAAGATCTAGGTGCAGTACCCTCAGATCCAATGCTCCTCACTGATGAAAGCCACAAGCTAGAAACTAGTTTTGGGATATTTAATAAGTAGGTATTAGGTATGGATTTTATGCACAAGTCTTTTGGCATCCATTGATTACTCTGACTTGCACTGAGTGGCACTACTGTATGGAGAGTTTTGCCTGTTTTAATAACAGTTATGAGCAAGCACAAGAAATGGTGGTCATGTGCACAAAATGATCAAAAATTTGAAATTATAAAATTTATCACTTAGTTTTTCAGAAGTTCCCATGTACACATTATTTGATGAGATTGCAAGGTTAGAAAATTATTAGCAGAACAACATGTATGTGAAATATCACAGCATGTCTAATATGTAAATACATGCAATATTAATAATTAGAGTTTTATGTTTTATCAAAATAAATTATTTCAAGTTCATTCTTTAGAAAGTAAAACTACTCTTAATAATAAAAATAAAATTAAGTTTATCAACACGGTTTTTCTTTTGTTTGTTAGTCTTAGTCTCCTGACAGTTTTTGCTTTTAAGAGAACATGTAAAGGTAGTAGGCAAGCAGCCTGAAAGTTTTATTATTGAAGTTGAGATTTTGGCTTCCAGTAGACTAAAAAGTATTCAAATATATTGCGTCTAAAGTGTTCTCTGAAAAGTTAAATTTGCCGAGAGTGTGAGAATCTCATAGAACTGCACATCCCAGCCTTTAATGAAAATCCTAAAATGACTGAGTAGAGCTGGCAAGAAGGCTATTTTCCTTTCGGAAATGTCTGGCGCTCGGAAATGTCTGGCCCCTGTACACAATGCCATCTGATGCCTTCACTTGAGAAGCCCTGAAAACTGCCACCACTGCTAAAGATGTGAACTGTGAACCAAAATTGCTGCCAAATTCTTATGAGTGCTTCTACCGTCAAACTGGAAAAGTCTCCACCTGAAATTGCCTTCAAATGCCTACTTCTGATGAGGTAACCCAAATTAATCCAAGAGCTCTTGTGATATCTTATTTTTTCTAGAAAGCTATAGCTAATTCCATTTATTTTATCTTATAATTCTGTTCTTGTTTCTTTAAATTCTGTAACTTAATTAGTGTATTCTATCTCTATACTTGGGTTAATATTTTGTATTTATTAATCTGTTTTTTTTTATTATGATGGTGTGCTAGCATAGCCATCGATCAAGCGAATTACTCCTTTTTTATTTAAATCAATATGCCACCATTAACGTGTTTTAAATTATAAATTTTGTCCTATTTTATTATCTCGTTAAATTGCTCATTCGAGGGCTATCTTACTATTATTTAACTATATAATAATTTTGCAGTTAAAACTCCAGGATGTTTATTGGTTTTAACATAATATGAGAATATGTGTGAGGTTAATGAGCGAATATTTAACGAATGCATGATTGCATATTAACTTATATTTTCTTTTAAAACCCCATAATTATGCATTCTCCCATTTAAATATGTTTTATTGTTTTGCTTAATTTCCAAAGCTTATAATTTTTAGGTCGAGAATGTGCAGTCTTTCTTAAAATAAATATTTGGGGAATTGATTTGGTGCTTTATCAAACTAAATGAATCCTTTTAAAATATTTTATGTACTTGTTCGAGTGTTGCTAGTAGATGTATCAGGTGTTTGAGACCACTTTGTTCCTCCAAAGGGCTTTAAATGGCTAAAACTGTTTCCCCTTCACTTTCTGCAGTTCCCAATTAGAGTGTGTACTCGAATTGTCACACCTGGAAATTCTACACAGTTGTCACACAGTTGCTAAGTACTTGGATGAGTCCAGACTTGGGCTGCCATGTGACACAACTTCCTATGGATTTATGGCAAGATACCTTCCTGTGTTTCATTTTATTTATTTATTATTTAGTTATTTTTTTTGCAAAGCTCTGTGGTTTCAATGTACCACACCCTCTATCTTTTACAGTAATTCCTCAATAGCACCACCGAATCCCTAATATGATTTTTAATTATTTCTATGAATATACACACCCTAATCACATCCCCACCTTATAGCTTAACGAGCATCAGTCCATTCTATTTTCGAATTCAAGAAGTGTTATATTGAAACCTTAGTGTCTCCAAACCTTTTATTCAATTATTTCTGATATTTACTTAGAGCACCTCGCATATCTTCGCAAACTCTCCTAGGCACATTATCATAATGTTATTGTATTAGCTCGAGGTATAGAGAATTAATTAACAAGCCATAATGTAAATTTTGATTGACATTTGTTTTAAAACATTAATTTTAATTAGTAAACATCGCTGTCTTACATATGCAGACAGTGCGCATATATAATTGATAGCTTAATAAATCTTTGTAATTTTACTAAATTTTGATTCTTTATTTACTTTTTTGATCCACACTACTGTCTCTGTTTATATCACTTTTATACATCTATTTTGTGCCATCCATAGACATTTAGTTAGCAAACCCAAGCTTATATTGTAGTATAGTCTCTTTGTTTTTCCCTGACCACCAGCATCGATAAAAGGGTTATTTTATTAGTAGCATCAGATGTGTTATCATGTAGGTAGCGCTGTTGAGCATAGACTTTGGATTCGAACTTAGGTTTTTTGGGAAGCAGCCCTTCTTAGTGTTGAGTTCGGTGTCTGTGTTTAAATTCTGCAGTGTGTTAGCGAGATAGATGAATCTGACCATTATATAGTATTTTTCCCCCCCCAGGTCCATGTACTTCATGCTCTCAGATCTAATTGCTTCAGCTTCATCTATTTATATAGAAAGTATGTTGAAGTAAAGAAGGGTTCCCTCTTTTCTTCCAAAATGTAAGCTTGTGATTAAGACCTGTAGAGGTCCCTACTATTGCATTTTATATGCACATTCTTGAGGTTACAGCCTTAATAAATTACAAACA
Source organism: Epiperipatus broadwayi (assembly GCA_028023455.1). NCBI lineage: Eukaryota > Metazoa > Onychophora > Udeonychophora > Euonychophora > Peripatidae > Epiperipatus > Epiperipatus broadwayi. The sequence goes on along the minus strand of JAQFVV010006462.1, from coordinate 979,952 downwards.
ATCTAATATTTATTTTGTTAAGAAAGACTCCTTAATAATTAAGTTTTGTGTATATGTGAAAATTAGATCACTTCTTTGTTTCATTCAAATCTTTTATTAATAATAATAAATAATAAAGATGAAATATTATAAAACTATAATTTCATAAGAAATAATAAAGATAAGAACGTATAATAATTATCATAAAAATATAAAATAAAGATTTTAATCAAATTTAAAGTTATCAATTTTAAATATTTTATAAATTATATATTTATATGTGTAAATTTTAAAATGAAAATTCTTTCTATTAATTTTAAATTATTCTACATAAAATTTTGAATAATCTTCACTATTATATAATCTAATATTATTATGAAAATTGAATCTTAAGCCAAATACACAAAAAGCTCATCATATCATATTAGTAGTTAATAGAATAACCAGATATTGTAGTTAAAGTCAATAAAAGACTTTAGATGCACAAAAATTCATATGACATGTAAGCACTTTAGTGACAAATTGATCTTAACATCTTCTTTAAAAAGGGTAATTAAATGCTTTGTCATTTGAAAAGTTATCTGACATTCAAGCACCAGATATAACAATCAAACTGTGATCCAGAAACTTTTAGCTCTGATATCCAATTATTCAATCCACTAAATCAGGAGTGGGCAACTGTTTTGGCTCAGGGCCACAGAGGCTGGTGGAGGCCTGCATCGGGGCCACTTTGTAGAAGCGAATGTTAGCAGAGGGCTGTACCTTTTTTCATGACACAATAAACACACTGTTTTATCCCCTATATTACCAAAGAAATATTTGTTTGTCCATTCTTCATTAAACACACAACATTCATCACCGATTTTACATTTTTTGGAAGGTTCATGGTTTCATTAAAGTTGGAAATGTATATATTTTCTAATGCAAAGACAAAATTGAAATTAACCAGATCAACAGGAAAAGCATTGCACATCGTATCTACCCTGCACATGTGTATTGATGTGGCTATCCTAATGGAAAATATGAGATGAATCTTCAGTCGTGCACGGGAAGGAAATCTCAGTTCATGGCAGATTTTTCTGATTGTCTTGGGAGGCCACATAAAAACTTTTAGCAGGCCACATGTGGTCCTTGGGCCGCTATTTTCCCACCCCTGCACTAAATGGTGCAAAGATTTTTTTTAATATACTCAATTGAAAATAAATCCAGGAATCTTTATGTTATGAGACTGTCACTATATGACAGAAACTAAAACACACAAAGACAATTTGTGGTAATAGTAAAAAAGCATTAGTTTTAATTATAATACTAATGAAGAATTTACATAGTTACATTTGAAATTTAAATTATAATTTTTAATTATACAGAGTTTGTTTTACTCTAATTTAATCAAATAGAAAACATTTTAGAATTCAAATTAGACTAATTTTTGTTTTTCTTTAGATACAAATTACATTAAATTTGTTTCCTTTCTTTATTTGTTTTTTTTTTTTTTAAACTAAGGAAGAAAAAAAAAGTTTTAAGTTGCCTTTAGCTTTGTTTTGTATTTAGAATCAACTATGGTGTTTTGCTGGAAATATTTCAGGTAATGGAAATCTATTGTTTGTGAGGACTTTAATTAAAGGGTTAACATTTCCCAAAGGCAATCAACAACAAAAAAGTACTTCTAAATATTTTTATTAAAGAGAGAGAGAAAACAAAAATGATTTTGGATTTCCATTTTATCGTTTGGAGCAGTGTTTTTTTATATGCCTGTGAAACTAAAGAATAGTTGTTTTTTTTGTATGTACATATAAATTCATTATTATATAAGCATTCACTTATACAATCCAATTTTGCTATAGGAATGCATTTCATCCAAGGCTCCTCACTGATGAAAGCCATAAGCTAGAAACTAGTCTGGGTGTATTGGAAGAGTAGTCACTAAAAAAATTTTTGTTGCACTAACCTTGTAGATCCATTGATTTCTATGGCTTGCCCTAGGTAGCAATATTTTATGAAGAAAATTGCTAAATAAATCATCCATATATTTACTGTTAGAATATGTCATTGTTTTTTCAAATAATAATAATAATGTGAAATATATATCATTGTTGATACCAAATAAACTTTGCTTTTACCAATTAGAAAAAGAAAGAAGAAATGAAAATATTTTTATGATGATTTAAAATATTTTTAAGATGATTTTGAACTTTTTTGTATTGTTATCGTTTATATGTTGTATAGACTAATCTGATTATTCAATTACAGCATGCAAAAAATATATGTACGCAGTTTTTAATTTTAATATGTCCAATAGGGAAGCAGTATTTGTATAAAGCCTAAAGAATACTATTGTCATCTGAAATCTGTTTGTACTTTATAATGTTTGAAAATAAAATAATTTTAATAATTGTTTCAAAATGTTTTATAAGCAAAATTAAATTGTCAGTAAATATTTGTTTTCCAGTTAAAAAGTGGTATTTAAAATACCCAATAAAGCATTTATTGATTTATTTACCAATTTCTGAGTATATAGATTCAAAATTTAAAGTGAACACTTCCGAAACAATGTTGGGTTTAGATTTAAACTTAAACCAATATTCAAATTTATATATATGTATTAATTTATAGCATCGTTTTGCATTTAACTGAATGAGTGGACATTAATCATCACGATCTCTAATCTATGCTAGAGAGTTGATATATTAATGACATGAAAAAATATATATTCTTTATTTTTTTATCGTTTGATAGAGTGTGAAATTAATTTGAGTTTGTCAAAATGATTTAGATTGTATTTGCATTGTATATAATTTATATTTGGTAATATGAATTTGATTTACATTATAGAAAATATCAATACCAACACTCTTTAAAAGAAATTAGAAAAGTTTAAAAATAGAATTAGTGTATTATCAATACAAGATTTTATTTGTTACATTTACATAATATATATTTAATCATCAATTAAACATCTGAAAGAATGTAATAGTAAGAGAGAGCAATAAATGAGAAAGAATTGCATATAATGTATTACAATAGACTTTATTCATTAATATAATATTTTACTAAAATTATTATTTCATATTTAAACTGCCTAAGTACTATTTTAAAATTAATAGTATAAAATTCAGCTGTTGTTTAGAATTTGGGTACCAAGCTGTCTCTATTAGTATCAGTTAAACACTTTATATATAGAGATGAAATAGAACTATGTATTGAAGCGGTCAATCTGAGAGTCAGATTGCACTTCACACTCATACCCAATCTCCCAAACACCAAAACAAATTCAAATTGGCCCTACACCAATATACACACTTATCTAACCCAATTTTTTGCTCCTCTTTCAAAACTAACCATAATGAAGATATTTACAAATATCTTAAATAAATAAATTAATTAATAATATTTTATATAATTTAAAGTCGTATATGTGTGCAAAGGATATATATACACACACACAACAGGTGATGGGAGACTACTTATAAAATAATTATATCAGTGTATGTTATAATATAATGTATATTTAAAAATATATCAAAAATATTATTTATTTTCAGTAATGGCACTCAGAAAACCTGATGCAATCCAGTCAAATGTTCTCAAACATAATCAAAGTAATTAGCATGGAACCCATTAGCAAAGTTAGAAATATTATAATTTTAGAAATATAATGTAATACCCTTTAGTAGAAAAATTTATCCATTTTAATTTGGTTTTAAAATCGAAGATTAGACTTTAAAACAATCTTTTGAGGAATTTTCGGCCGGGTTGTATTGTTTTCTGACTTATTAAAACAAAAGCATGCATCCGATCTGCACATTGCAGATGGTCAAGATATGTAAACTACCTCCGGTTCTATAAAAAAGCATTCCATAACAAATTTAACAAACATATAAATAGGGCTAAATTTGAATCCAGAAGGAAGAACATTGTTTTTGAAGAGCAATAGCCAACTTACTCCATGCTGGTCAAATTTTCAAATCAATGTGCTGTGAATAGAGGAAAAACTCATCTTTCCCAGCCATATCATCTTCCACAAAGGTATCACCCTGGACCTGTCTACCATGAACTATATTAATGTGCATGAAAGTTAAGTAATAGAAATGATATCTGCCTGACAAACAAAAATTATAAACTAGATCTAGTCTACGAACCTTATGGATGCTGTGACTTATTGAAGACCACTCTTAATGATTATGGTAATGAATTCATGCCACTGCCTAATATCCATAAACCTTCTTTAATCAAACAATTTAAACCTTAATCTAAATGTTTTCACCTAATAACTTCTTTAATGTAAGATAATATAATTCTAGCTGATCTTGAGATCAGAAATCAAATGTTAATTAAAATAACTTGTATTTTCTTAACTGATTTTCATATGTCCTCGACTCTCTATATAAACCCTTTAATAATGTCTCTCCTATCACTAAGCCTAAATGATATATTTTCTTATCCTACCTTGGTGCGACAATAATATTTTATGATAACGTTTATCGCTATATTTTGTATTTTTAAACTAATATGCTGATAATCTCCTAAACTCACAAGCAAGTTCACTCTCTCTCTTTTAAACCCCCCTCTTTCCCTAGGGAGGCTAATTAATTACTAGTTTAAAAAAAACATTTTGTTATTTTCATTACTGTGGATGCCTGCCAGCTTGGGAGAAAACTTGCTAATTATACTTTAATGTTATACAAATAGCAGAGCAGAAATCTGCCTTTCTGATTAAATAATTCTACAAAATATTTTTCTTAATTATAAAAATAATAGCGCTAATTCTAAAATCGCAAATGTGTTTATTTGAAATTAAGTATTTTATTCTATGAAATAAATCGTAATAATCACCACATAACAATATATGATTACTTTTAGTATGTTATAAAAGCACTTATGATCCAATATTCACCTGTTGTTTTAATGTTTGTGGGGGTTAATATATATAAATTAATACAATAAGGGAAGGGGATTTTTCAAGTCAAGGTAGATTAACATGTCTACCATTTTAATTAAGTAACCCAACACTGGTTAGTAATTCGGTCATACCATTATGCTGGATATTCCAAAATATATAGGTATTAATTAAATATTTTGATCTTCAAAGTTTTATATATGTTGTTCAAAGTGTTGCGTGCATACAGGCTTTTTTGTTTACTTTTATATATTTTTGTTTCATTCCACCGGGCATATCGGAAAAGCCGAACCCCGTTTCATCGTATACAAGTCCATGAACAAGGGCATAACCCACCCTGGGACCCTCTTCACTGCATGAGATAGCTTTGCATGGGATCACTCTGGGACAGAAAACCCATAGCATCTCCCACCGGATCATTCTTTATTCAATGAGCCAATTGTGCTAAAGGCAGAAAGAAATTGATCACTATTTTTTCCATATAAAATATGAAGTACCTTTTAGGATTCAAGACTGGATCACAGATAAATATGCCCTCATGCTCGCACTGCTCTTTATTTTTAATTTTAAATACAAACCTATGAATATCCATCAGCCGTGATGTTATGATCTTGCTAAACAGATTTCTTTATTAGTTATTAATATTCTCAGGTGTGCGCCATTCTGCGACACAGTTTATCATTTTCAAATGAACTCTCCTACACACGTTTCTTGCACAGAATAAGCTGCTCTTACTTACTCCAGTTATTAATGTTAGTAATAATTACGTAAAGTTATAATAAAACTAAATAATACTTGCTAGTTAAATTTGATCAAGTGTTTCCATTTCTCACTAGGGGGGGATCAAAGAATCTTAAATCTATTTATATTATAGTGCTATTCAAATCATATTTCCATAATGTAATCAATCAGTTATTGCATATAAATTGCTCACACTAAAATAACACATCAATGAGTGTATGTATAATTTACTAAATTATTAATTTCTTTTATTTAATAAATATTATATCTTGATTAAACAAACTATACTCACTATGACTAGATGATGAGATCCTGCTAATCTTATATGTAAATAATGTGAGAGGTTACAATCTTTTGACATGTTAAAACTTGTGATTATTATTGTGATAAGGGCTTCACCATAGTGTCCATTTCCATATAGAGTTTCTTTGTTTCTCTGCATTGTGATGCCGGCTGAGAAAGATAAAAATAGATCAGTATCATCGGGATTGTTGCTCATAAGTTGGTACAATGAGAAAATAGGTAAATAGGACAAATTTCATGAGTATTCCGACCTGTGTATCTCACACATGATTGGACTTGAGGTACTTTTGCCTAGATTCTAGATCTTGTTATATGAACTTACAAAATCGACCTGTACAGTATAGAAGACTATGTATAATTTCAATTTTATGTATTATGTATTTTTGTACTTTTGCTACATATACTTAGCTAAATACATAGTACATATATTATGATTTGGGAGTGACATTGATGACTATTTGGTAGTCTATGATGTCCCAGAATCTTTATGAATCTAATAGCACTCAACTGGATAATTGTCACAAGATTTATATAGATATAGTAGAAAAAAAATTCTATAGTCAACTTTTTTTTGTAACTATTATAAAATTATTCAAAATCTCTATGATGCACTTATATGACATATTATTATGCAGTTTATAGAATGCAATTCCTAATCCATTACATCTTTATTTTATAAACCTTATTGTGAAGACACTATATGTAGCAAAATTATGAATTAATTAGACTAAAAGAACGCAATTAATGCTGCTGATGGTTAAGATTTATTTGAACTTTATCTTCATGATAAAGTCCATGATCTATAATTTTAGTTACAATAAAAAAGAGTATGAAGTATTTATTCCCCAAAAATAATAATATAAAAACTTGATCAGAAATCAGTAGAGTTTCATATGAAAGAAAAATTAATTAACAAATATAAACAGTCAGAAACATATGTTGCTATATATATATGTGTGTGTTTCATCAAACTAAAATGCTAGTATAAATTGTGTTAAGAAATGAAATATATGAAAACCCCTTCTGGTGATGAATTGAAATCATATGGTAATTATACTCCATTGCTAAATACTTTATTGTCTTGATGTATACAGGTAAAAGATAAAACAATCTATAAATAATTTATATTACACTCTATATAAGAGCAATGAATATGAAAAAGGCATTATTCACCAAGCTCACCAATTGCTGGTTGAATAGTTAGGAATTTATTTATTTATTTTAATCCTTTTTACTTTCTAGATAAAAATAACTATGGTTTAATAACCTAATAGAAAAATATTTAGCCTGTTTGGAATCCGGAAAAAATATATAATTTCATTTATTTTGGATTCAAAATGGGTCATGAACACAGTAACTAGATGTTCTTACTTCTACATTATGACGATGTACATTTACATAGTAAACTTATATATAAATATAATAGCACATATAGTTAGTATTCATACTATATAGAAATCAAATATTTTCTTTAGGTAGAATTTAATAAATATTTAATTTTATGTTTCAATCAGACTTTCTCTAGATTTTGTCATTTCTTATACTTGACTTGTTAGAGGGTTGGATGTAAGATTTTAGCTAATCTTAAAAATCATTCTTGCAGTCTATGTTAAGAGAATGTTGATATTATTTTTAGAGATTTAAATAAATCATGGCCTTGTATTTTGTCCCTAACCAAACCTATCAATTAAAAAAAGGGGAGTTCTGGGATGGGGGATTACTATTTATTAATAATTCACATTTTTGTTTTAAAAACTGAATTCAATTGTAAATGCAATAGGCAAATAAAAATTATATATTTATGTTTAGCTATATTTTTTTACATAACATACATAATTATAATATACATTTTCGTTTTTCATAATTATAATATAGTTTTGTTTGTATGATTACTATATGTTTAGGAGTAAGGATTCATGATCTATTGGTTGGTGGAATTTTCACATAGTTGAAGTATCTCATATAAAAGTAAAATTACTTGGGTAATCAAACTCAGCTATCTTGAGAGGGAATTAATAAAAAGGTGCAAGGAATAGTCCTATTTTTAAGGGCAATAGTAACAATACTGAAAATGCTCATCTAATATTTAATGTTGTCTTAAATTAGCTAATTTTTTTAATGAATTTATTGACTTTTATTACCAATTTATTTTTTTCAGTGTTGGATAAAGTTTTTTAAACATTAGATAATTTTTTGCCCATCAAACAATAGAAGATATCCATTTTAATAATTTAAAAAATTCTGGAATTGATTGTGGATCAGATCATTATCTTATCCACTGCCTTAGATGTAATTCAAAAAACATATTTATTGCTTTGAGAATGTCACAAATTAATTGGAAATTATGCATATTGATAGGAGAACCATATCAATTATAAAAAGAAGTGAAAAATAATTAAAGATAAACTTGGAAAAAATTATTTCTTTAGATAAGATAAATGAACTAAACAAAAAATCAAAATTTATACCAGAAAGTTGAGTGGTAATTGCAAAGAGAAAGGCATAATAATAATAAATTAAAGACCTGTTAAATGAATGGAATCTGTAATTTTAAAGACTCGCCAAGAATAATGTTGTAATAATATTTGTAAAGTCATTGAAAAGGGGGAAGCATAAAAGAGCAAATGCAATCTTTCAGGGCATCAAGAGATCAAAATTAGAGTTCTAGCCTAAACAAGTTTGACAAAAAATGCGAAGGACATTAGAAATGAAAAAAATATACAGAAAAGCTATTAAAATAAAGATAGCAGCTAAGTGTAACCAACAACATTATTGAGGTCAGATAAAAAGGAGAATCCCAATAATGAAGCATATATTCATTGATATATTATTAATAAAATCATTACAGGAATCATTAACATTGCAACAAAAAGTTTACAGAAAAGTGTTGATAAATCAATAAAAATTCTGATCAAATTGTGACAATTACTTTTTTTTTAAAAATTGCTCATTGATTAATAAATTGGAATAAATTTATTTAAATTCCTAAATCCAAAAATAAAAAAAATGCTGAATAGAGAGTATCTTTTTTAAATTACATTTAAGTTGGATGTTAAACTTTAAGTAATTGGCAGATAATGAACTGATTTTCAGTTAGGAGGATTAATCATAAACATCCAAGACACTGTGCCCAAACAGGAGTATTTCATGGGGTTTTACGAAACAAAAAGTGTATTCATCAAAAACTAGCTACTGTTCCAATAAAATGACTTTCTGTCTTATAATATGTGAATGAAGGTAGAGATATGATTGATGATTTTGAAGGTGAATCATTTTCAACAACTTCTGTTGACCATATAGTAAATACAACAACTTATGTACATTTATTTTATCCTGATTTATATAATATATAAAGTGAAAAATGTCTGAAAAGTAGAATGTGCAATATAATATTTGTGAGAATCTCTTATGATTTATTAAAGTACTTATTTTTATTTGTTAAAAATATTTTCATATTTAGCAATATAGCCTATAGTTAAAATTCATTTGCAGGAAAATCCAACTTTTGCAAAAATTTATATATCTATACAGTATATGGATTTTGAAAGTGAACAATAAAGTTTAGTTATTTTTTACAACTGTTGTGTACTTTACAAGTTTCTGAAATAAAAGCTTTTTACAAATATTTTCAGTTAGAAGAATGATAAAATAGAAATGAATAAAGGATTTTTTTCAAATGTAAAAAAGCATAATTTTTCCTTGAGTAAACATTTAATTATATAATTTTATACTTTTTTAACAAAATTTCATTTAACTTTACTACTTACTATTCTTTTTTTAATTTAAATTTCATTTTATTAATGTATTAAAATGATAGTAAGATTTTAAAAAATAGATGTCTTATAGATTACATTATAAATATGAAATATATTCCTATATTATTGCTACTATTTAATACAATTCTATTGCATTGTGTTACCTTTCTCAGTCAAGGCAGAATCATTTAATATGAAAACAGCTAAAGAAAGAGATTTACATATAGGCATAGGCACATGTAGGTAATTTCTTAGAGACATCAAACAAAACAGGATATTTAAAGTCTCATAAATCATAAAAAATATTTTTAATATATATATCATAAAACTGAAATTTAAGAAATAAATAGGAACATTTCTTAAACCAATTCCTTTATCACTTAATAGGTAGTGTTATATCATGCGCAATTTGGTGCAGTTGATAGAGTATCTGATTTGGAAATAGCAGGTACCACGATTAATTCTGTCATTCACAGTTCTGGTTTTCCAACTTCTTATAAATTTCCAAGCAATAAAGCCATATTTGTTTTTTTGGGCAGTGTTATATTGCAAGATCACATGGATAATACTATCTATCACTAAAGTAATAAATCCTTTTGCTGAAAAAAATACAAGAAGCAAACTGCAATTTTATATAATTTGAATAAAATAAATATACCTATTCATACTTCTAAATATATATTTTCCAAGTCACAAATAAGGGAACCTAAGAGCAAAAAATAATAATGTTTAAATAACATGGTGGCACTTTATCTAGAGAAAATACAAAGGGAAGTAGGAAGACATGCATTAGATGCAGAGATGTGGACAGCAAAGGAGGAAATTCAAGGAGAAATGGGATGGTCAAGTTTTTATATGAGAGATGCAAAAAGTAAAATGAAAATGTTTGGTAGGTTGCAGTTTATGGATAGTAAAAGAATAGCAAAAATAGTGTTCAATTGGGTTATGAGTAAAGGGCAAGTAACAAGATGGGTGAGAAAGGTAATGTGGTATGCGAAAGATTTGGATAAAGAATTTATATCAGTATACTTGTATAAAAGGTGGGATGATTGTGTTAGGAGGATTGTTGAGTGTTATAATGGTAAAGAATGGGATAAAAGAGTAGAAGCATTAATAAAAAATAGGGAGTTGGAGAGATGGAGAACTAGTATGGAGGGTAAGAAGAGTTTAAAATATATATATATAGAAGTAAATGGAATATTCGATGCAAGTTAATTTATGATAATAGTAAGGAAAGTAGTTTATTATTTAAGGCTCGAGTGGGATCTTTAGCAACAAGAGAATATACATGTAAATGGAAAACCATGGATAATTTAGTGTGCAAACTGTGTAAGGAAGGTATAGAAAATATTAGGCATCTGTTGATTGAATGTAAATGCTTGAAAGCAAAAAGGGTACAGATTTTGAAGTTATGGGAGAATAGACATGAACAAAGTGACTATACAGAAAGTGAGTTATTAGTTTTTATGCTGGGTTTGCAAAGAGATAATGGGGATTTAGATATAAAGGCCATAGAGTTGACAAAGATTATGTTGTGGAAATGGGATGGGGCAGAATATGGGAAGACTTAAGAGTGGTGAATGGAGAATAAAATGGCTAAATTTATCTGGGCATAATTGCTGAGATACTCTTGACTTCGTTTAAGGAAAAGCCAAATACCTCACATCACATCGTATATTGCTCAAAATTCAAAAACTATGAGTTTTACTTTTAAAATTTTCAACTTATGCAATGAATGACTTCAGTTTACACTTACATAAATATAGGGGATTTGAACTCAGACTTTCAATCACCGTATCAACTATCCACACTATTTCATACTACTGATATATATGATCACATGCATGTAGAAAAAATAAATAATCACTAATATATGTATTTCCTGCTGAACCAGCACTCATTACTTGGTCCAGATTATCATCTCCCATACGAAATAAGTATATTGGTGATTATTTATCTTTTCTACATGTGTGTGGTCATGTGTATCAGTGGTATGAGATAGTGAGGATAGTTGAAGGATGCTTGAAAGTGAGTTCAAATCCTCTATATTTACAATTAAACTCCTGGTATATGAAGAATGCCTGTATTTCAAATTTTACACTTACATACAAAAAAGTATCACTTGTTAAAAAATAGGTGTTAGTGACAAAGGGGCGCAATTGTCTCTTTGTACCCTCTCTTTTGGCTATATTTTAATGATTTATCCATAAACATATTTTGCTACAATTGGCTGGGAAGGGGAGGTATTGTTTTTTTGCTTAAGGTTATAAATTAAACAAATTTGATTTTGGTTGAAGGTCATTAGCATTTTTTGTTAATGAGATTTTGAAAGAATGAATTGATATTAATTCTGCTAGGATTTACTAAGTTTAAATGTTGACAGATTTAATTTATTCTTTAGAAACAGAGTATTAATTACTGGTTTTAATAAATTTTATTGACTTAATATCCTTCATGACAACAAAATGAGGTTTAAGCTAAAACCTTTGAATTTTTAAATTATTTCTTTTTCTTAAGTTAGATAATAATTAAAATCTTTTAAATCACATTACAAATATTGATTCTAGGTATTCTTAATTTATTGCATGACCTGTTTTAATATGATTAAATTTAATCTTTTTATAGATATATATGATCTTAAAAAACAGTCAACATTTCTATATATGTAGAAAGATCCATCTACTAAAATTAAACTATATATTTATTTAAACTTTCTCTTTATATATGTAGGATTTTTGAAAGTTGTATACTATTTTGTTTTGTATAGCTAACAAGGCAGTAGTGAAAATAAACACTTATCTTTTAAGAATGAAAACCTCCGCTCAATGTTTTGTTTAATTCACAAATATAGAGTATAATTTATCTTTATAAAATTGACATTCAAGAGATATTTATGTTTAGCGGTCACTGTAAACAGAATATCTAGTTTCTAACTCCAAAAGAAATAGATACAAATATAAAAAAATGTTGGAAAACAAACGAAGATTGGAATCCGAATTGTTGTGCATAAATCAACAACCCTATTATCGCAGTTAATATCTCGAAATGACAAAACGCAACATCCTCTTTAAAACAGAAAAATAAAGAAAATGGAGAGAGTAAGAGAAAAACTAATAGTGATTAATTTGATTTTAAATGTAATTATTATTAATTATAAGGGACTTCAACTCAGACTTTCAAACTCCCATAGCTATCCAATACATCTTATGCCACTGATATACATGATCGCATATATGTGAAGAAGATAAATGATTCCCAGTAACGTATTTCGTGCTGAACCAGCATTCATCAGTTACTCCATATTATCATCTCTCACACATATATACAATCAGTGCTCAGTTTATATTAAGATACCAAATCTTCAAACTGTAATAGACTAGCTTCAATCTTTTCCACTCTCCAACCTTTCAGCCATCCATATCATTGAAAATTTGAAGGTGGAATGCTCAAAGCCCTTGCTGATGCCAATATTATTGCCATACCTATATTGACATTAATTGAATTTGACTCTTCACATATAGGACCTTAATATGTTCATTTAATTATACAGAAGAGGGATAAGGCAGAATACTGGCGAATGTGTAATATTTAAATGTTATATATTTTCATACTAAATATAATTATAAGGGACTTAAACTCAGACTTTCAAACTCCACACAGCTATTCAATCCATCTTATACCACTGATACATATGGCAACACACATGTGAAGAAGATAAATTATCACTAATATATGTATTTTGGGCTGAACCAGCACTTATCAGTTGGTCCAGATCACATGTATGTGGTCATGTGTGTCACTTGTATAAGATGGATTGAATACTGTGAGGAGTTTGCTAGTCTGAGTTTAAGGCCCTTACACTTACATTAAATTTAGTATAGAAAATATACATGTATTTAAATATTACATGTTCAGCTGGCATTTTTTTGCCTTATCTCTCTTGTATAATTAAATGAACATATTAAGGTCCTATGTGTGAGGGGTCAGATTGACAAGATCAACATGGGCATGATAATAATATTGGAATTAGCAAGAGCTTTGAGCACATTTGATCTTCAGATTTTTCGTAATATGGATGATTGAAGAGTGGAGAAGATTTAAGCTCGTTCATTAAGGTTTGAACATTTGCTATCTCAATATACACTTAGCACTGATTGTATATATGTGTGGGAGATGGAAATCTGGACCAACTGATGAGTGCTGGTTCAGCATGAAATACATATATTGGAGATCATTTATCTTGTTCACATGTATGTGGTCATGTGTATCAGTTGTATAAGATAGATTAGACAGCTGTACTGAAATTGAAAATCTGAGTTAAGTCTCTTATCATTTCATTAAGTTTAGTATAAAAAATATACTTGTATTTAAATAATAATAATTATTAGTAAATTAAGTTATACTATTTGGAAATGAGTTTGGAGATAAAATTGTAATTATTTTAACAAGTATTGAACAAGTCTCCCCTTCCCTCGTCTCTTTTTTGCCATTTTAAGATATTTATTAAATATTTTTAATTTTTTTTTATTTTAAGTAATAAACTTTATTAAACAAACATTTAAATATGTACAGGAAATATCTACAAATTAGTTTTGGTTCCAAATTTACCAATCCTGTCCACAAAGCACCACAATGCAAATCTATAAGACTCACATTGTTGAAATGTTAATATCGTTTTCTTATTAAATCCTAGAGTTAGGCCTTACATATCGTATTCCTCCTAGTTTAAAACATGGAACCTTTCTTCTCTCTTGAGATATCATTTATTTTACCACTCTACATACTTTTACTGTCTTATTTCTCTTTGTGTGTGTACTTTTATTCCCTCATTTCACAAACAGTGATAGCAGTCCGTCCCCATACTATTTCCATAACCTTCTTCGGCCAGTATTTCAACACCTAGCAAAATAGTTGTCCCAATCATTGTAAAGTTTCTTCAACCAAGTAAACTTTTTATTATCAAAGATTAAAGTCATATGAAGAACATATATATATATATTATTTTAAGGGATGTCTGCAGTTTTATTTGTCTACATTTTGAAAAAAAAAAAATTAAAAATTGGAAATTAATATAAGAAAAAAGTTTTTTAAATATTCCATATTTTATTTTTTGATTCATAGTGTAAATATAGTAACGATGCACATCTTTAAATATATATATATATATTAAATATTTTTGACATGTACATGCAAAATATATACAAAACTATATATGTGTCTATGTTAAAATATCTTTTATAATATGTGTTGTTGTTATCCATGAATTTCAATATACTTTCACCATGGCTCAGAATATGAGTTAATATTATAATAAATAATAAAAGTATTATATATATAATATAAAGAGCATGCCGATAATTCTAAACAAGCTTTTTTTTTTTATGATAAATGCTACAAGAGAAAGTATTCAAATCATCTTTATCTAGGATTGTCCCTACCCCCAAGCCGCTTTTGAGCTATGGTTCTCTTCAGTGAGGAGTTAGGACATCAGATTGAAAAAAACTAACTCAAGATAAGCATTTATTTAAAAGTTAACTCTTAAGAAGAAGATTTGAAATTTTTAGCTATCTATTAGTCTTTAAATTCAACTCTCCAACTGAAATAATCATATGGGTCTGAACTTAATTCAGAAATTCCATATATTAATATGCATTGTAATTTAATTTAGCCAAAGCCCCAAACAGTAAAATAATAATAGTAATAAAATCATGGTAGTATATATAATTATACATTAAAAGCCTTTTTTGGCATATGGTTTTATATCCTTTTCAAATGTTAAGTATTTATTATAACATTAACTAATTATTGCAGATGGAATGCTATCTAGTATTCTATAATACAAGTAAAACAACAATCATAATAAAATAAAACATGATTAAAACAGAATAAAATTATGATTCAGAGATTTAATAAAAGTTGAAAGAATTGACTATATTACATAACAATATTCAGAATAAATATAACATACCCTATATAACTTTATATATCAGAAATAGACCAAGTACATATTTCTAATTGAATATTCAAATATGAAATGTCATTTCATCCCCACCCCTTAACATTATATTTTTTCAGCAAACAGTGAAGAGATAATTTCTTGGTCTTGCTGTTTGAAATTCAGACTGTATTCATAAAGTAGCATTGCTGGAAAAATGTAATGTTGGGAGAATGATTTTATATTTGAATTTTCAGTTAGTGATATGCACTGGATCTATTTTTTACATATTTATGTTTGGAAAACTGCAAAGTAAAATGAACAATGTATTAGAATTTTTTTTATATCTAAATTAAATATGTTTATTTATGAGCAATTTAAGATCTTTGCTAACTTTATTTCAATATACTTAAGAACATTGCAGCAAACAATCAAAAGGTAACTTCTTGGTCATGCTATTTGTAATTCAAACTTTATTCACAAGGTAGTATTGCTGGTAAAACATAATGTTTGGGTGAATGATTTAACATTTTAACTTTATATATCTACTATCTTATTATATAATTTTCTCTTTATTTTTAATTGATAAGTTATTAACTAAATTTATTGAAGTTTTGTAAATATTTTTATAATTATTTAATTTATGCTTAATATAATATCTTTCATGTATTTGTCTTCCTTTTGAATCTTTGTGATCTAAAGTTGTTGTTTTTTATACAATCTATTTTATGTCCATAAGATAAGTAGTGAATGTATAAAGCATATTTATCATCTCACCTATTAATTGAATTGTTGCATTTTTTGTCTCTTACCTTGTTTTTTTTTTGTATAACTGTAGTAATTCATATTGCAATGATCACAATTAACTTTATATATAGTTCTTTTTTGTATTTTATATTGTTTCTTATTTTATAATTCTCTATTAATTTTTCTAGATTTTTACTACTTAACCATCTAATATTTATATATTTATCAATATAATTTTTGTTAATGCTGAATATAAAACCACTATATCAATTGCAATAGGTTTATCCTAGTTAGACTTTTTTTTTTGAAGTCTGATAAATTTAAAAATTGTCTATTAGTAGATTCTGCCCTTCCTGTAAACAAACATGTAGCATTACTATAATATGAACCAGCAAAAGAACACCATTTCTAATATTATGATTTTAACTACTATTTCTAATACTTAATTTTTACTATTCACTTGACAAATGGATACCTGTCAAATAAGTATTCATATTTCAATTTTTTCTTTCAGTAATTAATTTCTTATTACACATAAATCATTTTTAAGCATCATATTTTTTTATATATCAAAGAATTTAATTGGTAATTTGGTTAACTTGGGATGTTAATTACCATACTTCATTAAACTATAATATTGTAGTATAAATTCATTTATACAGATGAGTTTTTAAAAAAATGAAATGATATTTAGAAGAACCCCAAAATCAAAACTTTCAAACTGTTATCATTAACATTACTATTATTTTCAAGAATTATCATGATGGTACAAGAACTCTTTAGTTATTTTACTCTTTAAAATATGACATCATAAATTACTGATTAGTGACCAATTTGCAATACATTAGTAAAACTGGAACATATCTTTTGGGATTATGCTAAATCATTATCAGGAAAAAAGAATATGATGTTGGCAACAGCATTTAAATAAAAATATATAAACAACAATACTTTAAAAAATTTAAAATACCCTATTTCATAAGCTGTCACTTTATTTTGCACTCATAAGAATTTATACTAGTATGAGACTTAAATGACTTATGTTGAGCAAATCAAATAAACTTTCAGCAATGGGAATATATAAAATTTACAAAACAAAATAAGCATTTAACCTGATTAATGCAGAAGCCCTCTGTAATTTAATGCAGTAAATAGAATATGAACCAAAGGCTAAATGTCCTGGATCACAGCTCATGTATCAGTTCTAGGCTTGAATATCACATGATCTCTCTAGGAATAAATTGTTTGATTGTTTTTTTGATAGTACAGTCTTTAAATATCTATATATTTATACCATTGTTAATAATTAAGTATTTATACCTAGTTATTTACTTATTTAAAAAAATAAAATTTAAAATATAGCATATGGATTTATAATGTATATAAATAAAATACTACCCCTTAAACACAGCTTTATATGCTCTGCCTACTTTGGCATAGCAGCAGAGCATCTGACTTGAGATCGGGAAATCCCATGATTAATTGAGGTGCTTGCAATTCTGGTGTTCAAACTTTTTATAAACTCCCGAGCAATGAAGCCATTAGCCTTTTACAGCTTTAGACAATGTTTAAACTTCAAAAGATAATTTATTTGTCATACCATACAAATAAGACTTTGCATAAAAACAAATATTTAAATAGATATATGTATCATAATAAATATCTATATTTTTTGTGAGGTTCCTCTACAATAAATAATCCATGATTAACTAAGAATTTATTTTTATTTTTTAATTATTTTCAGTACTCTACAAGTAAAATGATACAGCCATCTATTATAATGACATTTTTAAAAGAATAGAATGTATTAAAAGAATAGAATGGAAAATAAGATTCTAACTGATAACATAAAAATTTTCTGAAGTTATTTTCAACTCTATTTTTTTTTTAAATAATTTTTTAATTTTGTAATCAGTTTAATTTTTATATGCTGAAATGGAATAGAAGAATGTTTCTAGAACTTTAAAAAGCAAATTGAGGTAGACTTACCATTAACTCAAAAAATTACATTTGAACTTGAATTCAATTTTATAAAATTTTCAGACAAGCACAAAAATACTCAAATATAACCCTAATAATTGTATCAATAAAATGAAACATATTTCATTCATCAATAATATTCTATTGTATTGCAGTCCAGAAATTAGTCACATAGTGAGTTCATTTATTTTTCCAATCTTTTGCCTTCATTGTCAAAATTTTCAATTTCACATATTTTTATCTCATATCATCCAACAAGATCAGGTTTTCTGGGATTTTCTTTTTGTTTCCATTCACCATTCCCTACAAAACATCTTTAATAAAACTAGTCTTTCTTCTTAATATATGACCAATCCAATTTCTCTTGCTATCTCTAATTTTCTCAGTCTTCTTTTTTCATTTGCTTTTTCTGGAACTTCTTCATTTGTCATTTTATTCAGCTAACTAATTCTTTTCATTCTTCTACATGACAACATCTCAAAGGCTTTCAATCTGTTTCTGTTTTGTTTATTCATTGTCCATGTTGCACAACTGAACAATTATACACCCCATAATAGAATTTTATTGATCTTTTCTTTAAATTCTCTCTTCAAAAGCTTATAAAATATTTTATTTTTCTTAATAAATGCTTTCTTTGCCAATGTTTTTTTTAAAATTCATCTTTGCTTCTTCTATACTCACTCAACCAACAATTCAAATATCTAAATTCATTTACCTATTGAACTATTTTGTCATGAATTTCAACTTATAGTATTTTAGTGTGTATATTTTTCTATATGTAAATACTTGGTCTTCTTAACCTTAATCTTCATTCTATAATTCATACATTTTCCATACAATTTATTTAACATATTCTGAAGATTCCTTTCATCCTCAGCTAATACATTTTATTATTCTGCCTCCAATATAAGTTCATCCACATTCTAAATATTTATCCAATATGTCTTTTAAGTAAATATTAAAAAGAACAGGTGACAATGCATTCTTGCTAACTCCCTTTTCTATATTCAATTCATCAGTATCATTATTTCCCAATATAATTATTGTTCTTTGCCCAGTATATATGTTCCAAAATACTTTTATTTTGTAAGATGGTCATAAGTTTATTTCAGAATACCCTATGAAATACTTTTTTCAAATTCACAAAACAGATACCAATTGGTTTATCCTTTTTAATATATCTTTCTGCAGTTGTTCTAACAGCATCAATAGCATTTCTTGTACTTTATCTCTCTGTAAACCAAATTGTTTTTTTTCCCCAATATAATATCGTATCTTCCCATAAAATGAGTTAAAATTCCAATAAAACTTTAGAAACATGAGGTAATAATCTTATTGTCTTATATTATTTACATTTAACAGCTTTTTTTTTTTTTTTTAGAAATTGAAATCATTATAGTTCTCAAAAAATGTTCACCAAACTCCATTATAATATAGCAAATTGCAAAGTCCATCTATTTCCTTCATAGCAATTTCTCCTATTTCTTTCAAAAATTCTATATGTCTGCCAAATTCAGCATTTTTCATTTATTTAATTGATTTTATTACTTTATCTGCCACTATATCCATTCCTTTATCATCTACTTTAATAACTTCATTTTATAATTTATAATTAATTGCATAATTTTCTATTCTAAATAGATATTTAAGATATTCTTTCTATTTTTTCAATATATTATTATTATCTGTTAAACTCTTTTCATTTTTATTAGCTATTTCACTCATTAACCATTTCCTTTTTTTCCTAAGTGACATTTCTAATTCTATCAAATACCGGATCATATCTTTTTACTTGTTGGAGGACTTTTAATTTTCTACATTCTTATTCCAACCATTCTTCTTTTGCAAAAGTTGTTTCTCTCCTTAGGTCATTAGTATTTTTTCTATATGTTTTTTGCCCTTCCTCATTATTGATATTCTTCCATTTTTTTATACCTGCTTCTTTTTCAACATATCTTCTGATATCCAAAATCATTTAATTTTATTTAACCAAATAGTTTTTATTTCAGTTTTTGCATTAGTATAGCTTAAAATATATCTTACTAGCAAATATTTCTTTTAAAAAAATAATTTAATACAAAATAAAATAAAATGAATTTAAATTCATTATATATATTTACTTGATTATGAAGAAATTTAGTATTGATAAATAGCAGAAATTTTAATATTGAATTGTAATACAAGTTGCATCATTTTTATATATTGTAAAAGTAACCTAAAAAGAAATGTTTAAAAGATTAATTTATTCTGTATTAGTAATTAATATTTAAATCCATTACCTACTTATATTTATGTGAAATTTTGCAAAATTGTTATCAAATTTATAATAACTGTTTAAAGCTTCTTTGTATGTCTTTTTCAAAAACTCATATATGGGCAAAATGATTATTTTGTAAAAATTGTTTATCTGTTTATATTTTGAAAATAAACTTTTAATATAGAATTTTAAACATTTTGGTTTATATTTTTCATGAAATATATATATAACTATTAGAAACCAGTCAACACTTAGACAATATATATATATAATCAATAAAGCAAGTCATATATAGCATGACATTGCTTTTATAAGCTTGTATATACAAATATGTAATATAGGTAGCATACCAATAGCTCAAATAAGCTTTTATTGATAAGTGCAATAAGAGAAAGATATTTCAAATCTCTATCTACAATATTCCTATCCCCAGACCAACTGGTTTTGAATTCTTGACTCACCTCAATGAGGAGCTAGAACATTCAGAAACTGGATCTAAAATACTAACTCAAAACCCAGCACTTATTTAATACATAATATTTAAATAGAAACTCTGAAATGTTCAGTCATGAAAATGTCTTTAACTCCAGCTATCTAACTTAAATAGCTATATGGAGCTGAACCAATTTTAGATCTATCATATATTAATAGCCTTAGCATTGCCAAAGTCTGAAAAGCAAAATTATAAGAATCAGTAAAGCAAGTCATATATAGCACAACATTTATAAGCTTGTATTTACAAATGTGTAATATAGAGAGCACATCAATAACTCACACAAGATCTTATTGATAAGTGCGGTAGGAGAAAAATATTTAAAATCTTTATCTAGAATATTCCTATTCCCAGACCAATTGCTATCGAGCTTTTGGTTCTAGCTCCTCACTAAGGTGAGCCAATAGCTTTAAACCAATTAGTCTGGGGATAGTAGTATTCTAGATAGAGATTTTCTAATAAAATTGTTAGTAAAATTATATTTATATAAAGTGTGCTAGATCAGTGGTCTTCAACCTTTTCACACTTGCGGCCCAGTAAAAATAAGGATAAGATTTTGCGGACTGGCAGAAGTTTAGATAAATTTTCTTAAAGATGTAACCTGCTTAGTCTTAGATAAGCATAATTGTTTTAACTGACCAAAACAGCACACTAGTTATTGTATATTGTAATGGTGTTACTTACCTTCACATGCTAAACACTCTTTTTCGACTTGCGCAGTCATACTGCTACAGAAAACATACAATAACAATCATTCTCATTAATGTGCTTGCATTTTACGTTTATTATTTCATTGTTAAAACATGCAAGAATAAAATGTTATTCACTTGAATGTTGAAAAAGTCAAAAGTTTTGATCTTATTTGGGAGGGGGGTGAGAAATACTGAGACAAAAGATAGACACCAAAGTTATTTTTTGTTTGTTTTTATTTTTAAAAAAAGGTAACAGAAATTGGTTTTAAAAATAAAAGTTTTAGTATTTTAGCGGTATACAAATAAAGCCAAAAAAAATATTGCCTTATATAGGCCAAAAAAAAATGGGCGTATTTTTAAACAAAAAAAAAAGAAAACGAAACTTGAAAAAGTCAAAAGTTTTGATTTTACTTTATTTTGAGGTGGTGGGGGTGTATTGAGAAATACTTTGTAAAAGTTAGAAACAGAACTTATTTTTTGGTTTTTATTTTTAAAAAAAAGGTAATAAAAATTGATTTAAAGCCCAAAAAAAAAATCGCCATAGAAAAAATTTAAGAGATCAAAAAAAAGTCATGTTACATTTTATTGTTTTAACAATGCTGATAAGCAGCCATGATTGGTTATCAAAAGACAACCGGAGTTTGTATAATAAAAAACTTTTTTCTACCCCCCCCCATAAACATCTGTGATAAATAGAAAAACAAATTAATTTATGTATGATTGATTAGATTTTGTTTTTGTTCTGTTTCTTTTTTTTAAATCGGGAAAAAATGTGATGAAAAAATAAATAAAAATTGTTCATATTAATTAAAAGTTTAAAATCTTATTATTTTGTTATTACAAACTTTCTTGCTAGTCTAGCTGCGGACCAGCAGAAAACTTCTGCGGCCTGGTGGTTGAAGACCACTAATGTGGGTTATATCTTGTTATAATAAGTGGCTGACATAATATTATGCAGATATTACAAATGTGAACATACTTTACTGACTTTTTTTTAAATTAATTTTTAATGTAAAAAATCACAGTTTTTACTTTTAAAATTTACTATATAGAAAATCACATTTCCCTGCAACTTAAGGATAACTTTAATATTTTTATATAAATTTAATAATATGATCATGTTTTTCAAAATATCTGATGTAATAATTTATAAAAAGCTGCCATTATATAAAATTTATTTGTTTCATTTATTATTGAAAATACAGTTTTAGTGTAGAATCAGAGTTTTTTGTTTTGTTTTATTTTTGGAAAATATAGTTTAGAAAGTTGCTGATTTTCATAAAGATAAGTTTAACTTTTAAAAAAATGTGTTACTGATATTAAC
This sequence comes from Epiperipatus broadwayi, assembly GCA_028023455.1. Taxonomy (NCBI): domain Eukaryota; kingdom Metazoa; phylum Onychophora; class Udeonychophora; order Euonychophora; family Peripatidae; genus Epiperipatus; species Epiperipatus broadwayi. The sequence continues at coordinate 956,849 of JAQFVV010006462.1, read as the reverse complement.
AACATATTTTTCTTTTAATTTTGACTAATGTAATAATTAAAAATCTGATATTGGAAGCTATCAACTTATGAAATTTAATAGTTTTATTTTTTATTAAAAATAAATTAGAATCATAAGTTTTTTGTTGCTGGATTATACAGTCTACTTAGGAAATTTGTTTAGCTTAAGAATTGATTTAATTTCTTTATAAAAAAACAGATAAAAACCTATCCACATAATTTTTTTTTTTTTTTATATTACTTAAAAGAATAAGGATTTATCATTAGAAGTTGTCGCCATATTTTATCTCTTATTTGGTATTGAAAATAAATTTCCAGTATAAAATTGTAATTTTATTGTCACTGGATTATGCTGAGAAAGAAAAAAATTATATATCTTATTATAATTGTCCCCTCCCCTCTCTTATGTCTATTAAATAAATAATGATTTGACATTAAAATCTCTTGTATTTTATTTTTGAATCATTTTTAAATTAAAATAATGGAAATAAATTTTTAACATACAATTGAAATTTGATTTTTTTGTTTTGGTTTTATATGTGCTGTTACTTTAAATAATAAATTTCGCACACTTATATTGAAAGTAATAGCACATTATTGGAATTCGACTTTCATCTTAATAATTTCAATATTTTCAGTGCTTTATAATAGTAAGATTTTATGCAATAATGAAATTAAAATCATAATTTCCACATTTTATGTAAACACACATTAAATTTTACAAGATTATAATGTAAATTTGTTCAAACATTGTGCATGTTAATTTTGCATTTTAAATCACATTCTGTTTTTGCTTTTTAAAAAAGAACGTAATCAGTGGGCACAATTAAATTTGACAATTAAAATCTGATTTTTAATTGTAATTAACAATTTAAAAATTACTTGGTGACTTGAAATTAATGTGATGTGAAATTTGATTTTTAAACGGAATTGAAAATTAAAGACAAAAATAAGAATTTAATTTTTAGTTGTTAGTTTCATAAACAATTAATAAAATCATCGGCTCAAAGATTAATTACTAATTATGGTGTCACCAGAAAACCGTTGACACAACATGAGTGTGAAGTTGGCACTAATTGTATTTCCTCAGTTTGCAAACGAACGTTTTTTTTTTTTGGCAAATAGCGATAAAAATTAAAACGTGTATAAAAAAATGTAAATTACTGTATTGTAAATTATGCATAAAAATATATTATTTTGAATAAAATTAAATATTATAGTTAAAAAAAGTTTGTCTTGTATCAATTTTTTTCAAATTTGAAATTTTTTATTAGTCATATTTTATTATCTTATATTTTTTTTGCGCGAATTTTAAAGTAATTTTACGTTGGTGCTTTGCTTTTACACGAATTTTGAAAAATCACAGACTGCATCCCCCCTTTTTCAATGTAAGTTACGTCTATTTTTGCGCGATTTCATTTGCGTGTGTTTTCTGAGGAACCTATCTATCGCGTAAAATAAGACCCAGGTGTATGTTTTTATTGCAATACTTTTTCATATCTAGCTCACTTTTTTTCAGTATTATTTTAACAAAAAGCTATAACATCTTTTTTATGAGAAAATTGTTATGATTCAAATAACAGAGTGGCCTACACTTTTATATTCATTATATTAAAATATATAAAATGCGCTAACACGCACACAAAGCTGGTCATGATTGCCAACCTGGAAATCCATTAGTGGTTTGCAGAGGGCGACATGATCTTAAAAGGAAGATAAAAGAGGCTTACTTTATCTCTAGAGATGGCGATGCCATAAATAGAAAAGACTCTTGCTACAAAATATCCAAGAAATGGAATGCGTAATCATTTCATTTGCATAAATTTACATCGCTCCTAATCAATTTCTTATATCTTTACAAAATGGCTATGAATATGAGGGCTTTGACCCTTGAAAGTGCTTAGCCATTTGATTAAATATATATATTAAAATTAAAATAATATATACTTTTCTTTATTTGTTTTTAGCTTTGTGTGCATGTGCATATTAGCGCATTTTATATATTTTGATTTATAACAATTAGCCACAATATTTTGATTTATAACAATTAGCCACAATGTGTAAACTATTTGCTTATTCATTATATTGTTTTTTAAATCTAAATATTAACTTGATATTCAATTGGCAGATTATAGTTGTCAAATTTTAGATATATTAGAAAAACATTATGCTGTTTGAGAAAGAAAATAAAGGAAGAGAAATAATATGCTATTGGAAATATGAACCACTAATGATGATGAAATATTCTAAATATGAATTCAACATCTAAACTCACATGACAGATATGCATATTCATGAGTCTATGTGATTATAAAGGGTGAAATAATTGTTGGTTTATCACTTGGAAGTTTATAAAAAGTTTGAGCACTAGAAGTACAGAGCTAGATCCATGATCCATGGACTTTGAGTTCCAGAGTTACTATTTTATTGCATAAAGATCATTGTAAATGATAATGACATAAGATAGCATAAACAGTTACTTGAATCCTTCTCATCATTTGGATACTATTTTTTTTTACTTTATCTTAAAGATTTGGAAATCCATTTCAATAATAATGACAATTCACCAATATGATAAGACAAGTGGAGATTCTTCATTCTAGTCTCACATAATGTAAGTTTGAATAATCATTGTTTACATGCATATAAAATCTTTATCCCTTGGTATTTAATTTTTCCTTCCTCAGATAGGTTGCTTTGGCATTTAGAAATGAAGCTTAAGACCCTCAATTGGAAGAAATACAAGTGTGCACCCATAAATCATCTTCAATTTTATTTTACTTATCAAGCTATCAATTTGAACTCAAATCAGCTTAATGTTTTGAAACCAAATCAATCTTCTTGAATAGTTATATAGATCTGAATCAGGTTCGAACTATATATTTTAGTACTTCAGTTCTTGATTAACTGAAGGCATCTTATTCTCTGGCCAGGAATATTAATAAATCTCTCCCCAGCTTAGACAATATGGTAAGATGAGCAGTTCTCCACATAGTATCATATAGATGGCATTAGGGTAAAGAGGTTTTTTTTTTAATTATCTGTTTTATTAAAATTGTTAATTGAAGCTTTAGTGATAAACAAATAAACTTCATTCTTTCTGGAAATAAAGAAACAAACTTTCAACAAAGTTTTTCTTCTCTATTCTCAATACAATTGTTAATGATTTTGGATTATTATGAAATGAATGAGCTAAATAGCAATTGGGTAAGGAGAATCCTTCAATCTAAAATGCACAAAACTTAAGTCAGATGAGTGAAAAAATGGAATTATAACATAGAAAGTTGATTGGCAATATTATTTTTATAAGTCAATTAAAACTAATCTCAAAAAGGTAGACAATAAGAGATTAATGATTACCTTCCAGTTAGATTGCTCAATAATTTTTATATAATACTGCGAATGAAGATCTTTTAAAGAAATGAGAGAATTAATATACTTTTTTTTTTATCTTCAAAGCAGACTTATATAAAACAAATTAATGAATGTTATTGATTTTAAGAAAATCCATTTTAATATGGAGAAGTTGCTGAATCTATAAGTAGTGATGTAATTACTTCCAATTATTTTTAAATATAATATTTTAGTGATATTTCTTTTTCTTTATATATATATGTATAGGTGTTGTAAAATGAATGAAGTCAATTTAAACTAGTAGCTGCCTGCACACACAGATGAATGTCATAGAAAATAAAAAGTTGTAGATTTTAAGTATATTTATTTATATAATAATAGATTACTGAATAATGAAGAGATATTTGATTGGAAAATGAAGTATTTTTTGTCAGTCAACAATATTTAAATGATAATTGAATTTATATTAGTTTAATACACTTTACTATGCTGTGATTTTATTATTTTTAAAGATAAAAGAGTATAATTAGGTAATTTGGACTGGAAATCTTAATCTTCTAATTCTAATGTAATTTGTGAAACATTCTTTACCCATCTGTTGTTAGTTTTTTCAGCTGTTGGACTGCTTAACCCCTCATTTAAGGCTTATCTTGGACTCTTCTAACATGCTGTTGTATCTATTAATGGCTCGTTTAAAATAATGGTGAACTTGATTAGGAATTCAGGGATGGATTTTAGTTTTAGGGAACCAGAGCAGAAGTTATGAATGAACCTTAACATCAACTAGTAGAGAAATTTAAGCAAATCTTGTTCATTTAGAGTTGTTAGCAGAAAGTAAAATCTAATCAGATAGTAGAAATGTAGGCCAATCAAATATTTTAAATTTATTCATTACTAGATTTTTTTTTACGAAAAATTATACTTGGAGTTATCTAAAAAGCTCTATTATTATTATTATTATTTTGATCGTTATATGAAATATTTCTTAGTGTATTTTTTTTTTTCAAAAAATAATATTTATTTATTTTACTATATTATTTATTGAAAATGAAATTGTGGGGGGAAATGATTATACTATTAGTAATAAAGCACTGGGAGAAAATGTTTTGACAGAAAAGAGGTTATTATTTATTTAGCATAGAATTTAGTTTTTAAAAACAGCTAATAATTTACACCTTCTTAACCACATGAATGAATATATATCAATTTAACTTAATAAATAGATTTATACAGAAAAGCTGTTTTGGACAAATTAGACTAGCCACTTTTGTGAACTTTGCCATATGGTCTGTTAGGTGTAAGCTCTTGTTAGAAAAAAGGGCTAGTGGTTCCATAGAAAAACTTTTCATGAGAACCTTACATAGGATTAGTGAGGATGGTAGATGGACATGTGAGCCCTGGCTGGCTAGTCAGACTTGGGGGCAGATTATGCTATAGTAAGAACTCATGAAAGAGAAGCAAGGTCAAGTGGTTCCGTTCCCTGTATTATTGTTACTAATCTTCCCGGCTAACATATATATGGTTTTTCTTTTCATTTTGTAAACGTGTTACCTGGTCCTAAGGGACTGATAAGATCACACCATGCCATGTAGCATATGATTATTAGTTACATATATTCTACACAAATATCATTTATATTGTTGACTATGTATAAAATTCCTCACAAAGATCTATGATAGTTTATATTGCACAGGTTTTTTAAAAAATATTGTATTCTCATTTTCCCTAATAGCCTAATGTGAATTGTAACAATAAATCTTATTTGAAAGAGAAAAATAGATTTACTCTGGCTTTATTAATTTGATTAATTTTGCTACTAACATGGTTTTATTTTTTTTGTAACTAGTATACTTTGTGTTTGCTACATCAAAATAAGCCAAAGGCTGTTAAGTTTGTTTTTATAGCAGTTAATCTAAATGATGTTTCTGAACTTATTGGTGAAACTCCTATAATGTCTAGAGAGATCAAATCTAGCCAAATATAATGCTAGAAAAAGAAATTTGAAATTTTAAACTTTGAAGCATCCAAAGAATTATGGCCTAGGCAATGAATTTCTTGCAAAACCTTAAAAAAAAAAAATCAGTATATTATGAGGCATGATAATAAATAAGAAAAATTTAGAGATTTTTAGATGACTTTAAGACATGTGATTTATAAATATATACTTTAATACATATAAACAATTAAAAAAGATATAATATATTAATATATTGGCAATTAAATCACTTCATCTTATATGGAGAAAAAATCAAAAACGTAGACCTTTTTCAAAGGCAACCATTATGCATAATATGAGATGTTTATTTTTGAAAGGGATGTTATGTGCCTAAAGTATATTAAGGTTATGTATTATATTCTTGGTAGTTTCTCTATGTAAGAAGCAGTGCAATTTATAATTGTAGATAGATTATTACAACTTATAAAGTTATCATAGTTTATTAAAGGATATAATATTAATCTTCTAGTTGATTTCATGGGAAATCATTTATGTTCAAGCATCAGAAGTGACAGGGTGAGTTTTGGTGCAGAAATCTTTGGCTTTCAAATCTATCAATTTATCACATGCTTCACTCTACAAGACAATAGAAAAGAGATTATCTGTAATGCATAATTGAATCTTTCTTTAAACTGAAAATAGATAGCACTATTTAAAAATATAAAAAATTATAAAAGAAAAATCATTTTATAATTTTCATTGATATATTTCATTTTGTAGTCATTCGTATCAATAGCTTGATTATAAAATATCTATACATAATTTTAGAATATATATAACATGTCGAAAGGTAATGAATAATATCAAACTACCACCAAAAATGATTGGCTTTGTTATAAATTCTTGTTGTTTCTACAAAAAAATGAGAAAAAAGTCTTGCATTGGTGGTCGAGAGGTCAGCCCGACTGCCTTGCACTTGCAGGCAGTTGCCCGGGTTGCGGGTTCGCGTCCCGGTCGATGCTATGACACTTAAAAAAAAAAAAAGTTAACACACTCTAGCTAATTGTTTTAATTGTATTTTGTTTTTCTTCTGGGTAAAAATTTTATTTATTTATTTTATGTTCATTTTTATTATCCTGAACCTACATTTCTTTTTTTTTAAATACCATTTTTAGATTGAATGCATCCTATTTTATCTTTAAAACTTATATGTTATAGTTATATATAAAGCACAGAAAATTTATTATACTTTTTGAAAGTTTATGTTCTTAAATCAGTAAAGAAATAATAAATGAATTATCATTGTTACTTGTTGGTAAGATTAAGCTTAGTGAAAATACAGTCATGTATATTTTTAGGCTGCAGGTAGTCACAAACAACCGTTATAATCTAACAAGTCTTGAAATGTTTTCATCTGTGTATACATATATTCATAATAACGGGATTTTAAAGCTTTCGCGTTAAGAATCCAGATAACTATTTTCTTATTACTTTGTCACTCTTCTCTGGCGGTTTATGATTATTCTGCATAGAGATAATGCACTTAAGTAGTACTAGCCAAGTAAAAAGCTTTTATAGATTCTGTAAAAAAAAAAAAAAAGCTTAACCTATATTCTTTTATTATATATTTTAAACATAAGTAATTTTTACCTTTTTCATCTTTAGTCTTAATTTATTTTATTCATAATCATTTTAAAATATAATCATATTTAAGCATCAAGTAATTGACTTAATTTTTTTTTAAAAAACGCCATAGGCAATATATGAAATGATAAGAAGTATGAGAAATGCTAAATCTTTTAAATTAAGGGATGGACTTTTTAGCATAAATAATTTTTCCAGAAGGGAAAAATATGAGGGAAAAAAATAATTTCATAGCAGTGTTGTGTATTGATCGCTTTCTTTCCTTAAGTGCTAATGTGTTTTCAAATCAATGGATATTATTTAAGTTTTTTTTTCATCTAAAATTATCAGGCTAATAGTTTGAAATTATGATTTAAGATCTAAATATATATATGTGTGTATATAATGCGTATGAATGTACTTCAGAAATATGTTTCTTTTTCTTGACAACAGAATTTTTAAAACAATAGAATATTTCTGAGACATATATAATATAGTAGATACATATATCTGTTATAGAATATCAGCAAATTTTCACCATTATATACATCTCATTATTTAATACTCATACAGTTCATTATTTATTTGATGCCATTCTTAATTCGTTTAGTTAAATAAATGTAGTTAAAAGTTTTAGTGAAAATAAGTACCCTTATCATTCCACTTTATACTAACAAGAAAATGGATTATTTATTATTGCCATTATTAAATGTTACAATAATCTTTTTAAGATTGCATGATCACTATTTCTTATACTAGTACATAATTGTTGTGATGTGATGTATTATGGCTTCTCCGTAAACGAAGTCAAGAATATCTCAGCAATTAAGCCCAGATAAACCTGTTAGCCACTTTCTTTTACATTCCCCACTCTAAATTTACCCATAATCTGCTCTATCCCATTTCCACAACATAATTTTTGTCAACTCTATAACCTTTATATCTAAATCCCCCTTATCTTTTCCCAAACCTAACATAAAAACCAATAATTCACTTTCTGTATAATCACTCTTTTCATATTTATTTTTCCACAACTTCATTATATGTACCCTTTCTGTTTTCAAACATTTACATTCAATTAACAAATGCCTAATATTTTCAATTCCTTCCTTACATAATTTACAAAATAAATCACCCATATTTTTCCATTTACATGTATATTCTTTTGTAGCTAAAGATCCCGTTCGAGCCTTAAACAATAAACTACTTTCCTTACTATTATCATATATTAACTCACACCTAATATTCTGTTTATTTCTATATATATTTAAACTCTTTTTACTCTCCATACTATTTCTCCATCTCTCTAACTCCCTAGTCTTTATTAATAAATTTATTCTTTTATCCCATTCCTTACTACTATAACACTCAATAATCCTCTTAACACAATCATCCCATCTTTTGTACAAATATACTGATATAAATTCTTTATCCAAATCTTTTGCATAGCGTATTACCTTTCTCACCCATCTTGTTACCTGCCCTTTACTCATAACCCAATTAAATACTATTTTAGCTATTCTTTTATTATCCATAAACTGCAATCTACCAAACATTTTCATTTTACTTTTTGCATCTCTCATATGAAAACTTGACCATCCCATTTCTCCTTGAATTGCCTCCCTTGCTGTCCATACTTCTGCATCCAATGCATGTCTTCCTACTTCCCTTTGAGCTTTTTCTAAATAATCTAATATCTTTTTACTAATATATAATGCATCATTACCATATGTTAACCCTGCTATTGCAACTCCTTTCCATATAATTCTAGCTACATCATATTTATTATATTAAAATACTGTTAATTTCTTTATCAATCCCTTTCTTTTCTTTGCTTCATTTATCAATTTTTTCTCCCATTCATCCAAATAATTTTTCTCTCCATACAGTAGTGCCACCCTGTGCCAAACAGAGTAATCAATAGATGCCAGAAGGCTTGTGCATAAAATCTAGTGCCTACTCATCCAATATCCCCAGACTAGTTTCTGGCTTATGGCCTTTGTCAGTGAGGAGCCTTGAATCTGAGAGCACTGCATCTAGATCTTAGGATCTGACACAACCCTCCAGCAGCCATCTTTTATCTCTACTTAACTACAAAACTATGAGACTGAAATTGAAAACTCAATAATATTTTCAATCTAAGCCCAATAGCTTATATAGTCATATGGGTCTGAACTCAGTTCAGCACCCATACATTTTGGTGTCTTTGGCTATTTAACAACCATAGCCACCACTATCCTAGTCTGGGGATATTGGATGAGTAGGCACTAGATAGGGATTTTATGCACAAGCCTTCTGGCATCCATTGATTACTCTGGTTGGCACAGGGTGGTCCTACTGTATGGAGAGTTTTGCCTTGCTTATTAAGATTGTTTAGCTATTGCAGTTTTGGTTTTTAATTCTTTCTTTCTCACTTCATCATTTATCAAACTTTTTAAATATTTAAAGCCTGTCTACATATTTTCTTTTTTACATATTTTTTTATTTGCTATTCATATAAATTTAATTTAATTTTTTTCACAAACCTGTTACAAAGTTGTTGTTTTTTTTTTTTTAAAAAAAAAGAATAGAAAATCAGCCTATCAATCTACTATTTCAGCTTTGTCATCAACAAATCTAATATATGAACTTTCCTCATTGTTTCTAAACGTCTTTTTTTAAAAAAAAAAAAAATTATAAACAAACTTAAAGATACTATCATAACTTGCACCATCAAAAAATATCAAAATTAAAACAGTTATTACAAAGGTACTGCAGAAAAAAAATGTACAATACCAATCTACACAAACCCAGTGAAAGAAAATTCAATATCCACATGCTAGTCAAATGCCAGGTGATCAGTGTTTACATTTTGCCTTCTGTAATTTATTTTTTAACTAAAAATAATTATACACTTATTTATTAATGAAATTTATTTAGTAATTGGAAAAAAAATTAAGTTTTACCCAGATTCAACCTTCATCTTATAATTATTTCCATCGATTTTTTTTTATGTAAGTAAGTCATTTAATTTTACAAATACCAACAAGAATATATTGCTTCATTAATGTCACAAAACCATTTCAAAATCAATGAAAAAAAATGTTAATTTTTTCTTTTTCCTTATATCTCTCATTGTTATGCTGCCCAAAATCTTTTGAGATTTTTAGGTAAGATGTAATAATGCAATATCTCTTGATTCTCATTATTACTTAATTTATTTTATTTTCATAAATTTTAGTGTTACTCTATAACCTTTAATGAACTCATATTATTAAGATATAAAAATATTAATTTAATAATATATGAGGGCAAATGCTTTCTGCTGGATTGTTTCAATTTCATGATTCTAACATCACTATTTTATATTTATAGAAGTAGTAATGTGGAAGACAATATTTCTCTAAGTAATATTTCTTTACTATTGTAATGTAACTGTGGAGTTTTTATTAGTATTTTCAAAATTATAAATTTAAAAAAAAAAAACATATCTTTACTAAGAAATATGGCTGAAACGGCCAAAAATTTTACATGAAAACAAAAGGCAATTGTTTTTTTTAAAAAAGAAAAGTTTCAAAGAATTCAAGTATAAGCATACTGCAATAAGTAAAACATAATTTAATACATTTTCACTATAAAAAAACAATTCTGAATTAAAAATTATGATAGCATTACATGTACAAGGTAGTGTATGTATTTTAAATATTCTTTCTATTTCTCGTGTTAATAATGAAACTACCAAGTAAAAACCTTTCTAACAATATCAACATTGTAAACTTTTGTAAAAATAACTCATTGCATTTCACTGCTATTTTCAAATGAAAGTGAAACATTTGTGAATTTAATGACTTCAGCAAAAAATCAGTAATTTCATATGACTAACTCGAAAAAATTAATCATTTCTAATAGAGATCATTTTATTCAATATTTTTTCAAATTTATTAATCAAAATGAAAATGATATCTACTGCCATTTCTAAATTAATAAAAGGAATTCTTTATAAAAGTTTGTTCTATCTAATTTCTTATTTTTTGTTTGTTAATTACTAAATAGATGGTTCCAATTTTTACTTTTGAATTGCAGACTGTTTTAAAGTTTCAAAATTTTTATTTTCATTAGCTCTGTAGTAATCAGACAAAAATAAGCATCGACATAAAACTTTTAATGGTGAAATGCTGTGTAATAGCATAGCTCACAATTTTGGATATTCAACTTATAAACTATTGATGAAAGTATTTTTTCATCTCCCAGCATTGATTTTTTTACAATTGTTACTATTTATTTTATATAGAGAAATTTTTAATGTAACTTTATCATATAATTTTATTTCTAAAAGAACTTTCAATGTAATTTATCTTCCATGAAAGCTTTTTTGAGTTTAAACATCAGCACATTCAAGCGTTGGTGGCCGAGTGGTCAGCACAGCTACCTTACAAGCAGTTGTCCTGAGTTCACGAGTTTGCTTCCCAGCCGATGCTTAAGACATATGGAAAAAAAAAAACTATTTACATTTTCAAATAATGTTATGCATTTTCAATTTTGTAAAAAATAAACATCATTTGCATTGTTAATTTGAACATATTTTATAATTTATATTTTTTCTACAGATTATTTCACAAGTTTATATAGATTCTTCACCAAATATCTGGTATGCTTTTGATTCCAAAATATAATAAATTAATTAAGCTTTAATATTGTGCAATCTTTAGAGTTTAAATTATACTGGTTATTGAACACTAGAAATATAAATAATAAATATAAATTACAATGTAACCTCAGTTACTCTTCCTAAAAGATACAACTTTGTGGTTAGGTGATATGGAAGAAACATTTAAAGAAAAATGAAAAAGCAAATTAAGTTTAATTTTAACCCAAGACTGAAATCTTCTTTACATTGTGCCCATTAATCATTATAAACTACAGTTATTATCATTAGTTATCTACTAAAAAGATGGCAATCTCATAACTTTCAATTAACAAAGAAGCTCATTGTTCTAACAGTTAAACCCCCATAATTATTTTCTTTCTTTAGATCCCCCATCTACTTTTTTATTTTTATCTTCTATAAATTCTTCTGACAAATTTATTTATAATTAGTTTGTCAATTAACTTTATTATATATATTTTTCCAAATCCATAACTATAACACCTTTAATATCTTCTCATCCTTTTTTACAATCCTTCAAGTTTCTATTCTAATATAAAATCATATCTCAAATAAATACACTTAATAGCCTGTAAGATGAAACAGACTTTAAGTAGCTTGCTATAAGACAATTACCTTCTACAGTAGCCTCTTATAGAGGACTTGTAAAGAAAAAGATATTATTTAACAGCCTTGCCAATTACTACATGGTAATGTTTTAGTGGTTTCAATCCTTGTTTTAAAATTTTTTAAATATTCATTTACCAATTGATATTAAAAGTGAATATATATGAACTACCTGCTTGAAATAAATATCTTTAAACCTATTGGAACCTGATAAAAATTCATAATTTACCTTAGATTCAACCCCCAGTTGTTATAATGGCAAAGAAATGTGCTATTGCTCTATCCACCATGACATCTTTCTATATATATCAATAATTACTTTTTGATCTTCTTTTACATGTTATAAAAATTTTCCTCTGCCTATTTCAATATTAATTTGAATTAAAACTATTATTATATATTGTACTGGTATGGCGTAAAAGGGGAGAATTTGACATGAACCTGGAGTGATGGAAAATCATCATCAAAACCAGTTCAAAATAAATATAAATGTAATGAACAAATATAATATTTAAGTTATAAGATAAAAGTAAGATATTATACAGAGTATGATATTGAAGTAAGAAAATATTAAGTAATGTTTAATATCCCCAAAATAGATAAGAAATTTTATATATTCAAAGAGAACATGAGATCTTGAAATCTCTGAGAGATCATCCCAATTAACTCCTTAGAGCAACTAAAGTATAAGTATATATCAACCAGCATTATAATGAGTAAAAGTACTCATTCAAAAGTAAGTAAACCATTCATCATCATGAATAATCAATCAAAATACATCAATACAATAAATCAACAGTCAATCTGGTGACTGGATTGGAAATGGATCTTCTGTAAACCAGGCTAACTATTAGGCTTTTGACAGCTTGGGACAATTATTTAAACATTAATTTGGATGCACCAACTTAAGTGCTAATCCATTAGAATACAATACATAATCATAAACACAATAATGATGGGCATTAAAACATTCTGATCATCATCAATACTCTGGCCACTTAGTCCCATTAATGTATTGGCCAACTATAAAATTAAATTCTAATAAAGACTGAATAAAATGTAGTGCATAGACTTTAAAGAATTAATCTTATGCACCAACCAGGATTCATCACTGGATGCCCAAAAGCACTAATATACCTCCCCATTCATATATTCAGCCATTATTCTTGAATCTAGTTCAGAAAACATAAGCTCTAAAACTGTTATGGTGACCAAGAGATGATGCAATACAATTTTTAGCAATTGAATTTAAATTTATTAACAACAATAAAAAAAATTAATGAAATTAATGTCTCTAGAATAAGGTTAAACACATGTCAATCAAGCGGCTGATTTTGATTAACATACAATAAAATAATATTACATTGTTATTTACATATATGTTCCAATAGGTTTGTTTAAAATGCAGTCAGCACACAGACATATGGCTTTATATTTGAATTGTCATAAAATACTAAAATAAATGATTAAAATTTACATATATGTCTATTTGACACGCATTAAGATATTTGATGATTATATTTCAATTATCATAAAATAATATATGATTAAAAATTTAAATTACTATATTTTAATGATATAGATATCTAGTAACACATATGTGTATGCACATAGAAATGTATGTGCACACTATCGTTTATACCATATATTCAATTTGACACAATAATAAAGTTATTAAAATATATTTTTCATATAAATGCACACATATAATGTGTATAAATTAATTATAGATTATATCAATTAATTATAAACACTTTCATAAAAAGTTTTTTTTTCATAAACAAAATAAAGTCAATTTTTTTTTCAGGTAATTGTTTTGATTGATTAATTATTGACAGGATTGTAAATTTAAAATGTCTTTATTTTATTTTTTAGACTAAAAATGTTTTTGAAATCTATTTTTTTTAAACATATATTTTAAAATAAAATTGTTCTATATATGTCACATGATGACAGGTTGACTTTTAATTATAAAGTTTTTTTAAATTTAAAAATATAGGTTTAAAAAATGTCTTTTTAAGGAATATTAAAATAACTTCTTTGCACAATATATATATAACATTGTCTATGTCCCTTCTTTTAGACATGTGACTCAAACAAATTTTTCATTTGTTTTACTTTAAGTTATTAAGTTATAAATTTAAAGTCATTTTAAGGATTTTAAATGAGCTCACCAGCTATATATACATTTATCTGTATTTCTCTGCATATAGCTGAAATAGCATATGTATAATTAATTCTTCATCCACTGATGGTTTCTCTGGACAACTGGTAGACTGTCTTGTCATCATCAAAATAGGTATTATCAGGTAAGGAATGTTCTGTAGTTGGTTCCACTTAAACTAGGATTTGGTAAGATTTAGGCCATCAAGCTATTTTGTCCTCATTTGTTCAGGCTAATGATTCAGAAGTGACCTAGCTTCATGTAAATCAAAACTCCTGTGAATGAAAATAGTAGCAGCTCCTGGATCTAATGTCCTGCCTTCAATTATTTCATGTTCATTCTCTAACTCTGGAAAACCAACTTCAGCAGTACTGCAAACAGCTATATATACCTTTATCTGTGCTTCTCTCCATATAGCTGAAATCGCAAACATATAATTACTTCTTCATCCATTGATAGTTTCTCTGGGCAAGTTGATAGACTGGCTTGTAGTCCAGGTAAATTGATCTGAAGTAAAAGGCATAATTAGATATGTTGGCGTTTAATCAGTTCCCTTCTGTCTATGATTTGATATATTTCAGGTCTTGTCTTTGATAGATTTCAGCAAGTAGCTGTCTTCTTATAACACATTTGTAGTTATGAATCTCAACAAAAAGAAGTGGGTCATTTTCCTCCATGTGAAATTAAAATCCACTATAGTACTATAGAGCAGCTGCTTCCTTGCATTCTTACATCTTTATGCAGTTTTATGTATAACTCTGCTGCAGCTAGTTTTACTGTTGCCACTCTCTGCTACAGTTATCAACAAACTGCAGCCAACTCTTACAAAATATTAGTCAAAATTTTGCAGCTGGCTATTAGCCAACTGCTTTTCAAAAATATTAAAACCAAACTGATAACCAGATTAAGATGATTAAAAAAAACCAAACTGAAAACAAGACTGTTCTTTTCAAAAACTACTATCCAGACTAAAATAATATTTTTATTCAAATCTTTTATAGTCTTGGATTGCTAGGGTGACAACATTGTTTTTAATTTAAAACTACTTTTTTAGTATGTTGTTTAAAAACATTTATAATCCATTTGAAAGCAACATTGACATTTTTATCGAAGTATGATATACATGTTTTTACTTAGACAGAGATTTACCAATTAATTAAAAAGATTTTCAAAAATAGATAATATAAATGTTTACAATTATCAGATCTATTATGATAAAACATGCTTGTTTTTTAAATTCAAAATCAGAGTTACAAATAATAATTATTATTATTAGACCTTTTTAAATATTTATTTCATAATGAAATTTTATTTTAAACTCAAAGTTATTTAATCCTTTACAGTTATTATTCCCAGTGTATATAGAAAAATATCTACAAAAATTTATGTTGTGTTTCTCTTTTCCTTTACTTTATATATATGTGCACACACAACTATGTTGCTGTGTGCCGTATAACCCTACCAGTTACAATATATTAAGTATTTTATATTATTATAGTTAACTCAACGATGTATTTATTAAATTATACTCACATAATTATAACAAATGAATTGTGTATATTTTTATTCTGAGATCAATGAAAGCATAGTAAATAAAATATATGTAAATAATAATTATAATATCTATGAATTTTAAAATTTATTAGGATGTTTAGAATTACATTAGAACAGCTTTTCATTAACTTGTCATTTATTAATGTGAATGCACAGTTAACTAATAGCAAAATGTGTGATTATGAGAATTTTCAAGATCATGGATGTCCAAGATTACAAATAGAAAAAAAATGTTCAACGGATTTAAATTTACATTGAATGTGTACTGAAAATGAAGATTTTTAAATTTAATATTTACTGTAAACAATAGATAAATAGAAAATGATGATAAAATCTATTTCAGAGAGGTTTCTAGCCTGGGCCAACTGAAGAGTGATGGTTTAATCAAAATATATTTGGGAATTGTATTTATTGTTTGGATTATTTCCATAATCTAATATGAGTATTGAATGTCTTTAGAAAAATGTAACTTTATTTAAATATTCCAAATACATTCACCTGTTAGTAATAGCATATCAAACAGATTAGTTAGTATATGCACAACATTTTGAGAGGTATTGTTCTCCCCTTGTCGGATTTTCCCTACAACATTTTTATTTGTTTTCTGAATTAATAAAAAATATTTTTGAGGATTTTGGGGGGAAAAGTCTATATGCCACTTTTTTTTTTTTCAAAGATATATTCTGACAATAAATAAAAGGGTTTTTCATTATTGGAGCTAAGAAGCTTAACCTGCACATCAGCAGCTAACATGGAATGATTGTCTTTGATTTAGAAATAAAGTAATTGTAATTTAATGTTACATTAATAAAGTGTTTATCATTCTATATTTTAATAACCACTTCGATGTGTTTTTTTAAAATGGGAATAAAACCTGCCAATTATATAATTGTTTTTAATTAGGTTGATAGTTTTTCTTCAATCGCTTTCAGTGAATTTTTTACTATAATATATCAAATTGCCTAATGAAAACTTTTTTCCATTAATTACATATATAATCGCTATTTGTTCTGGGTAAACGTTATTTTAAATAAGTTATAATTAATGTTTATTTTAGTCAATTGTTTGGTTTTTTTTTCTGTAATTTTATTTTTATACAAATGAGGATATGTATTTTCAAGAGTTTTTAGTGATTAATAAGTTTTTGAAATGTTAACAATTTGTTTTTATTGCTTCTGCATCTTTTTTTTTTTTTTACTATTATTTTACTTCCGACAGTTTCTTTATTAATGAGAATATCTGTTTCACACTTGGAGTTCTGTCAACTTTTCTTTTCAACCTGCCACATAATTAAGATATTTCTCCATTTTTGGAGAGATATTACACCGAAATTTTACTGCAACTGATGACATATTAATTATGTTGTTTTTTTATTATTAACTTATTCATCCTATTATGTAATTTTTATTATTTTTAATTTGTTCTTTATAAAAATAGTAAACAATTTTCTTTTTTTTTTCTGATGTGTTTACATATACTCACTTATATACTAGCTCATAGAGTTCTAAATATATAGACAAATCATAAATAGGCAGCTGACCAAACTATAATACTCAAAACACATTATATATTACATTGTTTATACAGGTATATATATATAGCCTGTATGTTAGATATTAAATACTAATTACAGTATTATTTAACAAAAATGTAGCACGTAAAATATTTCATATAAAGCTTTAGACATGTGACCAGTTGAACGCTAAAGTTTTTAATAAAATCACTGGATTAGCAACGAAGAATGCTGATCAAATGTGAATTTTTAATTGTTTTCCCGCCAATTTTATAAAAACTAATAACTTAAGCAGTGAATACTTAACCTGAGCCAACCTACTAAAGCTCATATATATATATATATGCGCGCGCGTGTGTGTGGGAGATAAAGGGAAATAGGATTTGGGAATTTTTACTTGAAGATTAATTACTTAATGAGAATTGAGGATGGCAAAATTTTTATATCCACTCCAGATATTCATATAATAACAGCTATTATTTCAATATAATGGTTTACATGTAAACAAATGTACATGGACTATGCTACAATGTGCATCAGCCATCTTGGTCTTTTCTTTCAGTTCTTGTTAATCCTTAACTAAAACAATGCCTGTGTTTTTTTAAAGAGAAAGCTATTTGTTTTTAGAAAGAACCTACTTATTTTCTTTGTACATAGACCCTTTTTGAATGTTATAATTTTATCAGTCAATGGTAGGAAAAATGACCAGATTATGGACATAGAATGACATCCAATAATGGTCTTATATTTGATTACCTAGGATTGTTTATTACTATGAGTGAAGGCAGATTGTGTGAATTGGAAGAATAATCAGCTAATATTGAATAGAACAAATACTGTCAGACTTAGTGAAGCAAGACAGAAAAATTAATACACAATTGATCTGTAATTTGAATACATATATATAGTTATAACATAAGCACAAATATTTTATTGTAGACTGCAGAAAGGAATTTTTGTTAGCTGAAAAGTAATTCTTTGATTCCTCTTGCATGTCTTAAAGGAACCAAGCAGGGCATATTTCTAATATCAACCTCATATTTTCTTGTCATTGCAGCTATTATTACTATGTGATTCTTTATATAGTACATTTACTTGGATTGAATGCTCACCACATGCATTAGCCAGCATGGTAAGTTTATTGGTTTTTTAAATCTTAGTTTAAGATCAAGAAAAACCATGGTCTTTGTTTTCAGTTGCCAGATAGGTCTTAATTGAAATCAGTTGTTTTCTTGAAAGCAGAATGAATGAATATGTGAATGATTTTTTTTTTTAAATAAATATTTACAATCTTGACAGACAAAATTAAACCATGACTGTTATTGCTAGGAGGCTGTAATGTGTCCAGCCATGGCAACAGTTAGCAGTGAAACCTGAATGTGCTAAGAATCTTTCTGTTACAAACCCAGACTGACATTTAATGACATTTTATTTAAGTATTGCTATGTTTCATTTTATAAATCATGGAGTATTAAAAACAATTTATTAATCTACAAGTAAGATGTGCATATGCAAGAGATATCAGACAGGTGCAGTTATAGTTATATGCAATGCTTTTGATCATATCAAAAAACATTTTAAAATTATTCTAGTAGATTTTGATTCTAGAATTGGAAAATAATCAAAGATGAAAAGTTTGTGAATAAATTTGAATATGGAAACAAGTGTTGGTCGCCTAGCGGTTAGCATAGCTGTCTTCCAAGCAGCTGGCCCGGATTTGCTTCCTGATCAACACTTTTATATATATAAAAAAATAGAAAAGATGTAAACTGTTGAAAATGCAGAAAAATGAATACTATATATTATGAATTCAAAATGGACATGGAAGCATCCAAATGAAAGTTTGGCAGAATTGGATTGTATTTTGACTAAAAGAGAAAATGTATTTAAGCTATAATGAAGTTAATAGATTCAACCTAGAAAGTGATCATCAATTAATGAGAAGTAAAATATGTGTAATTGCCAAGATAAAAGTGTGAAAAGATATTAAGAAAAGTAGTATTAACAGTTGATATCATAATATTTAAAAATATTTCAGTTGATTTTACAAATTCTTTTATAATAATAACAGATTTGTAATATAGCTCAGAATTGTACAATATCAATAAGAAGATTATAAATGTTAATAGTGATAGTTTATGTAAATGAAATTAAAGCAGAAATTACTATAAACCTCCAATGAACAATATATAAATTAATACAAATCTGTCAATAAATGAAAAAGTACAGAATGAATTCACCTATACTTTAGCTCAAATTATACTTAGGCATTCAATTTATTTACATGTTGCAATATGTAAATTCAATACATAATCTTGCTACAACCCTAAGCTATTCCACAAGCCCTGAATATTAAATGAAACAACAGTTAAGAGATCCTAAATATTATTAATGATATCTCTAATGTATATTAATGGAAATTACATAAAGTTTGTAGATTAAGAGGCAAATTTGATTCTATAAGCATTTTTATTGCTATAAATTTATGGAATATTGACACATATTCCAAAGGATATTTTCCAATTCTGAAGAATCATTATTAAAATAAAATAGTAATTATTAAAATACATGTTGATACTAAAAAAATTAACACTAGTAAGAGTGAATGATATTGTCATCTTTCTAAAAATAATTTACAACAGTTTTATGAAAAGTATATTGTATATTAAATGACAGGCTAAGGGAATAAAAATAAATGGAGATTACTTATGTTATCAAAATTTTGTAAATAAGATGATGAAATCAAGAATTTTTTTTTAAAAAATGTGATATGAAAAGTGATAGTAATAATTTAGGGAAAAAATAACAGTAATTTATACCAAAGTATACATAATTGTATGTGTAGTACAATTGAAATTAATCCTAGAATTAAATTATAAGAAATGTGCTTTTGGTAGCAATAACATTATTAAATAAATTATGTCTATATGTTTGAAAAGCAATAGTTTTATTATATGTATTTAAATTTTTTTATTCAAAGATACAAAACTAGAATACTTATGTTAAAAATATTATGAATCTGTAAATCACATAAAAAAGTATAGAGGAATCTATGTTAAAATTAACAATGTACCAGTCACAGTTTAATGTAGGTCTTCTATTACACACTATAGAGTGCATGTTAATCAAACTATGAAAAAGAATCTTCCGACCATATGAGAATTTGTATATTTCAAGAACATGGTTATATTTTCTGATTAACTCAACTTAATATGTATTACGATTTTCACTGTGGGTGGAATCAGTTTTACATTTATGTAAAAAAGGCACCAGGGTCGAAACCTGCTGATATCCACCACATCGCATATCGTAAATTAAGAAGCAAATAACTAAAAAGGTTGAGAATTATTTTCTTGTAAATTAATGTTATAGAATTTTCTCCAATGTCTGTCAATTAAAACATACATGTTGGCATAGGTAATTTTACATTTCTTAAAACAATATTTTGTATAAAAATCTAAATAACCTAAAATTAATAATGTACAATGAAAAATTGGTATTAAAGGTAAATATTTTATTACAATAAATGAAAATATTTAAATAATAAATTACAAATTACTAATAAATTGGTAAGACCATACACATGCTCATCCAGATAATAATATTAAATAATGAAACAGTTGATATTTCACTTCTTTTATAAATTAATCCATGGATAAAATGAATGTCTCTTTGAATAATAAACAGTGAATATATCTATCAGTATTTGAAGCTTCATAGTTAAAGTTAGTTTGCAAACATTTAATTTACCACAAATAAGGTATGAATAATAGTAACCTTCTGGTAAGTATAGATTAGGGTAGCATGCATGTATTTCTTGAGATGAATGAGCTCGTGGCTATTGATTTTAATCACTGTCAACATTCTTTTCATCCCTGGTCCGTCCTTTAACTCTAAACATGAAAGCTTTTTGGGTTGACTTCTTCAACTCTGTAAACACTCCGGTCCACTCCTGCATGATGAATTAGTTAAGCAGATGAGTAGTCTATCTTGTATAGAGATAAATTTCTCTATCCAGGAGAATTGCCAAAGAAGAAGACAAGAGCTCAGTTTGAAGTTTTTTTGCTCTTTTCATAGCCTTTGTGTCGTTTTTAGACTTATGTGCATAGATTTTTAGCTTTTGTTTTATAAAAAATATAAGTTGATACTCTTGTAGATTCTTTATTAGTTTTTAATTACAAAGTCTTTTTTATATATATAAAATATTTCCACCATCTTTAATTAGCATAATGTCTTTCTTTTATTTATCTGGCTAAACAATCTCTATGCACTTACATTCTTTCCAATTTTAACTTTAATTAAATTAAGTAGATATCAACACGAATAACTTTCATTCTACATTTCCAAAAAATAAATTATACTAACCAAAAAAAAAAAAAAGAAAAATCAAATCTAGATTTTACTTTTTAAATATTACAAATCCCAAAATATTTGAACCATATATATGTAAAATGGTTCAACAAGTATGGATTGAAATTAGAATCCATGAATAAGAGAATAAATATCACATGATCACTATTTCTTATGCTTGCTCTTAACTGTTATTAAAAACTCTCTATACATATTGCCATTCAGTGCAAGCCAGAGTAATTAATGGATGCCAGAAGGTTTGTGCATAAAATCCCTATCTAGTGCCTACTCATCCAATATCCCCAGACTAGTTTCTGGCTTGTGGCCTTCATCAGTGAGGAGCCTTGGATCTGAGAGCACTGCACCTACATCTTAGGATCTAATGCAACCCTCCAGCAGCCACCTTTCAACTGCTGAACTACAAAATGAGACTTAAATTGAAAACACATTATTTTCAATCTAAGTTCATCAGCTTATATAGTAATATAGGTCTGAACTCAGTTCAGTACCTATACATTTTGTTTTTTTAATAACCATAGCCACCACTATCCTATTAGGCCTAGATAGTGATGGCTATGGTTATTAAAGAACCAAAGACACCAGAATGTATATGTACTGAACTGAGTTCAGACCTATATGACTATATAAGCTCATGAGCTTGGATTGAAAATATTATAGTGTTTTCAATTTAAGTCTCATAGTTTTATAGTTAAGTAGAGTTAAAAGGTGTCTGCTAGAGGGTTGCATTAGATCCTAAGATTTAGGTGCAGTACTCTCAGATCCAAAGCTTCTCACTGACGAAGACCACAAGCCAGAACTAGTCTGGGGATATTGGGTGAGTAGGCACTAGATGGGGATTTTATGCACAAGCCTTCTGGCATCCATTGATTACTCTGGCTTGCACTGAATGGCAATACGTATAGAGAGTTTTGCCTGTTTTAATAAGAGAATAAATAGATGTCACTATTATCATTGAATGAATTAAAAGATTGAACTGAAACTGGACTATATATAGTTACTAAAAGAAGTGACAATAAATAGACAACTGAAGTCTTCCTGAAACCAGACAAATTATGAGACAGAAAAATAACATGTGCAAGATTCAATGAGATAAAGTTTTCAGGGATTCAGGTTATGTGACAAGAGAAGCAATGGATCAGATTAGATACTATTTTGAAATAAATGATAATAATGATTCTAGTTATGCTTATAAAAAATTTGATGCAAGAAAATTATATTAATAATAAAATTATGTATATATCAGGTATGAATCCTTAAACAAAAATGTCTATTTTTTGACATATATTAGTAAAAAAAATTCAAAGGCCATTAATCAAAAAACCATCTTAATTTCATACTGCATTATTCATCTACTATCACCTCCCTCCTGCTTTTGAATTTTAAAATTTTATATTTTTGATTTTTTATTGGAGGTTTTTTAATTTTGTTCCATATATTGTTGCTTGTAGCATCTCTACAATCTTTGTCTTTTATATATATAAAGCATTCCTTATTCAAATGATGTCAGATGCAGTCCAGCCAAATGTAAGTATGATGATACTGTTAAATGCACACAGATAAACCCAGGAAATATATATTTTATATCTGTTGCTTATGAAAACCTTCATTTTAATGTATGCATAGTGAATATATTAGCTTATTTTTTATTTAAATTTACAAACTTTTATCTGAAAATAATTATTAAAGTTCCACTTTAAAGCAATTTTTTTAAAAACTGTTATGTCAAAATTTTAGAAATATAATGTAAACATAAAAATGAACCTACCATTTTAAATAGCAAGATATAGGTTTCTTCAAAACTCACTAAAGAGGAGTAATGAAGGAAATGTTACTCACCAATTTAAGTGTTAGTAATGAGGATTTAGCAACTTTTTTTTACTTGTGTTACCTGTCTTTCCTCCAGCTAAGAATATATAAATATCAGTTTACTGCCTCATTGCTAAATTTTTGAAGTAGTTTATAAATCAGCTATATGAAAGATAAATCCTAAATCTGGAAAAAAAGAAAAAAGTAAAGTTTTACCCAACACATTGACAAACTTCACTTATGGATTTTTGACTGATTAATTTCTTTTAACTGTTTGTCATTGAACTAATGATTGCCACTTGGAGTTTCTAGATTATCAATAATGGTGTTCTGTGTGGTTTAATGCAGTAACATAGTAATGGATTCTGGAACTTAAACCAGATCCATGAATTGCAGTTCCTCTCTAACTTCTCATGTTGGCCTTTTTATGGATTTCTGAGCAATAGACCATTTGATTATACATATATTTATTTTTATGATATTGGTACAATATAATGTCTCCACTATAAATCTGTTTAAGAAAAAATTATGTTTTTTTTTTATGATTTTATTTTAATACAAATTCTCATTTTATTTATTAGATAATTTATCTTAATGTTAGTATATGTACTTATGTTACAATTCACACAAAGTGGAATTTTAGTGCACTCAGGTCTGTAAAATGTTAAATGTTTTTATCTTTAAAATGATTTATTTTAGAACAAAATATAATAAATGTAAATCTGCAATTGTTGCAAATAATAAAAGACAAGCTATAAGAGATTTTCAAAAATATTGGGTAATGATAAATAATATTGTACACTGCTAAAATAAACCTGTATGCATACATTGTGAAAGTATTGTATGCTATATTATAGCAATAAAATAGTATTTAGAACTTATAATAAATTATCAATATATTATACAATTTTTTTCAATTTCTTAAAATTAAAACTTCAGTTTAATGTCTTTAACTATTTTATATAATCTACACACCATCAGTATCATTTAAAATCTATTTTTTCACTAATGAGAGATATTATTTAACTTATAGTTTTACTCTTAATATATAAATAATTGAAATATTGGATATTGATTCAGATATTAAATTCAAGTTTTTACAATAAATTGGTGGAATTTGTGTAATATATTAATATTGGATATATTGGATTAAGTTTTCCAAGAATTATTTGAAAATATTTCCACTATTTATTTTTATATATTATTAATTTTCACAAATTATTATATATCAAACCAATAAAAAAAAAGAAAAAAAATATTAATCAAGGATTTTAAAATATTAATACATAAACAAGATCACTTATAAAATTTGTTTATATTCTTCTGATAATGTATTTTAAAATTACTAAATGATATCTCTTTTATAATTACAATTTTGAATTTATTGAGTTCCAATTTAATTCAATGAAGAAAAAACAAATTTATAGAATTTCAGAAAATCATAGAAGAGCATGACTAAGATGAAGATTAAAATTTTAATATGGGTGAAATATGGTAAAACATTCATATTTTTGGTCAGCTAAGCAAATCTTTAAACAAACATGGAAAAAAAAAATAATAATTTTAACATATTTACATGGAATTTCATTTCATTTATTAATTATTTAATTGTTGAAAAAACTTAGAATATCTTTAACGGTGAGAAATTATAAACCAAATATTAGCCAATGAATAAATAGCAATGGATAAAAATAAAACAAATTTGTGTATATTTTTAAATATAAATGTGAAGTATTTTTAAATTTAACACTATTTTTTATACTTGTATACCGAAAATAATAAACTATTAAAATTTTATGCATATTTATTTTTTTGGGTGTCTGTAAAGGGAGGGAACAATATACAGAATTCAGTGTGTTTGACATTTTTTTGTTTTTTTTTTTAACATGAAAAGTTTTTGATTTTCTAACACCATTAAAGTCTGTTGCACTTTTACATGTTTTGTTGTTGTTTTAACAAAAGAGAAAAGATAAATGATTTTTAAATAATTCTTTTTTCAATAAAATATTTTTATAAAAGTTATTCTGACTACTTTCCAAACTATTGTATTAAAACTATTTATATTTATGCAATTAATAATTTTCTCCTTCCAAAATTTTTATTCTGTAGTATTCATTGCTCTGAACTATTTTTTTTTCATAAGCAGATTATGATCAAATGTCTTTTTTTTTTTAATATAATTTTTTTTTGTATATATATATAAATTTAGAACTCAAATTAAAAAATGTAAATGTATTTATTGAATGTTAGTATTGCTATTAATCTTTTTGCCTTATTGAGTATTGTTATATTGTGTGAAAATTGATTGAATTGTTGCTTTTATTTATTTTTATTTTTGATTATTTCTCTTCATCTATTTTTTAAATTTGCTGATACATAAATTCTTGTTTTTGCTACCATTCCATTGTTCTCCTTTAAACTATGGCTAATTTATTTTTTCATTTGTTTTTCTTAGTATTTTTTATTTTATTTTCTATATTAGTAGTCTACCAATATGCATTCATTTGTGTTTTAAATTCATACCAGATTGTTTTCTCTTGCTTTCTTTGTATATATATTTCATTGGAATAATTGAGTGGCTCATTGCAGAATCATCAGATTTTAAATCTAAATATATAGTCTATGGATTTTATAAAATTTTGCGAAATATAGTACAATGTTATGGATCTTTTTATTATCAGGTTTAACATAAGTATTATTCATCTTTTTTTTTTAATAATCTAATCATAAATAAATAAAAACATGAAAATGTTCTCAGTTTAATCATTAGTAGAGTTGCTTACAAACCAGTTTCATATTTTGCTCCCATTGATTAAGTAGGTAGTTGATAGGTTCTCAATATTGATATTTTATGAAAAGAATTTTATTAAATTATAAGATTTTTAGAATTATAATGTATATATACTTAAAAGTATAAGTATTTTTTAAGTTCACTACTTTATCTACTTTAGATTATTATCAGAGACTAAACTACCAAATTATTAATATTATATAGTCTTCACTATTTTAGACTCTTTTTTTACCAATATGATGTTATCAAATAATATATGCATTATAAAAATGATTTGGATATGTTAACATTAGTATATAATACTCAAAACATTACATTGCGTTAATTACCTGAAGTAGTCTATACATCAGATCCATACATCAATATTTTTTCTACACGTATTTGTATATAAATAAATGGATGGGTAGACGAATTGTTCACAGATAGTTGCTTATTACAATATTTGATTCAAATAGTGATTTATAATTTTAAAACTATCATAACTATATTCAGTTAGTCCTAATCAATAGGTGACTGGTTCTAAGCTACTTGCAATTCCATCTCAGAATCCAGTTATTTGCCACAAATATTTTAAGGTTCTAGTCTATCTAGATCTTGAGTTGTGACATGAAATATGGCAGTGTATTTTGTATCTTTATGGATCATCTTTGATGCTATCCCTGTCATTACAAAATTTTGCAAACTATTAGAAAATGTTATTGCAATGCATGACTTAACTGCCATCGATAATTTGAATTATTTCAAATATTTCAGTGGCAGTATTTTGCATAATTGAAAGCACAATTTAATGTTAGTATTAATATAAGAAACAGAATGTCATATTTCATTTTATAACTTATGATCCAGACACACATGCACTTGAAAATTTATGTAGTGAAAATTTAAGTTATGTTGCTATATAAACACGTGTTAATTCAGAGATAGTATTGCAGGCAACTTGTAGAGAAAACTAGTCACCTTTACACTGGGATATAGTATGTGTAGATAAAACAGACTTTAAATACAACACTTCTTCAATAATTTCTCATAAAGGAAAAATGAAAAATTAATTATTCACCAGACTGTCCATTGGTTGGATGGAGAGGGTTTTAAGCACTTTTACACCTCCTTATTATATAGCTAGAAATATCTAGCTATGAATTAGCTAGCCTTTTAAAATCGATTAAAATTTAAAAACCCCTTCTAAGTTTTATCTAGCCTAGATTTGAATCCAATTCAAAGTCTCAGCAGATAGATGCAGTAAAATATGAAACTGTTATTGTTTTATAAATTTATAATCTCATTGCAGTAATCTTATTAAGAATCAAACTTTTTATTTTTAAAATTGAATTTAATTTATTCATATTGATTATATATATATAAATTTACAAAAGTGTTTTTAAACGGTTGCACATAAAATTTGAAATGCTGCTGTATGTGTGTGGTTTAAACTATTTTCGTATTTATATATTAATAGTATAAGTCTGTCTTGAAATATGAAACTGAAATTCTTACCATATTTGAAATAAGCTTAGGTCAAATTATACTGGTGCCATATTTGTTTTAAAGACATAAGAAATTTTAGTTAAGAGTCTGGAAGCTACCAAGAAAGAATTATCAACTTTCTAACATTTACATATTTGTTTTCATTTCTGACATCTTACTTGTTAATGATTAACATGTGCTTTCAGCTATGAAATTCATCTTTTCAGAGAATTCGTTTTTAAAAATAAAATTTATTATTGATTTTCTTTTAATGAGTTCTTTATTTAAAATTAAAATCATAATTTATATTATAAGAAATAATGCTGCAAGGGAAAATAAATATTAGGAATTGTTTCCATATTACAAATACTAGAATTTATATATTTTAAAAAGTTGTTTATAAACAAATTAGTCATTGTTTGAAATATTATAACAACGGCTACAAATGGAAGGTGCAGGGTATTAAATATTATAATGATCTTCCAATTTTTTAAGTCAATATCTAGTAAACTTATATACACTTAAAAAAAACCCACCAACTTCATATTCTACTAGTTCTCAAATATCAGGTTAATGATTTGCTTAGGTTAAGAAAATATAAAGTTAGGGTTAGAGGGAGTGTAGAGTAACTAACCAACAGACTTATATAGTCAAACAGTAACTCTTGAACAACATCGACTACAGTTTATTATTGCTTGCCAACAGCTTAAATTAGGACATTAAAATTTAATAAAATGTCCAGTCTCATTGCAAAAATATTAATATTTTTATTTAAAAAAATCAATTCATGTGTGAATAAATTTTTTATTGTCCTTTTTATTAATTAGAAGTATGTTATATTTTTTTACTAATTGAAGTTTATCATAATATGAAGTCTACTTTCAAAATCATTTTATACATAGATATGATATTATTTGAAGATTAAACTATGGATGAATATCATTCATTTATCTTAAACAATTTATATATTCCAGTGATTCTCAGACATTTAATTAATGATTTTATTAATTTAAGAAGGCATGTAGTAAAATTATTCAGCAATACATCTTTCAATATTCTCTCTTACTTTATGTATTTATATATTTAAAATACAATATGATACTGGAAACTTCAACAAATACTAAATAATAATTATTGATATATAGGGTGTATATGTTGTTTTTTTTATATATTGTAGAAAACATTTACTTTTATTGGTAGAATCTAGAAATAAAAAATAACCAATTAGTCTTTGTCTGCTTTCTTCATGGGATTATATTTAGAACAGTGGTATATTTTTCAGTGACTATTTTCTAGAGAAAAATGAAGACCGTAAATTAAGTTGCCAACTTTTTAGCAGACAATCATAATTCATACAAAAATAATGACCAACAATCTCAAAATTTAAAAGGTCTTTTCATAATCTTATTCTAATTGAAAGAATATTGATTTCTGGATTAAAGATATTGTATTAAATACAACAATAATAAACAAACAGGAATGTTTTTTTCCTAAGTTATAGCATCGGCCAGGACACGAACCCACAACCGTCTGCAACCAACTACTTGCTTGCAAGGCAGCTGCGATGCGGCTAACAACGCTTGACAAATAGGAATTTTTTGTTTTAAAAATATTCACAATTAGAAAAAAATTATTAAACAGATTTTTAAAAATAATTTTAATTGGCATTTATCTGTTTCAAAAAATAAATAAATATAATATTTTAAATTATTTTACATTTTAGAAATAAATAAAAAATGTTATTGTATTACAAATCATTTTTGTTTAAAGATAAAAATGGCATAGAGCAGGTGCTTTATCCTTTTTTATTAATTGACCTCTTATTTAAAAATATATATAAATAAGAATATTTTTTTATCACGATTTCAAAATATTTTGTCTCTTATCACAAGCAAAATCAAAGCAGCTTGATTGTCTGACACAAATAGAACCAACATGAATGGATGAAAATATTTGATAACATGGAAATGGTTTTCAGTAATAATTAAAAAGACATTAAAAAATTTAAAATCTTATTTTTAAAAAAGAAGCATTCCTGGATGGCTTTTTTTTATTATTGATACTATTTACATATACACAATTTATTTAGTAAACTAGTTTTTTTGGATGACACTTCTGATGATCACTTTAATTTTCACAACATTCTTTAGAACCTCTACCCCTAGTCAATTTCCACTCTCTGTTGCTATAAATGTTTTCTATGTAAAGTTCATTTCTTTGCAAACAACTGTTATTCCTATTCAGTACTCTCTCCAGATCACAACCAGAGTCTTCTGCCCATGAATTAATTGTGCACATTGCTACGATAGAAGCTCCATGGCAAACAAGTTGAATTTCTTGTTGCAAAATAACAGTTATAAAACTTCAGTAGTGGCACTCAAGTATATTTTTAAAGAAAACTATTAATGTAATTAAAGCAAGCACATTTTGTAAGTAAATTTTTATTTTAACTAATACCTTACAATATATACTGTTGCCAAAGTGTGATGAGAATGATTATATGAATAAAATTAAAAAGTGATTTAAACAGTTGTAATGATGACTGGCTATAATGCATGGATTGATTATTAAATTCCATATTTATCAGCTATTATGCTTTTTTTTATCTATATACATTTGTGAATTAAAATGGAAAAACAAAGGAAATACATGGAGATGATTTAAGTTATTACCTTTTTGTCGGTATCAAATAAAGTAATTTGTTTCTGAAATTCTTTGCCATTTTGTGAGAGTTTTAGCAATTTTTTTTTTTAATGATGTTTTATATCATATATATATATCAAGAATTCGCAAAGTGGTTGATATCGACCCCCTGGGGTCAATAGTTTCAATAAAAAAATTTGGGGGTCGATGGCAGCAAAAATAGATCCCCTTACTACTGCTATTTGTTTATTATTTCAAAATATTTATGATTCCAATAGTGAACTGATATATCCCTATCCTCATATATGTTTCATCCATTTTTCCCCTATAGTTCTATCTGTGACAGCTTTAAACTCTTCATGAGTACATATATAATGATGCTAACATGTTTATATATGTTTCACCATATATATATATATGTGTGTGTGTGTGTGTGTGTGTGGATAAACATTTGTAATATCTTTGATAGCTATATTCCAGCAGGTCTTTTATTTAAGAAAAAAAAAAATTGAATTGTAAATTTTATTTCATTAAAAGAGTCAATTTATTATTTTATACATTAAAACCTCATGTATTATGTGTAATTCACGTACTACCATGATACGTATATAGTGCAATATTATTTGATCAGTTCTTATAATTCCTAGTTTTAACTTAAAATTATTGTAAACAAGAATCACGGCATAGGCATCTGTGTTAGTATCGTGTGAGATAGAAGTCTGAAATTTTAATTTTGGCAATAATATTTTCCCCACTCAACTGGAGCTATTTCTAGATCTTGAAAGAATTAGAAATGATCAAAATTAATTAAAACATCCTGTTGGAAAACTGAAACAAAGGTTTGAGTAGTTTTAGTAAATTAAAATATAAAATCTTAAAAAGGTGCTAATGGATTGACTCACAGAAAACAATTTTGCTATCAAATTATAGTCTAATCTTGCGATCATATAAATAGGCTATATTTTATTATTACATATCTTCTTACTCTGTAAAATGTTAAGGAAGCATTGCCATTAGACTCCATACCAGTTTCAATTTTTATATGTTGGAGTAGGAGGATGAGATTTGCTGCTTCCCTACCAGGGAGATGGTGATCTCTAGTCCTATCCTACATGTTGACTGGCACATCATCATCATCATGGAAATGGGAGACATTCCTGCCAACAGCCTGTCACAAGAAGATAACAATTTAATTCATGCTGCTTATCCAGAGATCAAGAGTGCTGCTACACCTGCCGTCTGAAGTATCCCAAGAACGAGGTGTGAGAAGTTAGGTAACACTCTCCAGAACACCACAGAAAACTGAAAAGAACTTTAAATCTTTAAATCTATTTAAAAGCTAGCTTATAATGTAAAATGAACTTTCAAAATCTATTCTTTAAACTCTCTGCTAAAATATATA
Source organism: Epiperipatus broadwayi (assembly GCA_028023455.1). NCBI lineage: Eukaryota > Metazoa > Onychophora > Udeonychophora > Euonychophora > Peripatidae > Epiperipatus > Epiperipatus broadwayi. The sequence continues at coordinate 924,978 of JAQFVV010006462.1, read as the reverse complement.
ATACTTCTACAAATCTTGTCTAAGACTACATCTGTAAACTTTAATTTTACTTATCCTAAATATAATAATTGTAACCAATTGTTTATTTAAATCTATTTATTACTGCGGATATGTTTATACATTATTCTATTTTATTTCCATAAAAATTATCGTATTATATGTTGCGATGTGCCAAATGTCTCAAAACAGTGAGCACTTTTAATTTTGATAAACTTACAGTGAAAATATGATAATTGATATCTTTATTTTAATAGATTTTAATGATGCTTATTTAGCTCATAAGCACACTGTTTTGAAATCCTATTATGCTAAATAATAATTGATCGTTCTGTGCTCGTTATTACAAATTTGATTTAGTTTTATATTATTTAATATCTAGTATGGTTTGCATAATTAGAGTTATAAGTTATAACTTTAGAGATCCATTTAACAAGGTGATAAACTAGCCTTAGAGATAGTATTAAGGTATATTTATTAATAAATTATTATTTTGCCTGTTAAATATACTTTCCTCTCCCTAGTGAAATCTGACTTGAAATGCAGATTGAGTATCTACTAAACTAGATTAATAATTTAGTTTTAGTCCTTTAATTAGAGCATGATTATGATGCTTATTTTAAGAACTTGGTTCTATTAGTTATACAAATAGAAGCTATCTGTTTTTAGGCACTGTAATTTAATTCATACATATTTGTATTTTATTTCACTCATTTCGGGTGTGTTCTTACATAGTATGGACACATACGTACCATCTTACTATATCCTTTAATGGGATGACAGTGGAGGCCATCCCCATATACTGTACTTAATTTGGGTAAGTTTCTTTTATAGAACTGTAGCATGAGGATCCAGACCCCATTTATTAAGCCTATCTGAGTTTCTGAACTCAGAATGTTCATATTTAATTGTAGCAAGTTGTTTGGTCTTAGGGTACCGCATATTTTGATATGAAATTCCATGAATAACTACCCATCTGCACCGCAAAAATGGTATTAATATTTAGGTCTGTGCTATAGCAATATATGTTGTTCTAAAGTAATCAGTTTTTCCCCTCATTAATTAATTATTCAGCATTAGTCTGAAATTGATGAATCTTTGGTTATTAGAATGAATCTGCATCATCCCTGAGCTTAATTATATGTTCACATCTTAAGATATATATGTAAACAGTAGCCGTATTAATAAACAGTAGCCGTATTAGCACTGTAATTGTTAATATATCTTTGGATAGCACATTCACTTGTAAAATCAGCAAACTATGATATAAAGAATAGGATTTTGGCATATTAACAGATATAATCATAATTTCTTAACTGCATACACACACATCTATTTATTATATCATGATGAGCTACACTATAACTTGATTTAGTCTCCTCTCTCGGTAGAACACCTGCATGCATTTGATCCTACATATTCAACATGTATTATTATTGTTTTCATTTTATTGTTGATTTTGATTATTAATAAAAAAAATTAAATTTATCATCATTTCCATTTCATTATTCATGATTCAATTCTAAACCCAATTCAATTATTATTTTAATATTTATATGCATTATATTTTAAGCTGATTTTACCCTTAAGTTAGCATGCCATTAGTCCATTTAACCCTCTAGTTAGTCATTGTTAGTTAATTTTGAGTCTCATGTTTCTCCCTGTTCAGACCCAGTTCGCAGATGAGTAACCTCAGAAATGATTTGCGTATGTTTTAAGCTGTAGAACATTGGTGAATAGGTTGAAGCTTGGTTGAACCTGGGATCTCACCATTCCATTCGATCAGCTTTAAGGTATTTTGCCTGGATTTTCGGTTTTGTTATGTGAAGGTTCAAATCTGACCATTACAATAGGTATTTAATTAAGAAGTAAAATAATTCAAAAAACATTTTTTTGATAAAAAAACACACATTGCTGCCAAATTAAAAGGTAAAATGTGTCACTAAAAGAGTCATATATAAGAATGCATGAAAATACATGTACCACAATCATGTCTGTGCATTGCCTTATTGAACATATCAAAGCAAGTGTGGATATAAAAACCATTGCATGCTTTCATAAAACACTATAAATTGGTTTATTTGATTGGACATGTACTTATTTGTGATTTGAACTTTGAAAATAATTATTTATTGAGAGCAGTACTATGAAAAAGAAAATCAGAGGACACAGTTTATTATTTATTCGAGTTTGAACAAAAATCTTCTGTTTCAAGTAAGTACATACTTTATTAATTTTTTTTATCATAGGGATTGTCAAAATTGTTTGTTAATAAAAGTTTTTATTTCTTATGATAATAATATGACTGAACCAAAAAAGAAATGCAGACGGTGCAACTTGGACTATTTGAAACTAGGATTTGTCCCATCATTATCAAACAAACATTTACCAATGTGCCTCATACATGAAAAAAAATCTTTAGCAATGACACTATGAAACTAGCAGATCATTTGAACAGAATTCACCCTGACAAAAAAGAAAAAGATTTGCCATACTTTCAATTAGTTAAAGATAAAATTTCAAAGAGAACTACAATAGATAATATGTTTGTTTCTTCATCAAAGCAAAAATAATGATGGTTTAAGGGCATTGTCCAACATATCCCTACTCATTGCAAAGTCTGGTGAGCCTTACCCCATATGGAAGAAAGTAATTCTACTGGACATCATGGAAGTATTGAACACTATACTCCACAAACCTGCACAAGATGTTATAAAAATGATTTTTTTGAGCAATAACACAGTTCAAAAACATATCGACAAAATGAGTCATGATGTGGAAAACTGTTTGTGTAATCATTTGCAAAAAAAATGTGTTTTCCCTCCAATTGGATGAGCCAATATTACCCGGTAATAAAGTTTTGTTGCTGGCATAGTGCATGAAGTGCTGCTTTTTGCTAGAACTTTAGAAACTGACACCAGAGGCAAATCAATTTTTAATTTAATGGAGCTATTTTTCAGGGGAAAAGCAATTCTATTGAAAAATATAATACCTGTTGCAACAGATGGAGCATCGGCTATAGTTGGTCTTTATTGTGATTTCACAAGTTACCTGAACCAACATGTACCTGAAGTATTTGCAGACTGCATAATCCATAGTCAACATTTAATAGCCAAAAACCTTAGTGACAAATTGCATCAATCACTTCAATTTATTATAATAGCTGTAAATAAAATTTGAAGTAACCCTTTGAACACTAGACTGTTCAGTCGATTATGCAAGGAAAGTGATGAAAATTTCTATCAATTGGTTCTCCATAGAGACGTTCTCTGGCTTTCAAAAGGTTGATGTTTGGCAAGATTTTTTGCTCTTTGTCAATCTAAATTAGATTTTTTGGAAGATGAGGATTCCAGTTTGAGAGAAAATTTACTTAAGAGTAAAACAGATATTGCTTATTTAACTGACTTTTTGACAAATTTAATGGTGTTAATTTACAATTGCAAGGAGACAATTTGAATGTAATCAAAGCAAAATTGGTCATATTGTCTTTTGTTGTCAGATTAATGTTTTTTACTCAAAATTTTGCAAAGTCTGAGCTTTCTCAGTTTCTCAATTTATTTAAGATAGGCACAATCCAAGAAGAAAACATCTTGCTGTACATCAACTACTTGGAGATCCTGCACTTAGATTTCTAAATTAAGTTCAAAGATATTCTATTATTGGAAATTCCAGACTGGATAATAAATTCATACACTATTAGTTCAGACAAATATAATTTTGCAAGATGAGCTGATAACCATCAGCATGAATGAAGATCTCAAGGTATAATTTAAACAGGGTTATCAAAAGTTTTGGCTGCAACATGATATTCCACTTCTGTACCTGGCTTTATGGACTGTTGTACAAAAGTATTTGCTGGTATTTTCATCATGTTTGGTAGAGACAGGCTTCATTGTAGTTTTAAACCTGCTTCAGAACAGACATCAATTGAATATCACTGAACGTGGAGATTTGCAACTCACTAATTTAAAACTGGACATAGATAAATTGTTGACAGATTACTAGATGCACCTATCTCATTAAATTCAGTTTTCCAAACTAATTTATTTAGTATTCTTTTATAATTCTGATTAAAATCTTTTGGTGTAATTTTGTTGATGTTTAATTCTGTCTGAATAAGTTGATTTTTCACTTCATTTTTATGTTTAATAAAGTGATTTCAGTATTTGTACTTATTTTGAATTTAGATATTTATTTCATAAATATCAAGTATTAAAAAAAACTGTGCTTGTATTTTTTGCTTTAATTTTTGTTAGTTCAGGTTTTGATGTCAAATGTTGCACAAGTTAGTAGCATATTTCATAGTCCTTTTATCTTTTTCAATCATTAATTACTAATGATTAAAATGAAAAGTTTGATATCAAGTGAAATATTTAATATTGAGTACTGTACAAATTTATTAATTTGAATAAGTAAAGTAAATGGGGGTCAACGGTTTTAAAAGTTTTTGATAAAGGGATCTACAGCCAAAAAAAGTTTGAGAACTCTTGGTGTATATATATATTATTCTAAACTTTTAATTTCAAAAACATCAATACATGTCATGATAAGTGAAAATTAGATAACATAAAAGATACCTAAGCCCAATTTTGACAAGTATCCATTGTCTTTATGTTGTCACTAATTTTTATGACACTACTTGCAGAAAATAGTTTGAATAATAAAAAACTTCATTATTTGCAAGTTTATGAAAAATTCATGATTATTTTTGTACATTATTAAAAATCAAGAAAATAAATTATTAATTTTGAATGTAAATGTTTTATTTTTTAAAATAGAACATTATAATTTTGGACAATGCAAAATTCCTAAAAAGCAATTACAAGCTGTTTCTAACACATAGTCAGTGAAATCTGATGATTGTCTATGTGAATAAATTGCAATATTGTAAAAAAATAATTAAAATTTTAAAGCATAATTTGAATATTTTATGAGATATTAATATTTATTCATTCATATTTTAAATACAAATGTTAAATAAAAAAGATTTCATTAAAAGATTGTATTGGTTTTCTGAAAATAAAAATGTTCTTTCCAGCAATGTTGACAAATCTCATTCATTGTTTTGATTACAATATAATTTTTTTATTATTTTCAAAAAGTCAAATATGATTATTTAGAATTTACTTTATTTGTAAATAAAAATATCTATTAAATGAAGTCAAATTTATTATATGCTGAAAAACAATAACGGTTTAATCTTAAACTTAATATTAGATGCTTACAACCAGTGGAAACAATTAAAATTGTCACTCCAAGAGGGTTAAAATTTGCATATGATGAAGTTGGTTTTTATTATTATTATTATGTTCTGCTAAACAATAATGGTTTAATCTTAAACTTATTTTAGATGCTTATAGTCAATGAAAACAATTAAAATTGTCATCTGAAAGAGAGTAAAATTTGTATATGATGTAGTTGTTTTTTTTTTTTTTTAACAAAAAAAAAAGCTTTAGAGTTGTTTCAGGAAATGTTACAATAGTTTTCAGAAAGTATAAATATAAATAAATGCTAAATAAATGAATGTTCATTGAATTTTCTAAGAAAAAGAAAATAAAGATTGATGATCATGAATTGGAAAATATTTAACAGCTACAAATACTTTAATTATATGGATAATGGAAATTTAATGGAAGAAATTAATCATGAATTAAATTTGAATGAAGTGCTTTTTGTTTAAATAACTTAATATTAAAGATATGTGTGCTAGGAGTGCCAAAAAGGATTCAAGAGTTAAATACACGAGTAATATGATAATCAGTGTCTTGTTATCATTGAAATAGATGATTATATTGATGATAAAGGAAAATATAATATATGAACAGTCGAAAATTTATAATGGATTTCAAAAGAGGTTATATGAGGTGGGTGGTTGAATTAAGAGTTTGCTGGTCTGAGTTTGTGGAGCTGAGTAGATATGGATTGGAGAAATTGGATTAAACTTGGAGAAACTTGTAATGGAATATTTTTTAAAAATGATGATGATAACTTGCCATATTCAGGCCATTCATGTGGCATCTTTTTTTGCACTATGTACTCTAATAATTTTAAATTATTATTTTCAAATGAAAAATGATCGAAATCTATTCAAATAATTTTTTTAATTGCGTAAATCATTCTCATTCAATATTTATAAAATTCGATTTATTAACGGTTTAAGAAATCTTATATCGTTATCATTTTTTTTTTATTCACCGTTAAAGGATTTTTAAATATAAAAAAAATAATATACTGTATAAACAATACCATAATTAATCAGAAAAATATTGAATGAATAGAAAACTAAACATATAGATTGATAAGTATACACCGATAAATAGACACTGGAGATGAAATTAGATTTTGTGATTAAGAATTTTATGGATATCTAATAATTGCTCATGCAAAATAAACAGCAGTTCGATAGTAAGGATGATTTTCTTTTTCGTTCTTCTGACTTCATAATAAAAAGGTATTGATTGTTATCATTTATATATCAATACTTTATGGTATATGATTATCAGTATGCATGTTTGCTCTAGTGCTATTATCATTCTTTTGTCAAAAGTCTGCTAGCTTTTGACTTTAACAATCAATAATGAAAATAAGATGGTTTTAGTAAAAAGAAAATCATAACTTGTAAAAGATTTAACCCTATTTATTAAAAATTAGCAGTCTTTTAATTTAATGTTTATAGTTGTTAGTTATTTTTTACTTGAACATATTATGTAAATATAATTAGTCTGCATATATGTAATATACGCATGTTTACTCTGAGATTTGTTATTAAATTAATTAATCTAATTGGGTCTTCACTTGTTATAATTGTATACTGGCAATATCTTTATGAATTGTTGGGCTTGACCTACTTTGATGTGAATTTTCTGAAGTATTTTGAGATCTAGACATTAATTTAAAAACATTTTTTTTTTTACTCATAGTTCTCAAAACAATTATGTATACACACAAACATATATATATAATAAAGATAAATCAATTTTAGATTCTTGTATTTTTAAAGATCTGTTAGTATTCTTAGCAGTTTGGAAACTGAAAAATGTAAAAAGAATGATATTGATCTTTATTACTATTGGACTCATTCTCTAATGCTCGTAATCACTATTTTATAAAAATATATTTCTTAGATTTTTTAAAAATAAAATCTTCTCTCATATACACATAAATGCAAATGCAGTACAGAAATGATGATGGGTAAATATATTCTGAAAGTGCAAATGCCAAACATATTTAAATGTAAAATTCTATACATACGCAGAAGATACTCAAAATAAAAGTGAATGTATGCCATGTTAATGCAAAACATTTGAGAGCATGCTGTGAATATATAATTGTAATTTTGTGGAACTATTCTTGACACGTGCGCTAGAATTGGCACACACTTCCACAATATTACAGACATATAAATCACTATATTATTCTTTATATATGTATCAGTGTAATATTCATTTGCAGGTCTAAGGTGGTGATAAGTATTTGACAAGATAGTGATATTAATTTCATAAAGTTATGAGAGAAAACAATGTTGAGAGGAATAATATGATGATTTTATAAGTTAGTGGATCACTGTCCAAAATTTTTATGAATGTAAATCAATATCAATGATGTGACTGCAATCAGGGACTCAAATTGTGATCATAAATCAAGGCTTTATTGAAAAACACCAATGATCTGTATGAAGAATTGTAGTCAATTTGCCCTCATCACCAACACAAAACAACAATGAAATAAATTATTAAAGAGAGCAATCCACTCATTGAAAACTGCACTGGTTTCAAAAATAACAGTTTTTCATGACCATCAAAAAGATAATATCTATGGTTGAAATACTTTTATTATTTGTGACATGGTGATATAACATTCGAATGGTATACAATATATAGACTTGAAAGCATATTGTGTCTTCAGACAAATCATTATTTATTCTTTTGCCAATAAATTTAAATGATATTCAATTTTTTCCAAGTTCCCAAAATGTTAAAAAATAAAAAGATTATAAAAACAAGTATAGAAATTTGAATTGATTTGTATAATATTTTACATACATTATAACAGATCAAGATTGACCTTCATGCATATTAATTATTCTTAGAAGATAAATACACAAATCAAAAGTTTGTACTTAACAACAAAAATTACTTTACTCTAAATATAAATGTATAATGAATTACTAGAAATATTAATATCTTCAAGGAGCAACTTGCTAGTTGACTTAGCATTAATCAAACTTGTAGATAAAATAATGAAGCTTGATGCATTTTCTTATTACTGCATTATCTTATATATTTCTCTGTATTAATGTACACATGCACAGTTGATATAGTGTGACATATACTGCTTCCCTATACTTGACTGCTTCACATGAGTTTTCTCAAACATTTTTGCATTTGCCACATAATTTTGCCTGCACAATATTGGCCATGCATGAAGATCATTGTATAGTTTTTATTTGGCAGTGCTTAATTTACATAATTACTTCGTAGTCATCATTCTTTGCAAATTAACATATTTCAGTTAATTTTCTCATTCTCATTATTTGCAAATTAGTATGCTTTAATTAATTTTTATAGTTACATGACTTTATTGTTATGCATACTAAATTTTATAGAGTGTTATTTCATTTTTTATTTTCTGACAATATGTATTCATTAAGATTTTACTTACTGTTACACATTAGCTGTGTATAATTTATGGTCAGATCATATCATAACTTCCTCTCGCTCTAAAAAATAAAGTTTAGTCACAAATATATTCTTTCAATTTTTGTAGCCTTCATTATTCTCTCACTCTTTTTCTTAGGGTTATTGGCCTCTCTTCTTCAATCATTTGTTCACTGTTTAACTCTGCAGGCCAATCAGAAGAATTAGGAACTCAAAGATTTTTCTTCTTTGTTTGGTTCAGTTTTTGTAGATGCATCAGTTCCTTCATTACTTTTTACAGGATTGCAAATATCATAGTTATGAGAACTTGCTGTTTCCTTTATTCAATCCATTGACATACAAAAATGATTTCTTAAATGATCTATGAGCCTTTTAACTTCTTTGCTTTCACCCAGTTTAATTATTTGCAATGTCTTAGACAACAGTTTATTTACTATTTCAGGTAGCCACTTTTTTTTAATATATCCTGTATCCAGACAGTTTCTCTGATATTAAATTTAATATTTCAGAATTAGTCTTCCTTTTATTAATTTTATCTGGTATCAATATATAAACATGTTCTGAAATGACATTTTATTAACAATTCTGCAAGTGTTTTTCTGGTCACTGAATTCTGTATGAAATGTTGATAGAATATTGCTGCTAATGTGCATTCTTATTCAAGGCAAGCTTTAGTTGTTGTATGGTCCTTTTGGCTAATTCATTGCATTTGGGGACGCATCAAAGTGTTGTTTACCTTTTTTTAGCCAAAAAATCTTGAAACTGCAAGAATACAAAACCTGTGCCTTTGCCAATAACTATTAATTCTGGGCATCCATAGGTAGTGAATAGTTTATTCAACACTTGTTTTCCACTCTATTGTTTTTATACTATCCAATATTCCATACATTTTGAATTCAAATCAATGATAATTATGAATATATATATCCATGGAACAGTCCTGCATAATCTAAATGAATCCTATGCCATGGTTTAGTAGCTTCAGACCCCAGTTCAAACTTTTCTGGGTAGTCTAACTGTTGATTGACAAGGTTGAAAATTCTTTATGACTTTCTCTATGTTTATTTATGGCTTCCATACATAAGATCAAAATAATTGTTTCATTTGGATTATTCTGGGGTATGTCTTCTGTAATAACTCCAACACACATTTCCTTCCTGATTTGGTATCAGAGTGTGGTCAGTCATGAGTTTACAAACCATTACACATGGATAAATTTTCATGGGCATTCCAAATTTTCTGGGCCACATAATTTGTTCAAGTTTTAGACCAACATTGCTTTATCCATTTTATAACTAAATGGTATTCAGTATTTTCCTTCATCCATTTTATCATGATGGTACTTTTTTACTTCAGATTTCATAGAATCAAAATAATTAACTTCAATAATTCATAAGTTCATGTTCACACATATCTGGATTTTTAGTAAGAGTTTCAGCATGTGTAATTTGCTTCCCTGGCTTGAATAATAATACAAAAATCTTAGACAGCTAAAATTTTAATCCAAAATACATTTGCTCACTAGTATGGTCTGGAATCTTTTTACACTTTCCAAGTATTCCCAATAGAGATCCATGGTCCATACAGATTTATTTATTTATAGATATCCATGGTCCATACAGATTTATTTATATATATATATGGAATTGTTGGCTATAGTTTTTCTCAGCAGAGGTAAATATTCTGGATGCACATGCAGTAGGGTGTTTAACTTTATAAACTTTGTGAGAAATTATAGCAACAATTTCATATTCTGAAGCATCAATGGTATTAGCCATTTCTTAGTCATCATGATAGTGCAACAGAAGTTGATTAGATGTAAGCAAGTTGTTGAACTCCCCACTTCTATCTTTGATTCTTTTTCAATAGTTTATAAAATAAAGTTGTGATATAAAAAAGTTCAGTAGTCCCAAAAAGAGTTCTGTGAATTTTTTTGCTTTGGAGCATTATTTTACTAACCTAACCATATCTGGGTTGGGATATTTGCACTTATTCATAATAATATGCTTAATAAATTTTATTTCTCTTGTATACTATGTGCATTTTGAGGTGTTTAGCTCCAAAATTGTCAAGCTTTTCACATATGATATTAACACATTTTTAAACTCATTTTCAGTCTCGGCAATTATCAATATGTTATCTTAACATAGTATAACTTTTTCTAATCCTTTTAATAGACTGTCCATATTAGCTTGGAAGATTTTATGAGCTTTTGATATATCATAAGGCAATTTCTTAAAGTTAAACATTATAAATCTATTTAGGACAAACAGCTTGTTGTTTCTACTGACACTGGAATTTGTTAAGATTGCAGATTGTAAGTCTACTTTGACAAAATGAGAAGTCTTTTATAAAGAAGCTAACACCTCTCTAACATTTCATCCTAGATATACTTTTTTATTTATATTCTTATTAACTGTTATGCGATAGTCAGTGCATAATCAGACATTACCTCTAGGTTTTAGAATTATTATTATGAGTATTGGCCAGATAACTTTTCCATTGGTGAAATTCTACTTCTTTTGATTAGTGTCATATAGTGCTTCTCAACTTAGGTTAGAGAGTAAATGATACTTTTCTTAGTCTAAAGATAACTGGTTGTGTTTAGGGAATAATTCTATATCCATTGGTAATATTTTCATCTCTGCTGGTTCAGACTTGAACAACTGGGGAAATTTTTTCCATAAATCAGATTTTATTTCTACTCTCTTGATGATTTTAATTTTTTATCTAAGAGACTCAACCAATTACAACCTAATATTAGGCTCAAGTTCTTTGATACAATTTACAGCAGTGAATTTTCATTTCTTTTATTGACTTCCACTGGTCCTTAAATATTCCTTTGATGTCAGTGTGATTTCCATTCACGGCTGTATCAATAAGTCCATTTTATTGATTTACATATTATTTTTCCATCTTCTTTTGATAGCTAACCAATATCTTTGAGAGAAGAGAGATATTCCTGCACCACTATCTATTGCTACTTGTTAGTAAGTCTACATTAGTCTTTTTAATTTGATTTTACAAATTTAAGATAAATGACCTTTCAGTCCACAATTGTGACATTTTCCAAGTTTAAATCTACACATATTTTAATATATTCTTTACTGCTGCAGCAATGTAAATATTCTTCATAGTATTACTATTTGTCATCTGTGTTTATGTCTTGTTTATCCATGTTTGAGATTTTGTAACATCCACTATGTTTTGGGATTCTGATGCATTCTCACAGCCGCAAATGCTATTTCTCTTTCTATATCACTGGTATACATGAATGTAGGCATGCTTAATTTAATCTGGCTAAGCTTATTATTTCACACACACCATAGTATCTGATTTAATAACATATTCTAGCTCATTTTTGAAGTTGCATTCTTCATTAGCTTACACAGTCCTATATCATACTCTCATATGTTTTCTCTTGGTGACTGAAGTTTATTTAGGAAATGTAGTGGCACTATGGGTCTTTGGTTTGAATTGAATATTTAACTTCTATACCAATTTTTCATATGGGGTATCCTCAGGCCCTTTCAAGTCACACAGACAGTTGGCAATTTGCAGCACTTCCTTTCCTGATATCCACATTAATGTAGCCACTTTTAATTTATTATTCACAATATTATTTATTATCATATAACTTTCAACATGGATTACATATGTTTTCCATTCTGTTGCATTATTTATGTCGAACAGTTATTAAGCTGTTATGTATTGCTATGCTATCCATCTTCATTATTCTCATTATTATAATCCAGGGGAATCTTAATTGCTAATTCTTATGATGATTTCGTAATTTGATTAGTTACTTTTTGATTGCACCAAACTAATCTTTTACATAGGTTCTTGAAATATTGACTGTGTGAAACGGATATATACTAGGGCAAGATTGACCTTAGTCAGCTGAATACCCATTAATTTATTTTAAAAAAATAAATGCACAAGTCAAAAGTTTGTACTTAACAATAAGATTTTATTTGCTTTAAATATAAATTTATAATGAATTTGTAGAAGAAATATTAGTAATTTTAATTAGCAGTTTGGGTTAATTTAACATTAATCAAGCTTGCAGATGAAATAGGGAAGTTCTTGCATTTTCTTATTGCTCTACCATCTTTACATTTCTTTGCATTAATCTGCACATGCACAGTTCTTATTTTGTAGTACTATACTACTTGACTGCTACATATGGCTTTTCTTAAACAATTTTTCCCTTGCCACATAATATTGTCCACACAATATTGCACACACATTCAGCTCATTATGTAGTATTTATTTATTTCTTAATTTACAAAACTAATTCTTATTCTCCATTCTTTGTAAATTAGCATACTTTGGTTAATTTATATATTTATATAACTTTATTATAATGCATACTAAATTTTCTAGAGTGCTATTTTATTTTATACTTTTTGACAATTTATATATGCACACACTCAAAAAATATTTTATTTGCTTTTATACATTAGCAGTATACAATTTTATAGTCAGAATACATCAGTAGTTTAAATGTAACATTAGTGAATTTTATTTGAAAAATTTAACTAAATAAATTTGAATAAATTACTTGTATTTATTTGATTATGAAAAAATTTACATTATGTGGTGGAAATTCAATATTGTAATAAAAATTGCATCATTTTGGTATATTGTGGCCTAGAAATAATTGTTAAAAGGGGAGCTTACAAAAATTTTTACATTTATTGTTTAAAAAAGATTTTTTTTAAAAAAAAACAAAAAAAACAACAATATTAATTGTAGAAAATTAAGCATAATTGATTAGTGAATATTGTTTTTAAGCAGCAATAACTATGAATTACTTTTAATTTTAAAATAATTTGAATAAAACTAAATGTGATGTACTAATGTAATTAGTAATATTGTTTTTAAAAAATAAACTAATTAATTCATTACGTATATAGATTTTAATCTAAGGTAGCAAACTTCCTGCATTTATAATTACAGCATTATCTTCGAAATAAAAATACCTTAATGATTGTTAATAAGCATTTATTTGATTAATAATTATCATATTATTTCAAGCCTAAATATATACTTTAAAGTTTAATTAAATAATTAATTCCCCTTTATTTATTTTTTCCAGATGTAATGTTTTAAATATACTTATTGCTTGTGATGAAAAAAGATGTTTAAGGAAATTTCATAATAAACCAAATTTCTTCGATTGGCCCAGATCACAAACTGAAAACATATGATAGAGTTTTGTGCTCTGGATCAACTGAAGATTGCTGATTCAGTATGAAATGCATCTTTAGGTTCATTTTCCTTTTTCATAGTCTTTTATTTGTATGATATATTGGCTTAAATACAAAGATATTTTATATTGTATATTTGCCCGAAAATCCCTAATAAAAAATTGTATTTTCCTTATATGCTATTTCAGAAACTACTTTGTCATTGATGCTTTTCTACTGATATTTTGATAATAAACATTTATAGTAGAATTACAAGCTTTTTGCTTTTATATTTTTTACTTACTTGAGAATCAATGACAAATAAAACAGCAGGTTTTTTTAAACAATTTATCTCTTTCTCTAAAACGTGAACCATATTCTGAGCAAATATTTTGATATATTAATTTTGTTGATGCAATTGTGTAAAATATTCTTCATTTTTTTATTTGAAAAATGAATGTTTAGTAAATAATTGCACATTATTTTGTTTTATATATACTGTTTATAGTTAAGAATTAGTATATATTAGTAATATCAATATAGCATGTGGATAAATACATTTGATCTTATTTTATAACAATTCAACCTTTTCATTGATGAGTATGCTACAAAAATAATTGTCTTATGTGGATATTTTTATGATGTCATATTGTCAAATTGAAACATTTTTGGAAAATACAAGTTTTTAGATTTGTGGATTTTGGAATAATGATTGACTATCTGCATGTTACTTTTCACTTACTTTTATCTTTAAGAAATTCTTGCACTCCAGAGATTTATCATTGTAATATTTCATCCTCATAATGCCAAAGTATTTTCTTATCATTTTTTTATAAGGCTGATAGTTAAAAAGAAAAACTTTTTAGAATCATCAAACTTATCTTTATCTTGAAAACTTTATTCCTGAATTGGATTAGTATAAAGGTTAAATTTTATTTTTATGTCTTTATATTTATACATATAGTATTGATTTATATATATATATATTGTGTTTTATTACTGATGAAACTGTTAAAATTGTGTGATGTTACTGTTCATTGGAAAAGCATCAGTTATAGATCGTTTGATAAGTGAAGACAGAATCACTGTCTCAGAAATGATCTATAAGTGATCTTATTGTTCTGTATTGTTATTTAAAGAAGAAAGAAAATGGGAGGGATGTGGGAAAAAGAAAACTGTAATTGTCATTAAAGAGAAATTATCATTTGTGACTTCATAAAATATTTTACTTTGCCTTTTATTTTTCGTTAAATCTTTTTATCCATTAAATATCAATTGTATTTAATTTCTTATCAAAAATGAAAGAGAAAAAAATGTTTTTACGCATCAGGAGTTGTTCTTAGTGAAAGTGTAAAAAAAAAAAAAAAAAAAGAATTTTGAAAAATAAACTAAATATAACGATTAAATAAAAAAAAAAAAATCTTTTTTCATTCTTTTTATTGAAAATAGCTAACTCTTTCGATTGCTCGATGAGGAAATCTTGAACACTTCATGTGCAAAAGTTTTTTTTATATACATTTTTAAGAAAATCTTAAAGAAATAGGAATTTTTTTTTTTAAAAGGAAGTGCTTATGATTGAAAGAAAGAAAGTTTTCAAACATTAATATTAAATAATTTCAAATTATTACATTTTGCAGAATCATTAATTTTTTTGTAGACAGATAAATATCTTAAAATTATTATTTGCATTCCACTTGATTTTACTTTACATTTTTAATGCATTTTTTTTTTAAATTTATAATTATTTTTTTATTATTATAACATAACGATGTGAGGAAATATAAATTCAATTAAATATTTAGTTTTGTGTTATAGTGATAACAAGAAGATGAAAATATGACAGTGAACTAATAATGAAGATAGTAGTATCTTTAAAATAAATGTACTAAATACATATTATAAAAGATTTCATGTAATGGAAAACTGCTACTGATTAGGATGAAACTTATGTGATGTTAGCACATTGTTGCTTGATTACTCTTTTTGACTTCTTAAAGAACTTAATATACCCATAATATAGATGAGTATTCTTGTTTTTTTAAAATTGATTCTGAAGAACTTAAAATTTAAAAAATCTTAAGTAAATAGATGATCATTAGATATAATGTAATGACAAACTAGCATTGATAATGATGAGGTGTTTTTCTTTTTTTTATTGCTTGAAACTGTCTACCAGAATATTGTTTAACATGTATAGACTTGATAATATGTTTACAATTTTACAATTACAAAAATCATTTTTTTAAATCTTTCTGAGATAACAAAGCATGTGTTTTTACATAACTAGAATTACTGCATATATAAACATGCATGTATATGTGTAATGTAAATTAAATGACTGAATAATGTGAAAGATTGTCAGAGATGAATTTCTAACCTGTTACTGATATTTAATGCAATACCATTCAGTATCAATTGTGACATAATAAACAAAAAATAAAAACACTTTAATTTGTTTTAATGTTTTAGTAAGGATGCCTTAAAAATTATATAACTGGCTAGCATGAAAATTCAATAGGCAGAAATGTACATAGGACCTTACCCAATTTGTCTCATAATCTAATCTCAAAGATAATCATAATTGCTAGCTTATTAATCATTATTGATGGTTCTGCAATACTATTAAAATGAATAGCAATTAATTTTCTGTCTTTATAGATTAAATTAGTGGTTCCCAAAATGGTTCCTATGAACCCCTAGGTGGTCCTTGTGACTGCTGAGAGGGTCCATGGCAAATAAAAATAAATTTGGTGATGCATGGACAATTTTAGGGGTGTGAGAAAGGTTTAATATGAAATAAAAAAATTGTGACTTTTTTATTATCATGAAAGTTACGATAAATAGCATTAAATAAATTGGTAGCCATTTTTACATCCTGAGTAAAATATTAGTATAGATAGGTGCATAAAATACATACAAGTAATGACGAGCATCAGATGATGAGAGTTAGGCCAACCATGGACATCTATCTATATATGTGCTGTATGTAATAACTTGTCTAAATATGGCACAAAAACAACTATTAATCAACAATTTAGTGCATGCAACAAATTTTCCTAGTTTTGACCAAAAAACAGGATCGTTTTTGTATTGGTATGAAGATAGTATATGTTATTTAAGGATTTTAAATACAATTGATATGTTTGCTTATATTAAATTTATTTAAGAAAGTTATACTTATGTTAAAGTTAATTAATACCCTATTATTATTATGTAATATTTATCAATATTACATTTTGTTATTTATTAATTCGTTTGATAATAAATAAATAATTTTTTCTTGGAAAATAAATAATAAAATTAGTAATAAATGCATACCTATAAAATTTGTGAAAAAATGTATACTTATATTTTAAATAATTAATGGATGCAAGTATTACATTGTGGCATTTCATTTTCAAAATAAAACAATAAATAGTACTTTTTGCAAAGAAGTTTTTTGTTTAATTTCTTCTATCTTAAATTTGTGCACTTTTTCTAGATAATGATATGAGTGAGACAAAGAAAAAATGCAGACAACATAGTGCTGAATATTTAAAATATGGCTTCATTTCATTACCAGAAAATAGTATTTGATCTATGTGCATTTTATACAATAAATCAATGAAACCTTCTATGCTAAAGAAATATTTGACAAAAATCCATAGCAGCAAAAAAGATAAATATTTAACTTTTTTAAAAACAGCCAAAGAACGATATTTGAAAACTGTCATTATGACAATTTTTAGCAACAATATCTGGGTGAGATTTCAATGGACTGTGTGCTTATAACATTTCCTTACTGATTGCAAAGCCCAGAATGCCACACACCATTGGTGAATGACTTATTCTACCAGCTGTAAGTGTGATAATATGCAGTGTGCTACATAAATCAGCTTTTAATATTATAAGAAAAATTCCACTGAGCATATAGTATAAAAAAGGATTGACAAAATAGCTCCATGCATAGAAAGTTCTTTATGTGAATACTTAAAAACATTTAAATTATCTAAGCAGATTGATGAATCAACTTTGCCAGGAAATGAAGCTTTACTTTTTAGCCTACATGATAAAAGAAAAAATTTCCCCAGGAATTATTATTTGCCAAATGTTTCAAAACTGATATGAAAGGTGAAACAATATTTAATGAATGAAAAAGATTTTTCCAATATAAAAGCTATATCTTTAAGTAATTTATTCTCCGTTGCTATTAGCTGTGTTCCGGTAATGATAGAATGACACGGAGGCTTTCTCGGATACTTAAAACAAGCTATACTGAATGTATTATTTGTACATTGTGTCATTTATCGACAATATTTAGTCACCAAAAATCTTAATGAACACTTGCATGGCTCACTAGATATCATTAGAGCAATTAGTAAAATCAAAATGAATGCCTTAAATGAGAGATTATTTGCTCAACTTTGTATAGACAATGATGAAAACTATAATCATTTACTACTTAACATGGAAGTTCATAATTTTATGCACTCTTTGATTCAGTGTTGGAATTTCTGAAAAATAAAGACAATGATTTGCATCTCGATTTAATTAATTCAAAAAATGACATAGCTTATATGACAGACTTATGTGCCAAATTTAATGAATCCAATTTGAAGATACAAAGTGATCAATTAATAATCAAAACTAAAAGTATAATATCTGAGTTTGTTGCAAAACTTATGTTATACAATCAAACCTTAGGGAGAGGAGACTGCTTCTTCTAAATCTTTCAAAAAATCAAAAAAAGAGGAGGGTTTGTTTTTTTCCTTTAATAGCTCTTATTTGAAAATTTTTTTTTGGTTTTTCCTTGGGGGGTGGCCTTTTTACCCCCAAACCCCAAATTTCTTTTATATTGGGGGGATTTTATTTTTTCAAATGAGGGGTTTTTGTTTGAAAAAAAAGGGGGTTTGTAGGGGGGGGGGTGTTTTTTCTTTTTTGGGTTGGTTTAAAAAAAAAAAAAAATAGGGGAAAAAAAAAAAGGAAAAATTTTTTTGGGGGGGATATGTATATGAAGGCAAGATATTTCTAAGCTGGGTCTATATCAATTTGGTATAACTTGTTTAACATGATGTAAGATTTGTAAAACATAAACTCTATAGTAAATGAGGGAAAAATCATGCAAATGGTTTTATGTAATTGAAAGGTTGTTTGCCTGGAATTCATTCAGGTTAAGTGTAACTGCTTGGGCAGAATGGTCTGATAATGGACTGATGTTAAGTTTAAGTTCTATTAGATGATGCTCCATTGGAGTGTGAAAACAGGGATCAATGAATGGGCTATAAAAGTTGTGTAATCCAGATTAAAATCACCCATTAATATGATTGGATGTGGGCTAGTTGTAAGAATAGAATTAGATAGTTTGGATTGTAGAGTTGGGGAGGGGGGATAAGACAAGTACTATATTTAATGCTACTGTATGGTGATGAAAAGTGATAATTAGTAAGTGTCCATCAATCTATAGAATTTTAAATGACTTGAATGGGCAATCAAAGTTGATGAGAATACCATTGCCTACTGCCAGGAGGAAATGTCTTTGGAGCAAGCATAGAAGCAATGTCTATGGAGATAGTCAGAGAGATCAAGTCAAGATCTTCTGTATAGGTTTGTTTTCCAGTAATCCTAGGAGATGAGGTTGAATGATAATAATCCACCTCTGGAATTGGTATAGCTTTAAGAGGTGAACTGAAGCCGTGGACATCACATCTTTTTTTAAAAGTTTTATGGAGTATACAGAGAGTTAGTGATTCTAGAGGATGTTTTTTGAAAGCATGGCACTGTGAAAATGGCATTTGAATCTGCTAAGGTCATCTATCAGTGGATGCAAATGTTTGCTGATCAATTGCTAATGAGGGTGATTGATAGTTTGGTTGGAGGGTGTTTGGCTGGCATTCATTCTGATTTGGAGGGTGGGCAAGGTGAGTGATCAGGGTGGTATTGTGATGTTATGGTCTTGTAAGGATTGTCATTAATCTCATTGATGAGTGATGGGTGGTCTGTATCATTAAATTTTTTTGTTGGTGATTTTTCTTAGGTCTTTCAGTTTTTCTCTTGCTTTCATTAGGAGTTGGATGTAGATGGATGAAGTGGTAATGGGTGATAGGCATGTTGCAGTTATTTACATGACATTTATTGAAATTTTAATTCTTATGATATGTTGATTCTGTGCTGTGTTTTCATGTGGGTCCATCTCAAGAAAAATCTGGGCATTTGTGCTAAAGCCTGGCATTCTAGTTGCATGAGTGGGGTAGCAGATTGATTAGATTTTAGATATGAGGTTGATGCATATAAAATGGGGATAGACTGAAGCATTTGTTCTGGTGTGAATGTGAAATATAGTGACATGAATCATACATCTAGAATGGGATGCTGGTCCTCATGGAATTTCTGCATTTATTTTGTCATCTTAGTTATTTCACTATTTGTATATTTATGATCTGACCAATGGCTTATCCCAGAGAACCATTGCCATAGTTCCTTTTATTAAAAAATCTGAGGATACATTTGATCTAAGTAACCTCTGACCTATCACCATGTGACCAATAAATACAAAATTGACCCACACATACTTCCATTATTATCATATCTAAGTACTCTTCTGTCAACCAAGCAGCATTCATATATATGACAATTCTAAGCTCAGTTCAAAAAATAAGAAACTCAATCCAAATAGAGTCCAGTTTGACATACAAGCAGCTTTTGATTCTGTCTCAATTAACTTACTTATTCAAATGCTTGGTAATACCACCATCTCACCTACTCTGTTATAAGTAATCACCAAGCTACTTCTGAATTGTATTGCACATCACCCTTAATGGTAGATATTCTCCTTCCTTCGATCCCATGCAGTCAATCTCACAAGGATCACATCTAAGCTTGTTACTTTTTACACTGTTCATAAATCTGCTTTTGCAACAAATACAGAATAAAATTACCAGAATTTATATTTCACACCCAGCAATACATTCTCTGCATAGTCTGCAGGAGTGACTCAAAAGCAATTCCTCATATTATAAACTATTCTTAATGACTACTATGCAGTTTACAAACTGCACTTTAATTTTAAAAAAACTCCTGCATAGACTCTATTCGCAAAGAAATCATGTTCTCAGGTTTTTCAAAAAAAAACAATCCATTGTTATGATTTCTCTTTTACAAATGCTCTCTTGGTATGAGACTCACAATAGCAACCAAGTTATAAAATTCTGTAATACAAATTACTAACTCACTTTCTAATGCTAGTCTATCAATTTAGTCCAAGATGCATTGGTTTGATACTCTTGCTATGACAAAAATTGCATACTATCAAATTTTTAAAGATATTCATTTCTACCATCAACTCCACATGTAACAAATTACTCTGTAGTTGCAAGACCATGTCAAGTCCATAAAAACCGTTCAACTGCTAACCCTTGTACAATAATTTAGACCTCACAGCATAAGGATGTTCTATACACAAAAATCCATTAACTTAATAGCCATTACCAACCAGTTCCAAAACCTCTATTGCCTACTGAAAGTAATCCCTACAGATAAACCTCCTCCTTCAACCCCATGTCTCACAGATCTTATTCACTCAATCCTAGGTACCACCAACAAGATCTACCTCTCCCACATTTTCAAGTACACTTACTGGCAAATGTCCATCTCTATTTTTCGACCAATTCATTTATACTTGATTTATGTGTCTAGAAAAAAATTAAATTGACAATAATTGAAATGGAAGGCAAGAATACAGAGACAATATTTTATACAACATACACTAGTAAACTAAATATTGTTAATATGTTACAATGCAAATCTACCATGTAGTACATTTTTTATTATATATATATAAAATTGTTTATAAATAATAATGTTTTTAAATAAAAAAAATTACTGCAGTTTATTTTTTACAATATTGCAGTTTTACTTAAAAGTTATTAACATCATTCTTATAGCAATTCGACATAATTCATATCACTAGTTTTTAGAATCACATATTGTGATCAAAGAGGATATTTTTACATTGAATGTGCATGCATACATCCAAAATGTCTTATATAAATGCTCAAAATTATATTTGAATTTATAATATTATGAGAGTTCATGAAAAGTTTAATGCGAGTTAAGTTTTTAGAATACATAGTAATCATTGCACAACAATAAACAAGTATTGCCACTTGATTATAATTCTTATGGTGCAAATATATTAATCTGTCTCCTGGAAAAATTTGTAGTATAACATATACTCTCTAATGCATATATAATTCTTATTAAGAGTATATTTATGAGCTTTTTATATTTTATAAAAAAAAAACTTATTTTAATATTAGTATAATATTTTTCCTCTTTTTGTTACATTTAAGTATATAATTTTGCATTGAATAACATTTTCTCTTTATTTTTTATTTAATTATTGTCTGTTACAAACATAATTGCAAATTATTTCATTATCGATTAATAACTTTACAGCAATAACTATGAAAAAAAAATAGAAGTGATCCAATAAGATAAAACACTTTTTGATGTTTTTTTTTTTTTTTAAAAAAAAAAAAAAAAGAATTATATATTCACTAATGATTAATCTCTCTGTATATCTATATAAGTGCAAGTATTTGTGAATGGATAGTGGGTTTTTATTGCTTTTCTAATTTAAATTAATACAAAGATAATTTTTTGTTACATTATTTATTTAGTCATAAGTTTAGTTACTTATAAGAGCAAGTTAAGCTGCAATATTAAATTGAATTAGACATAATGATATTGTTTTTATTCTTAGTAGCTGATCTAAAAACTTTTTTTGCTTTCAAGCAAGCTTTTCTATTTACTGAAGTCAACTGTTTATGTGGATTTTTATTTAGGATCCAGCATTCATTGTTAACCTATCAATAGTATATATTTATTTTCCACTATACATTAAATATAGAACAGATTTAATTTATTATCATATCAATGCAATTTACAAAATTTTTATTAACATGATTTTTTACTTAGCATTTCTGTACATGTCCCATATTTTTCTATCTAGACATTTTTATTGCGATGGCTATTGAGGAATAATAAGAATGCATTATTTGCTAGAGTATTTGGTTATGTGATGAAATGTCAAGTGATTATTTTTATTCCTTTTTATCTCTTTTGCCCTGCTATTAACAACATATAACTAATGTTATTTCCCCCCAGATGTATTATTTGTTGAATTATATTATTGCATTGTCTGAAATAACTTGTTTTAATATAAGGATAGTTGTTGTTTTTTTTTTAAAAAAATTAAAGTATTCTTTGCTGGTCCATTTTTTTCTACAAACTAATTTAAGAGTACTGTTGTCCTCAGAGATGCTTCATCAAAGATAATTACTAGTGTTTATGTTTGAGTTTTAATTCATTTACAAGTACTTTTTCATGCTTGGTGTATGTTACTCTTATCCATTACCTTGGCCTGTCATATTCAATTTTCATTACTGTTTGTTTTGCCATGCAATAATTATTTTATTACATACAAGAAAGAAAAAGCAATGAATTTGAAATTGCACCTCACTTTACTAAGAGCCATGAAGTATTGAAATGTTAAGCATACAACATACACACAGCACAGTGATAGTTATCTTGGTTTGAATTGAAGCATGAAGTTTATTCAAAAGGAATACCAACAATTTTTTTCTTTAAATAGAATTTCAATTATTTTCTAATTGACATAAGCTTGAATCATCACCTCACAGATCTTTTCAGTAATGTTTTGTTATTTGGAAAATTAAAATCTAGATTGTTACAAATAAAAGTATAAAAGATTGCAAATATTTTAATCATTATATGTAATCAATATGATATTAAGATTATATATATACATATATGCATACATTTTGGAAAAAGTATGGGGAAATTTTGTTTATTAATGAACAATAATCAAAAATTGTTTTTGTTTCTACTTTTTAATAGTTTTTTTATGTTATCATTTTCCTACTTGTATCATTTTTATTCTTCACCTTTTTGAAAAATAATTTATCAGATTTCATTATTTTTTGTGACATCATTTTAATACAAAGTAATTATCAATTGATTTCATATGTTCATGTTATAAAATAATACATTTATACTATAATGATTTGCCTTTATAATGTTCATTTACATATTTTATATAATGTATTATTTATATTTGTGAAAAAAAAAAATTAATTTGTTCATTTATTTTATGGTGTTTTTTTTTTTTGTATTAACAAATATGCATAACTTCTGATTTCATCCACCTAAAACCGTTTTTAAATTATTTTTGGCTTTTTAAGTAATTTATAATTTTGAATTGGTTTGCCGTAGGAGTTCAGATTTATTTTCAGCATTTCACTGTTCTTAATAAATGTCACTTTAACCTTATTTTGTTATATAATTACCCATTAAAATCCACTATCTGCTCACATTGTCATTGTGATTATTTTCTTTTTTACATTTTATAAATTTTAGTATGAATGATTTAATCAATTACAAATGTAAAGTATAACCAAGATATTTATTTCTTAGCAAATTCTCTACTGAAATTAATGCAGTATTATCAATTGACTAGTCTTTCTAAATCAGCTATGTAGAAGTATTTTGTCTAATGTGTGTATCATTTTTATACTCTTTTGCATATTCTTTATCATCATACTCGGTTATAAATATTTTGGTGTAACAAAATATTTTTTATTATAAATAAGAAACATCTGTTTATAAATATTGATTGCACAGGCCTTTATTTTATTACAATGTTTCTTCAAAAGCTAAACATATATAGAATTGTAGTCAATGAAGGAGTAAGTAAGATCTCATAAATTATCGTAATAATTGTACATTTTAAGCATAAATATTTATTCTTAAACTTTATATTTAAATTCAATTAATAATATCATCTATTAAAAATAGAATTAGAATTACAACTTTAGTCGTTAAGAAATGATTTAAATTAACTTCTTTTATTATTCACAAAAAAAAAAACACAACATTCACAGTATTCTTCACTAGTACACTAATTATTATAGCCAATTTAACTAATGAAACCAGCTTCAGAATTTATTGATATATATTGAAATCATTCTAGTTTTGTTATAGCCTCCACTTTCACTTGTGAATTATTCAGACTTTTATTGTGAATATATTGTGACAATCCACCATGTGTGTGTGAATATCTGCATATGGTTAAAAAATTAATTAAAAGAATTCTGATAAAGGTAAGATCAAAAAAATCTTAAAATAAAGATATAGATTTATATTTTTTTAAATAATAACATTATCTTTCTTATTACATTGCCAAATCCATATAATATTAATATCATTTATGTTCTTTGTTACTTTTTACAATGCTTTTTTACAACCCAGTAGTGACAGTTTCGATTGCCCCAGCAATCTTCTTCAGAACTATAACAAACATAATACAAATAATGAACATATAATTTTACATTTTATATATATATCCCCATATATCTTTATATAACTCTCTGTATATAATTATAATCTTTTTATATATTATACATTTTAATCTTTTATATTCTATATTTATCAATCAATACTTCCTATAATCATATAAATATATTTTTTTTTATTTCATTTATTTTTTATTTTATTCTTATTATTTTTTTAATATTTAACTCTAACATTATCTATTCCTATTTTATATTTACATTATTATCATTCATTATGTAAAATATGAAATATTAATACATAATGTGGGAATGAAATAAAAATAATATATATATATGATTACAGGAAGTATTAATTGATAAATATAGAATATAAAAGATTAAAATTTACAATATATAAAAAGGTAATAATTATATAGAGACGTATATAAAGATATATGTTGGTATATAAATATTTATTATAAGATAGAAAATATATACAGTATATATAATGTAAAATTATATGTTCATATATATATATTTGTATGCATGTATTGGTATTGTGTTTGTTAAAGTTCTGAAGAAGATTTGGGCAATCGAAACCATCAATAGTGAGTTGTAAAAAAGCATTGGAAAAAGTAATAAAGAACATAAATTATATTAATAGTATATTATTTAAATAATGCATGTAAATCATTTTAACTTGAAAGAAAGGTAAGTTGTTTTGAAAATATATTTTAAAATGTATTTTTTAATAAAATAATTAATTAGTTATAAAAGAAAGAATGTGTAAATAGTTGTATATAGAAATTAAAATCAGTTTATAAAAAATGAATCAATGAAGGAGTTTGAATGATATAAAAACAATACCATGGAAAAATATTTATAGAAAAACAAATCTATTAACAATGAAAAATTTATAAAAAGGTCAGAACAAATTTAAATCCACTTTTCTTATTACTTTTTCAATGATAATTTTATTAAAATTATTCCATCTGACAGTTTTGATTGCCCAGCAATCTTTCTCGGAACTATAAGACATATATAAATCTATGGATACACAAATATCTAATCATCTAAACATAAAAGATTATATCTACTTGCAAATAACTCATTTCTTTACATATATTTTATTACTACATGCATATATATGGTTAGGTATCTCACAGGTATAACACTAATGTGTCTGCTTATATATATATGAAAAAAAACATTATAAATCACGTAACTTGCTATCGCTTACATTTATGATCAATAGATGGAGCTTTACCAAAACCTTCGTACAAATGTATTTTGTTTACATAAACGTCAAAAATTGTCAGAATTCACTATCCCTTTCGTTGGCTCCATCTTCAGATCAGCTGATTTCAAGCTAATTTGCTATCATCAATGAAGGGTAGGGGCCAGAAAGTAGATCTAAACACTAACTCCAAGCGTTTATGCAACAAGTTCCTATCAATTTGCGAGCATGATTTTTTCAGACATGTAATGTTTTCAAACCCAGCCTAACAAGCCAGATAGCTACATGGGTCTGATATCAGTTCAGTTTCACCACATAGTCAAAGCTTCTGCAATATATATCATTGCAAAAACCTTCAAAGGTACATTTATAAAAAAACAAGTTATAAATCACGTAACTTGCTATCGCTTGCATTTATGATCAATAGATGGAGGTTTACCAAAACCTCCTTACAAGCGTTTGTTTACATAAACGTCAAAAGTTGTCAGAATTCACTATCCCTTTCATTGGCTCCACATTCAGATCAGCTGATTTCAAGCTAATTTGCTATCATCAGTGAAGGGTGGGGGCCAGAAACTAGATCTAAACACTAACTCCAAGCGTTTATGCAACAAGTTCCTATCAGTTTGCAAGCATGAATTTTTCAGACACGTAATGTCTTCAAACCCAGCCTAACAAGCCAGATAGTTACAAGGGTCTGATATTTGGTAAAGCTCCATCTATTGATCATAAATGCAAGTGATAGCAAGTTACATGAGTTATAACTGTTTTTGTTTTTCATAAATGTACCTTTGAAGGTTTTTGCAATGATATATATTGCAGAGGCTTTGACTATGTGGTGGATCTGAACTGATATCAGACCCATGTAGCTATCTGTCTTGTTAGGCTAAGTTTGAAGACATTACATGTCTGAAAAATTCATGCTTGCAAACTGATAGGAACTTGCTGCATAAACGCTTGGAGTTAGTGTTTAGATCTAGTTTCTGGCCCCTACCCTTCATTGATGATAGCAAATTAGCTTGAAATCAGCTGATCTGAAGGTGGAGCCAATGAAAGGGATAGTGAATTCTGACTCTTTTGACGTTTATGTAAACAAAATATGCTCCATCTATTGATCATATATATATATATTAAACTGAAAGGAAGTAAGTAAATTCATTTTATTGAGTTTTAGTAAAAAAAAAAAAGATTTTATAAGAACAGAAAGGTTGAGCATTTCCAAAAACTCTCACCAGATTGAACAATAGGAACTTTCAGAATACAAGAAGGCTTACACAATTGTTACATTTCATTATCTATTAAGTGTGTCTACTAGTTTGTGTTAGTTAATTCATTAGATTTGAATGGTTTTTTATTTACAATTAATTTATCTATCTTAACTTTTGAGTCTTCATATTTTATTCAAGATAGCTTGTTCATTTATATGTATATGGAAGGGAATAAGAGAAGTGGTGACATAATGTCTTTCTCAGTTTAATCAATTCATATGCCTGCTTGTTCACTTGATTTTATAGTTAATTAATGCTAGGAATGAAATTTAAACCAAAGAAGTGAATTTTTATATGGAGATGAAGTTATCATAAATATGTTGAAATTATTCTACTTGTGATTGCAAGAAAGAAATGTAAAGTATCTGCTTTGTAATCTTTTTATTGTACTAAATTCAAAATTATAGTAATTGAAGAACATTTTAAGAGAATGATAAAATTTCTAGATCATGTCACATTTGTAAATGAGATATTTATTTTAATATAAAAATTATAAACTTTACTTGTAAAACTTCCAAATCTTTAGATCCAAACACATTTATATAATATATAA
The DNA here is from genome assembly GCA_028023455.1 of Epiperipatus broadwayi. NCBI lineage: Eukaryota > Metazoa > Onychophora > Udeonychophora > Euonychophora > Peripatidae > Epiperipatus > Epiperipatus broadwayi. The sequence goes on along the minus strand of JAQFVV010006462.1, from coordinate 896,744 downwards.
TTACGTATATTACTACTTAAAGATTTGAGAGTTTTAAAAGTAAAGCTTAAATTTAAATTATCAATTTATTTAGATATTTAGTAATAATGATATTAGGATAAATCCTGAATGAGCTGAATGTGACTGATTTAATGAAAACATATTGTAGGGGTTGTTTGCATTTTTCTGATGCCTTTGATTATTTATTTGTAAAGTAAAAATGAATTGGTTTAGATTGTAAATGTAATATATTTAAATATATATTTCATTTCATTTTAAACTCCTTTTAAATTTGAATGGTCATGTAATTGAGAATTATATTTCAAAATGTTTTAATGCCAGACATATTAGCCATTAAGTGTTAACAAATATTACAAAATAGACATACTTAAGAAATTTTTGATGATTTTAACTTTTTCTTTTTTTTAATACTTTTTTTTGTAATTAAAATATCTTTTTTATATATATTGTTTTTATTTTCTCTTTTGTTTTTAGTTTTGTGTATACAATTTTTATCAATTAAAATTTACATTAATTTATGCACTGATTATTCAATAAAATAAAGTATAGTAATTCTAATTTAAAAAGTAATAATCTCTACACACACATTATGTTTAAACATTCGTTGTTACAAAGAGAATTTATAATAAGAGTATTATGTATTGTGTAAATATTAAAAAAAAAAAAAAACAATAATAAAATAAAAATAATTCTTAACTGTTGAATAACAGATTACATTTCAAATAATAATATTAAAAACTATTTACACCAAATAATAAAATATTTATAATAATTAATTCATATTATTAAAAATATGAATAAAATTTACAAATACTACAAATTTATATGTAAGTCTGTATCTCATTAGTATTATCTAAATGTGTAGGATTATGGCATTTTTCTTATAGTTATGTGGACTCTTTCTTTTATTTAGTTTTAATTGTTAAATGTTTTTAGAAAAATTCAAACTTCATTAAAAAAAATTTAATCATGTTTATCTATTAGTAATAACACCCATGTTAGCATAAACCACAATGTTTCAAGTGATCATTAATCTCTTCTTATTTAGTTGGTGCTGGCCTGACCAGTGACTGTGCTAACATGAGAATTGAACCATTGATCATTAGATTCATGAATACATCTACTTATCTAGAGAATCACTTTAAATTCAGTATTCACAAATATAAAGTTTGTCAATTTGATTATTACAAAAACATCTGAAAAATATGAACTGGTCAGGCCAGAAACATCTGAAGGAGAGTGGAGAATAATACTACTCAAAGCATTGGGTTATTGCTAATCTATGTTGTCTATTTGTGTGTTATTAAATATATAAATACATTCTTTCTTTTTCTTTTTAAAACTTGTTTATTCAATATTTTACTATAATTTTATTTTTCCATCATAACAATGTTTCAACTACATCCTGTAGTCATTATCAAGTTTCCTTAAACAAAATAAACAAAAAATATAAAAATAATAAAATAAATAAAATATTAATACATCACAAATATACATAATATTCCAATAAAACCACAATATTATTACATCTACAAATATAATTATTACCTCCTTCCTTATATTTAACTATTTCTTTTAAATACCTTTATAATTTAATATTCTTCTTATCATCATCATCAACCATTATCAATCCACTGCAGGATGAAGGTCTCTCCAATTTCAATCCATCTTCTCTCATCTTTAGCTTCTCTTCTCCACATCACCCCTACACACTTTTTTATTTCATCCATCCATCTCATATGTGGAATTTATTATTTTTATATAATTTATTATCTATTCTCTAAATCTCTACCCATTAACATTCGTTTTAACACCTTTTCACTCCTATATTATCTTTTTTTTAAACTTTATTTATTAACATTCTATTTAATACTGGTTTATATTTATCAATATATGCTTCCTCTTCTATTATTCTCTCTTTAAACCTTTTAAAAGGAATGTTAATGTGTAGATATTTAGAGAATAAATAATGAATTATATAAGAAGAATATTAAATTATAAAGGTATTTAAAAGAAATAGTTAAATATAAAAAATGAGGTAATAATTATATTTGTAGATGCAATAATATTGTGGTTTTACTTGAATATTATGTATATTTGTGGTGTATTAATATTTTATTTATTTTGTTTAAGGAAACTTGATAATGACTACAGGATATAGTTGAAACATTGTTATGATGGAAAAATAAAATTATAGTAAAATATTGAATAAACAAGTTTTTTAAAAAAAAGGAAGAATGTATATATATTTATTATGTTGGAGTTATAATTTGAAAAGACAAAAAGAAATGGAAAGTTGTGTATATAATTTTGTGTGTTATTACTAACAAGTTGTTTGTATTTGAAAAGTTCAAATAAAGTTTAAAATTTACTATACATTCACCATTTACTGATAGATGATTGAAATAATCCAAGAAATTATCACAGAAATAATATCATTTGAAACATTGAGTTATATAATCACTTGGGTGTTATTACTAATCGATGAAGGTATTTGAAAAGTTTAAATAAAGTTTGAATTTTTTTAAAAACATTTAACAATTACATCTAAATTATGGAATTAATCCACCATATAATTACTTACAATACAAATAATAACTATTGTTTTCCTGGAATTTTTTTTGTGTGTGCAGCAATTAAGAACCAAAAATGAAATGAAAGATTTTAAAATATATTTAATTGTTTTTTAAAGACCTAGAAAAATTTAAAAAGGAAGTAATTGAAAGAAAAAACACAGTTTTTATATTGGTGTGTGAACATAATTTGATTATTCACCTGAATTTCATAAAATTTCTGCGAGTCTTTTTCTCACTTTTTTCTCATTATTTCTTCATGTTTATCATATAACTTGTTTTTAAATTTGCCTCTTTTTTATTATTATTTTGCTTATAATTTTGATGATCTTGGAATTTTTTGTATTTTTTTATTTATTTGGTTTATCTGTTTGGCTACAAAAATGTTTATAATGCATCTTTTTCTTTGGAGAATTTAGTTTCTGAAGGATTAGTGTTGGTCAACATCAGATATGCTTTACTTATTGAAACAATAATAGTTAATATCACATTCTCTATAAATTTAAGATATTTAATTTGGGGGCAATGATTTTTTTATTTTATCAAGATTATGTTCTATTATTATTCCTCAACATTGAAATTTATATTATTGGAGTTATTTTCTTATATATTGTTTACATCAATATTATTTTCACAGAGATTAATAAATTCATTTGCAATAAAATGATTTTCTGCTACTACTTGGAATTATGGTAGATGTTTTACTAATGCATATGATTAAACCTACCACACTTTTTATGTTTTATGATTTTCTATTATTATACCATGTCTCCAGATCTGTAAAAATGAAAATATCCTCTTTTACATTTTCAATATGAATAGTACAAACACTAACTAATTTTGATCAAATCTATTGTTTTAATAAATTTTTAACTATGCTTAATAGTGGAACATTTTATTTCAATTAGATTGATACATCTTTTAAAGCAATGAAAGTTTAAATATACTATCTTAATGAGATTATTGATGAAGCTAGTGTCTTTAAAAAATATTTTCAACGTTTTCTATTTTGGGGAGTACCTATTATGAAACAAGACAGACCCATTTTTTATTTACTATTTTTTTTTTTTTTTTGCAAGATCACCAATGAAAAAATGAAGTAAGACAATTGGCAGAACTCATTTCTGTGTGGGTGGGGTGGGGGTATTCTATAAAGCTTTGTTTTTGCTACTTTTGTTGTTTGAAAATTCTTCTATTTTTTTTATTGGATGACATTTTGCCAAATAAATTAATAGTTTTGCTTCATTTAAGAATTTGGAGGTTTTTTTTAAGACCATTTTTTAACCAGACCAATTAATAAGTTTAGTTTATTTTGGAAATCTTTTTTTAATATGTGCAATTTTCATCAGCTTTGGCTTGTTCTGGCAAATAAATGATTCTCTATTGGTACAATTTTTTTTTAAAAAAGAGAGAGATGAAATAAGATTTGTTATTTATGATTTTACACTCAGTCATAAGTTATTTATTTTCGTTTTGGGGAAATTCTGGAAGCATGTTATCTATTCTTGTAGTTTTTGTTTTGGTTTAAATAATTTAAGTTTATTAAAAATATATTTTAGTTTTAGTTGGTTTGGTTTAAAGGAGCTTTGTAAATGAAGAAGCCAATAGTAATTGTAAATGAAGAATTCAATAGTAACTTAATGATTCTCTTTCTGTGGTCATTCTTGGACCTAGAATTTTAGAATTAAGTATTGGCAATTTCATTGGCAGATCAGCATTTCTTTTTTTTTTTTTTCAAAATAAAATTTTATTTTCACCAAGATTGCCTAAAAGTTATTAGATCTTTTGATTCGTTTTATATGCTTTGTTTTTTCATGGCTTCATTTTTACCCACATTGTTTTGCAAGAATTAATTTGTCAGCAATTTGTTGACTGTAAAAAACAACAAAAAAGGAAAGTGGGGAGTATGTTTTTTATCGTTGTTGGAGGAAGACTTATTCTTATGATTGTTATCTCTTATCCATGCTATTAAATTTTGACTTTATTTATATTCACAATGTAACATTGCTGAAAAAACATAGTATTAGGGAGGAGTTAATTAATCATTTTTATTAGTTATTTGTTAGAGTAGAGATTATCCACTTAATGAGTAATATTTCTGTAGTGTAATTTTCACATCACTCTTACACAAGGTAGGGATTAGTTTCTATCCACTTTTGACAACTTGTGGAGGGGTGTAATCATAAACATATAACCAAAGAGTTGTGAAAAAATCTATGATCCCCAAGATGCACATTTTGTGCAGAACCAGCACTCAGCAGTTGGCCTAGCTCACAATCTCTTACACATAATTTTTATATGTGTAAGAGATTGTGGTCTAGCCAATTGATGAGTACTCTTTGAATACGAAATTGAAGAATGATAAAAATATGTATAAGACATTATGACCAGGGCAAACTTCTGAAAGCTGGTTCATCACAGAATGTGCATCTTGGGGATCATAAATCTTTTTTACAAGTCTTTGATCATATGTACATGATTATACCCCGCCAAAAAGTATTAAAAGTGGATAGAAAGCAGTCCTTAACTTGCGTGTGAGTATATAATGAAATTATTTTTCATTAGAGAGGAGTGATTGATATATTGTATGTATGTATATATTTCATAGGGGAGGGGTTTTATTCCTAGCTGAGTTCATGTTTTATCTTTATATTGATAAAACTTTTATTGACATTCTTGGAGAAAGAGTTTTATCCCACCAACACACACATATGTATTCAGTACATTAATGTATCCTCAAACAAATAAAAAAACTTGCTGAAAATGCATTCACTTTTCAAGAATGTTGTTTTTTAAAATTGTCTTTTTTATCTTAATGAGACATTTATTAGTATGCAAAGCATTAATTCCTTGGTTTACAATATAGATCTTTAGTTAGCTTCATGCCAGGTTTCATTAATCTTTCATGCATGAATAATCTTTTGTTGTTGTGTTGTGTGATTATTTTTTTTATCTAATGCCTAAAGAATAAATAAAAGGGGGGAAATGCATTATTAGAAAATAAAACAATTCTAGGTAGTTTTTTTTTTTTAATTTAGATATGAAAATTAATCAATCTTTTTTTAACATTTTACTTTACAATAAATGTATTAATTTCTTTAAAATAATCTTATGGAAATATAATAATAGAAATATCATAAAAAATTGAAATTATAAATTATGCTTATATTTGAAATACAGGCACTCTTCACTTACCTGGAGCCTAATTGTAAATATAGAAGATTTGAAGTCTTAGTTCAAATCCCCTATATTTAAAATTATGCTTATGAAAAAAATTAATATTTTTGTTCTCTCTGTTAATTTTTTAAAACCTCTTGCAGTTTATCCTAATCTAACTTTGATAGATTTTATTTCCCTGTCACAATTAAATTTAAGTCTCAAAATTTTTCATTGCTATTTTGATTGCAAATAGATCAGTGGTTTATCAACTGGAGATCTACATTTCAACTTTTATATTGTTTTTAAACTGCTTGCTATTTTGTGTGATTCAGAATGAATTGCTTAATGAATGGAATAGGGTGATCAATCTATTATTTAGGTGTTTAAACTTCTTCTAATCTCCTGAGAAGTTGATTACTTTAATTAAGCCAGTATTAAAGAAATAATACTAAAACAAATTTTATATTGGTACTTCAATGAATATTCAGAGTTTTGATGCCTCTGATCACATAAGTTTTACATTCCACATTCTCAACATGCAACTAGCCTTAGATTATTTTTTGTTTTCATTGTTCCCATTTACATAAGAACATTAATTCTCTTGGTAATTCCTCTTTTTACATTTTATACAAAATGTACAAAATATTCAAAATGTCTTCTAAGCATTCATGTAAATGTGATGAATCACAGAATGTAGAAATATTATCACCTCCAGCCAACATTCAGTTATAGATGGAATCATGTCATACTATGCAACACATTTCAGACATCATGAATTTTATTGAATATACTATTCAAAAAGCTAAGGTATCTTTATCCTATTTCCATAGGTTTATAAATAATTAAAAAGCTAATATTGTCTTGAAGGTCATATGAGCTACAACTGGTTGAATATTTCATACTACTTTATAAACGAATGGATGATTCTCATTTCAGAAACAAAAAAATAAATATAAATTTTTCAATGACTAAAGAAGCATTTAAAGAAACACAAATATTTCCATAATTTTTATTTACTGTTTCTTTAGAACTATTTATTTGATATCTTGCAATACTGTCTTAACCTTCATGCATTCATGCAATATTTCTTAAAAAAAAAAAAACACCATGTTTTATTGTAATTTTCCATTGTACTTTGTCCATTGCTGTAATGTTTCATTAAAAGCAATCAATATTGCACCTTATTAAAGTCTCTTTGAAATGATCTTTGTAACATAGCTTCAATCTGTCTTTGTCACAAAAACATTGTTCAAGTGTCTTATAGTCTACTAATGTTTATTTGTTTCACATAACTAACAAGTTGAAAGTTGATCTTTTCAATAATATATTCGATATTAGAAAATCCAGTTCCATTGTCTTTTCTCTAAAATTATAAAAATGTAAAGAAAATAATAATTTTGTTGAGGCAATATAATTTTATTCAATGAGTTTTAAACTTTATTTATCACTGATGAATGTAAAAGTATAAAAATGAAAGAGATGCAAACATCAAGCATTATAATTTATTGATAGTTCTTTAAATTTTATTATAAATAATTCAAACTTATTTAAGTTACAAAAATTTATGAAATTATTATTTTGCATAAATAGTAATTTTTATAGAGGGGGAGAAGTTCATATTTTTTATTTTAAATTTTTTGATATTCAAATATCAGGATAATACTTTGCTAAACTGTAAGGAAAATCTTTATAATTTTTCTTTTCATATTTTATTTGTTGGATTTTAAGGAGTGTATTTTAAAATATAAACTTATATTGTTGCACTACACCATGTGAAGTATATTTTATAACAGTATAAGTTTGATATTAAGTTTTCTTAGAAATTGGGGAATTTATTGTAACTATTCCCAATACAAATAATAGAATATTATTTCACTAAATGAGGATTACATAATGCCATTACTGTTGTAAGTTTTATTTTATTTTGAAATGGCCAGAGTGAAGACTATCTTATTTTATTTCTTGTATTTATTGGTAAGATATTCTATAAATATATATTTTTATGTTAAATAATGTTAATTCTTATTTTACTTTTGTAAATATTTTTTTATGTTGTTATTATATTGTAATAGTATGATATTGTTAATATATAAATAAATTTGTTAACCATTGTTTTTGAAACTTATCTTAAACGGGTTGTGAGAGTTGTGATTTATCTGCATGTTGTTTATTTGATTTTTCATTTTATATGCATGATCCACAGAAATTAATAATTTTAAATATTACTTATTTGGTATATGATCCCTAAAGATTACTTAGATATTATTTCTGTTATAATTGATTGATTAACAAAGTATATTATTAATATTATTGTAGAAGATAAGATCATTGGTAATTATTTTTAAACTGATACAATACCAATGAGAGATACTTGATATTGTCACAACATTCAAATACATTATATTTTTAAAGAATGCCCCATTAAACAAAGAAAGATTGTACAATGTTTATTTAAAATTTTTATTAGATTACTTATATTAATTATTATATAGATTTAATGTTGAGAGTCATTAAGTTATTTTAGTTGCTTATTGTTATTAATTTGTAAGAGTAGTTAGCCATCATGTAAAATCCCTCATCATATTTAACTATAGAGTATTAATTAATTCATTCATTTTGTTATTAGTTTGTTAGAAATGAACATGAGATTATTTTTATTATTATTTTTGGATAATTGTAAATTTTATATTGAAAGATAATAAGTAAGAAATTATTAGTTAGTGTTAAATGTCCAATTAGTATTTTTATTAAAGGAATATTGAGTAATTTGTTTATTTCTGTAATAAATTTATAAATTATGTTTTAGGATTATTGAAGTGTGTGTTTAAAAACATGAAAGTATTGCATAGTAGTTCATTAGATAAATTTGGTAGGGTAATATTCTTATGCCACTGGAAGTGTATCGTTTGGGATGAATTCTCAATGTTTAAACTAGTGTACCTTACTGAACACCTCATGTTAAGAGTTTCATAATTATATTTGTTATTTTGATTGAACCATATTTTATTTATAATATTGAGTTGGTTTATAAATTAAATTTATTATTGAAATGAATAGATTGAGTATTATAGTTAGAACTCTTATTATTTATGTTGAATTTAAGGGTTATAGTATTTTATTTAATATGTTTTCTTATATTTAATTATTGAAAAATATTGCTTTATTAGATACTGTGCATTAGCAGTGTATCTTGAACTAGTTTTAATATTAAATGTCTTGATAGTTATTGTTTATGTAACTTAAATAGTTCAATATTGTAAGGATAATATATATATATATATATTGCATTTGTCCTTATGCAAAAGTGTTTTTGGAAATTTTTTTCTCTTCTGTAAAGATTATGCTTATTTACTGAAAGAAGAAGCATTCCAGTAAAATAAACATCAGATTTACTGACTTCTCAAAGTTCAAACATCATATGATCATTATTCTTTAGGCTTACACAATCTGTTTTTCACAGAGGCGAAACTCTCCATACAGTAGCCACTCAGTGCAAACCAGAATAATTAATGGATGCAGCAAGGTTTGTGCATAAAATCTCTATTTAGTGCCTACTCATCCAATATCCCCAGACTAGTTTCTAGCTTGTGGCTTTCATCATTGAGGAGCCTTGGATCTGACAGCACTACACCTAAATCTTAGAATCTAATGCAGCTCTCCAGCAACCACCTTTTACTTTTTTTTTAGGTAACTATAAAGCTTTGAGTCCAAAATGAAGACATAATAATGTTTTCAAGCAAAGCTCATCAGCTTGTAATAGTTGTCTAGATCTGAACTCAGTTCAGCATCCATACTTCTTGGTGTATTTGGTTCTTTAATAACCATAGTCACCATAATCCTAATGGGCAGGATTAGTATTAAACCATCAAACATCACATAATCACCATTCTTTAGGCTTACACAATCTGTTTTTCACAGAGACAAAATTCCATACAGTAGCTTTACTCAGTGCAAACCAGAGTAATCAATGGATGCAGGAAGGTTTGTGCATAAAATTCTTATTTAGTGCCGACTCATCCAATATCCCCAGACTAGTTTCTAACTTGTGGCTTTCATCAGTCTTAAGATTTAATTCAACCCTCCAGCAGCCACCTTTCTGCATCCATTGATTACTCTGGTTTGCACTGAGTGGCAGTACTATATGCAGAGTTTTGCCTCTTTGAAAAACAGTTTGTGTAAGCCTAAGGAATAGTGATCATATGATGTTTGATACTATTCCTGCTTAATATGATTGTGGTAACTATAGTTATTAAAGAACCAAAGATACAAAAAATATGGATGCTAAACTGAGTTCATATCTATACAACTATACAAGCTGATGAGCTTAGCTTGAAATCATTATTGTGTTTTCATTTTGGACTCAAACCTTTATAGTTAGGTAAAATAGTAAAAGGTGGCTTCTGGAAGGTTTCATTAGATCCTAAGATCAAGGTGCAGTGCTCTCAGATCCAAGGCTCCTCACTGATGGAAACCACAAGCTAGAAACTACAAATATTGGATGAATAGGCACTAGGTAAAGATTTTATGCACAAACCTCCCTGCATCCATTGATTATTTTGGTTTGCACTGAGTGGTGCTACTATATGGAGAGTTTTGCCTTTGTGAAAAACCTCTCAAGGTTACATTTTGTCCAATATGTACATGCAAGATCCCACTTCAACAATGCACTGTAATGTTTAAACTTGGTCAATATTGAGATTTTTTTGGCTGGATGAGGGAAGAGGGGTTGAAATTGTGGATAGACAATGTGTGATTTAAGCATCTTGATGGGCTGTCAAAGAAACCTATCTTGCTAATATGGGATCAGTTTTAAAGTCACAGATCAGAAGCTGTGAAAAATAAAAACAACTGAAACTCAATTAGCTGCAATTCCAGATGGCCTAATGAGCCAGTTTCAACTTTTAAATGTTTACATTAGTAAATCATTTAAAGGCATCCATGAAGAAGAAATGGAACAGTTGGATGCAGTCTACAGATTTTGAGGTGCCCATCAGGAAGAGAATAAGAGACCTAACATTTTGCAGATTTGTGAATGGGTCAAAACTTCATGGGATGAAGACATCATGAGACAGTTATAAAATCATTTAAGAAATGTGGAATTAGTAACTCGCTTGATAGCAAAGAGGGTGGTTTGTTATATGAAAATTCGAAAAAGAGACTTCAAGTGATTCTTCATTTAGCTCTGGAGATGAATTTCTGGATTTTGAAGATGAAGATTAAAAGATATCTAACTACAGTGTTCCATAGTTACCTTTTTTGTAGACATTAATAATTTTAAAATTGGTACAGTAAATCATTATGGAAATTCATGTAAAATGTAGAAAATTATTATTTTTCTTTAAAATGTGTATAAAAGAGGGATGCATTTTATAATACTTCACTGCACATTGTACACTGGTAAATATGATATATTAGAATGCCAAAATTGGAAATAGAAAAAAAAAGAAAAAATACTTTAACAATATGGGCTTAGAAGCAGAAATTAAGCAATAAAATGTTTAGTAAGTTTTTGACAATCAATCAGTTACTCTTTTATTACAAACACCATCTATACACATGATCATTACAAAAAAATCTGCTAAAACAAATTAACTAGGGTAATTTATAAAAAAGAAAAGATAATAATATTGAAATATTCAACAATGAATATGTAAATATCTATTTTATTCTGCACAAAAATGAAACAAAGATTATTTATTAATATTTAAACATTTATTAGAAAATATTAAATCTATGTTGAGTATTAATATTTGTTTATTATCAGTAATAATTTACTCTATTATCCCAATATTTAAGATTAAATTATAAATTTTAATGAGGTATTTATTACATTATTATGTTGCAAGAGTGAAATTTAAAAAAAAAATTTTTTTTATTAAATAAGATAATAAAATAATTAATACTTTGTACAAATTCTAAATAAATAAATTTTGTATCATTAGTAGCATGTTTTTATCTTATAAAACAGCAATAAATAGCGAAAGTTGACAAGTAAAAGTTTACAAGATTTGAGAAATTACATGCAGGTAACAATACACATCACAAATCATAATATATAATTGAAGATTGCTTCTGAAATGTAAACTGAAATCATGTTACTAAGATCGCAATATTTATTTATTTACAATTTACCATTATTATTATTTTATTATATATATTGCTAGTGATTTCAAATATTGTACTCATTTAAAATAAAACTTTTTTTTTTTTTGTAGGTACGTGACTGGATACCAGCTGCCTTCTGCCAAGGGATATGTATCAAATTTATTTCCTGCTTTCCCCCTCATATTTATTTTTTACATTTAGTTAAAGTTACTTTTTACATAAATTGTTTATTTACTTTGTTTAAATATAAATTGTTTTAGTGTAAACATTTTAATAATTTTAATAGAAAATTTATATAAATATTAACTACCAAGTTTTAATTGATTTTTTTATTTTATTTTTAGATGATAACTTTTTTTTATTTTTGAATACTATTTTATTTTTTAATTAAATAGTGATTTTGTTTTATATATACTGTATAATTAAAATCTTTTGAAAGTAATTAAATTTCACAAAACCAAATATATTAATAAATATGTAAGGCAGAAAAATTTGAAGAATATAAGCCTAGTAAAAACATTTTTATTACAAATAGTCATGTTACAAATAATTTACCTCATTAGTGTTAAAGCCTCAATAAAATTTATGAAGTGACTCCAAAATTGAGATGCTTAAAAACGTTGCATTAACGTGAGAAGTAGTGGTGAAAATAATCTTCTCATTTATCAAAAAAACTCTATTCTTTTATTACTCAATATTCCTTCTTTGTATTTTAATATTTTCACTTTGCATTGGGGCAGGTGAGTAATAAAAAGTACTGTAACCAAAAAAAAAAAAAAAAGCTGCTCAACCATTGCTAATAATAGTTTGTCAATGCCTAATATATTCTAATAGAATTTTACTTAACACTCCAATATTTAGGGATACATCATAAGCTTTTAATGAGATATCAAATTGTTTTATTCTTTTTGTTAAATCAAATTTTCTTTGAAGTTCTAAATACTGAATTGCTAGAATAATATGTGAAGAACAAAATAAGAATCGGCCCAATCCATCAATAATGAGCAAATATTGTTGTTTTATTGTACTGCTTTTTAAGCAATTAACAAGTGGCTGTAGCCATAATAAGAACACTTGATTATCATTAGCATAGTTTACTACTGCTTACCTCCATCTTATCATTTATTCTAGCTTCTCAGATTTAGAAGTACTAAAGTAATAAAGCTTCTTGTTTCATTGAAATGCTTAACTTCTCTGTAGTTAAAATGACTTTGTTTATTCTGATTTCTAATGCACCATATCTTGTCATTATACTTTTTTTTTTTTGCATTTCCTAAAATTCTTTTAAATCTTTTATAATAATATATTTTTAATATTCTCATTAATGGCCCACTTCTTATTCATGATAGAAAACCAGCAAACATCAAACAACTATTGTTACATGATGTTTGCTGGTTTTCTGTCATGAATGAGAAATGGATCATTAATGAGAAGATAACCAGCAAACATCAAACAACTATTGTTACATAGTTCACTAGAGGGAGCCTGGGAATCCAGTTTATGCTGTTATAGGCTCCCAGTTTTATTCACCAAGATTATAGTCTAGTTTTGAATTCATAAAAGAAAAGTTTACTAAGATGCAAGTGAATACCTGTTTTATTGTTTTTTCATCTTTACGAGAAATTTTAAATCAGTTTTCATTCAAGTATAATTGAAATTACCTAGTGTTCCGTTTTATGTTAACAGTTGCCATTAGAAATAGGCAAACGCTAGGTTAAGTAATTCTTAGAATCATTAGAGTAACATAAATTTTTGGAAAATGCTTTTAAATGAAACCAAATTATTCTAAAAAGAATAGAGACACTGGAAATCCTAATCTTATTGATAGAATAAAAAGAGTAAGCATTTGGACATCAAATCTCATTGAAAATATTGAAATTAAATATGCTAACAAAGATAGTTTTAAGAACTTCATCCTTGCATTAGATATTGATAATGTTAAACAAGTTTCCATGGCTGAAAACCAGTCAGGGAAGACATAAAACAGCCTAAGGAACATTATAGATACAAAAATTAATCATAAAACTAAAGAGAATAGAAATCCCAGTTTAAATTGTTCATAGGAATAAAATTATGATATCGTCTGTCAAACCGGAAGTTGCCGAATATGGAAAATTAGTGCAGAGCAAATAAATTATTTGAATTTTAATTCGATCTCAATTTTAGAATTAAACATTATAGATTAGGATTTAAGCTATCTTCCTGCACAAAAATCAAATTTCTCCAATGATCACAGCAGAAGTTATTAGCCCACTTCCGGTGTGATTGGGGGACCACAAAAAATAAAAAAAATATTCAAATCAACACAGAATTACATTGAAATGATTCCTGAGCTACAAAACAATGATTTAATGGTAAAATTAGTCCAAATGATATTTTAGACCTAAACGGAGACATTGAAGCCACAAATGATTCATCCTCTTTTAATTCAACAATTATTGAGATTATTCCAAAGTTTAACAATAAACTTTCAGATTATACAACTGAATCCTTGATTACTAATCAAGACCCAGAATTCAATCCAAAGAACCAGAATCCAATTAGTATCAACAAATAAGAATCATAGTAAACTCTGAAGGACTTTATGGTTGGATGGGTTGAACAGATTTTGTGAACATTTGCAGACATAGGAGGTTGGTAATGATTATAAACAGACTTTCAGCTTGACCTCAGTGTGCAATGTGATATGGACAAATAGTGTGTACTCATGGTGTGCAAGTAAATTTTGCTTGATTCCAGATTGCAATGAATCCACTGTTGTATTGGTGGGCATGGGTCTGAACTCCTCTTCTTTTTCTCATGTGTGGTGAGGGTGGTCATGAGGGGCTTGGTTCATTTGTGGGGGTGGTCGGCCATCACTGTCAAACCCAGGGATACCAGGTAAGTGGGTGAAGGTCACTGCCCTCCATTGAGATTTGCCCTGAGAGGCTGCTGCACCACCTTGATGGATTGTTTATTAGGACAGTGTTGATTTGAGCTCCTTATTATTTTTGTTTACTTAGTTAATTTTTAAATTAGAGCATTTGTAAAGTGGTTTGTCTGCTTTAGGCCACTGACATATTTTGTAACTTTGATGGAGTTTTTGCTTCAATAATTTTGCAGGCATGGGTTTGCACTCCCCTTTTCTTCCTCGAGGGTGGTGGCAGTCATAGGGGCCTGGTTTATTGGTGCAGGCTGTTGACAATTTATTGTCGTTACCTGGAAAATCTGCCAGGAGGGTATCTGGTCAAAGTCTCAGCACAATTTTTGCTCTGGTCGGCTGATGTGCTCTTGATAGGTTGGTTTTGGGCAGTGCAGATTTGTGCTAATTACTTGTTAGTTTTTCCTTAGTTGGCTTTCCAATTTTGGGCAGGTATACCGAATGTGGTCCCTGCACATTTGAACTGTTAATTGGGAGAAAGAGGTACCTATAATGGTCTTGACATAGCTCGGCTGTGGGTCAAGAGTTTATTATCCATGTACAGATACACATTAATCAAAATTATAGTAACCCTTTTATGAATATAATTGTTATCGAGCATATGCACTTTATATAAACCTGATCAATAATTGTTTTACCATGTAACATTGAACACTTTGTAATCCTCAACGGGTAAGTGTACCCGGAAATTTTTGTAATCTTTTAACTAATAAAGGTTACTTTTGAGAAAAAAATTATTGTTACATTTAACACATGTTGTTAGGGGACTATTTTCAGAGTCATCTATGCAGGATTAAATAATTATGCTGGATATGAAAACAAAACTCTTTCTTCTAGTATCTGATGATTACTTAAACTTACAACAAATAACATGGAAGTAGTTTAAAGAGAATAGCTCCTAACAAAAACTTTATTATTTTCTATATTTTAGACTTACATCTTCAATTTTCTCCTCTTTGACAAGGTGTAAGTTCTTATTTGTATGGATTTTATATATTTTTAAATTTTTTGTTTAAGGTGTAGTTATTATTTTTAGACTTTTTTGTGTTCAAATTAAGCATTTAAATAATATTATTCTTGAATAGCAAATTACATTCAAAAATATTTAGTTGAATGAAACCAAACTAATAAAATACTCAAAGAAAAGATTTAATCAATATGTAACTGATCTATTTTATTTTTATAATAAATAGAAACAAAGCAGTGTAAATTTTTTAATATCAATAAAGCAAATGATAGAAGATTTGATATTCTTTAGTTGTATTTAAAAAAAGTATGTGTTTAGTTTATAAAAAAAAAGAAGCGTAAATTCACATTATTTTGTTTGATTCAACATATTATTTTGAACTGTAACCTTTGAGTTTAAAATTGAAGCAGGGATGAGAAGTATGTTGAGTAGATTAAGGAAAAATAGAAAGAGAACAAAAACATTCAAATTCTCTTTCATGAATTTTTTCCTGTAAACTGAATGGAAATTATATGGATGTTTTGAGAGAAAAAAAAATCAATTGTTAAATTATATCATCTTTAATTGAAAACTATGACAAAAAGAAAATCTCCCAATTTACTTGATTTTGAGTTGAAAGTAGATTGTGAGACATCAATTGGAAAGTACAGTATTTGACATTTTTTTATTTTGCAAAGGATGGATATAACCAATATTGATTATTATTTTAAATAGTAAGAATATGTTCTAATAACCTTGTTATGATAGAATGAGTTCAGTGATGTTTTTAAGCTTTCTACTCAGAGTTTGATTTTGATTAGTAGACTTGTTTTAAAGCTCTTCCTAATGTTGGAACAAATTTAATTGAGTCATTGTGGTTAATTCTATTTAAAGTTTATATCTCAAACACATTCTAAAGAGATGCAATAGTATTTGTTTTTATGGAGAAGATATTGCTGGTTATTATTATACAATAAGTATAGGGGATTTGAACTCAGATTTTCAAGCACACTTCAACTATCCACACTATCTCATACAACTGATACACATGACCACACATATGTAGAAAAGATAATCACTAATATCCGTATTTTGTGCTAAACCAGCGCTCATCAGTTGGTCCAGATTATCATCTCCCACACATATATAATCAGTGCTCAGTTTATATTAAGATAGCAAATCTTCATACTTTAAGCCTGTCCATTAAAGTATGACGATTTGCTATCTTAAAATAAACTGAGCACTGATTATATATATGCATGGGAGATGATAATCTGGACTAGCTGATGAGTGCTGGTTTAGCATAAAATATGTGTATTGGTAATTTTATGTGTTCATATGTATCAGTTGTATGAAATAGTGTGGATAGTTGAAGGGCACTTGAAAATCTAGGTCAAATCCCCTATACTTACAATTAAGCTTCAGGTTTGTAAAGAGTGCCTGGTTTTCAAATATTTACTATATGATAATGAATTGCTGAAGTATTTCAGAAAGTTTTGCTACAGATTAAGTTTAAAGTCAGCTTTGCACGATGTCAAAAAAAAAAATATTAAAGGACATCATATGATATGCATGGCTATATTTGCTGTTCATTAATTAATTTTTATAATCATTGGAAAACTTATTTTTAACTTTTAATTTTTTGTTTTATTCATTATCTTTGCTTTTTTTTATATTTGGAATTAAAATGGCAATATTCATTTACAAATGGCTGCAAATGGTATTGATGATTACATTATGGCTTCCTTTTTAAATGTTTCTTTTCAGTAATAATTTATTTTGAAATCAGTCTATAAAAACTCGAATATGAAATGAAATTTCTAAACTTTATCATTGTGGTCTACCCTAATCCAATAATAAAACTAAAGATTTTCTTTACAAAAAATCTTATTATTATTAATTTTTTAATTATTAATAATTACTGTTAATTTTCAATATAATAGAGAACAAAATAAAATAAAAGAGTTACTTTATTTTTAAATTTAAAATTTTTTGTATTCACTTGTCAAGATCAATAATATCTTTTTTATACAAAAATAATTGCGTTTGCATTACTATTTACTATTTTTCTGTCCTTAGATGACTGTGATAATAGACACAGACCTCCTTATGATAAAGGCCATAATGTTCATACTGTAATGCTTAGAATGTGTGGGAATGGGGAATGAATAGCTATCTGCTTTGTAAATAAACCATGCTCTACAACTTTTCTAGTTTATTCAAGCCATGATTGGAGTTTGTATCTAGTACATATTTTTTGACAGTTGTCACACTAAGGAAAATGTAAAGCAAGTATCACAAAATTATAACTACATTTAGGTGACGTATTAAAAGAAATAAAAATATCATTATGATTGATGATGTGGTAGTACTTGCAGAGAGTTGACAAAAATTATAGAAAGTTTGAGTTGAAAATAAATGCTAATTAAACTAACAGCAATGAAAAGCATGTAGAGAGATGAAAATGCTAGTCATTAGACAGAAAGTTATAAAACATCTTAGATTTTTAAATATTTGAGTAGATGGATAACTAATTATAGAAATAGTAATAAAGAAATAAGCGGATGAAATGCAATGGCAAAATAATCTTTTTAAGGAGGATATCCTATCAAACATTAAAATTTTATTTAAAAAATAAATTTTTTAAAAAATTTTGTTTGTAAATTACTTTATGCAGAGCAGAAGCAGGGACAATTATGAAGGCAAAAACAATGAAGTCTTTAGAGATGTGGATTTGAAAAAGTGCAGAGAAGATATGCTACAAAAAATATTAAATATTATCAGAAATATAAAAGTGTTGAAAAGAGGAAGTTAAAAAGATTTTTTTGAAGAAATTATGGAGTAGTCATATACTTAAAAACAGAGAAATTATGAAAAATGTATTAGAAGGAATTATAAAATATATTAGCAAAAGAAGAATGAAATTGATTGATGATCTTGAAGTGTGAAATAATTAGTTATTTAAAATGTAGGATAAAAGACAGAAAATGTTAAAGAATCTGATCTAGTTTGGTATGCTGATCTGATTTTTGACAGATAACTGGTAATGATGAACCTTAATTGCATTTAATTTTTAATTTGAGACACTTTATTAATGATATTCAAATTACTTAAAGTTACAGAAAAATGATGT
This sequence comes from Epiperipatus broadwayi, assembly GCA_028023455.1. Classification (NCBI taxonomy): domain Eukaryota; kingdom Metazoa; phylum Onychophora; class Udeonychophora; order Euonychophora; family Peripatidae; genus Epiperipatus; species Epiperipatus broadwayi. The sequence goes on along the minus strand of JAQFVV010006462.1, from coordinate 877,908 downwards.
CAATAATTTCAGAATTACTGTCATTTGTTGCTATAATTAAAAGTCACACTGGATATTTTAACATTAAATTATGTAAAAGTTAAATTTTACTTAGACACCTCTGATGAAGTGCTTACAAGTTCTTTTTAAAAATGAATAAATTATATGAGATCAATTTCAATAATTTTTCAGAATATAACTGTTAAAGCAATTATGTAACAAATGTTAGAATGGTCAAAAAAATTACATGAAAAGATTGTATCTTTAAGTTTATTTGTTATTCTATCAATGTATCTCTCACTTCAATTCCACCATCATCACTACAGATACTCATCATATGTTCCTGTGCATCTATTTCATGCTAATCTTTGCTCGTTAAGTGGGATAAAGTTATGAAACATCTGAATCTACATAGTCACTTATGAATGGTTGTGATATAAGAAGTTGAAATGAGGATTGCATTAATAAAAATCAAAAACCTAAAAATGTAATGTATGTACAATTATCATTTTGAACATGTGAAATGTATATATTATAATATAGTAATTCATCTAACATGAATTTAGTTATAGAAATAAAAGTTCATATAATATTCTTAAATTAGGAATTAAATTCATTAGCAATAGTATTTAGAATATAATCACAGAGTAAGTTTTACTGGTTAATTAATAAACAATGTGCATTTCTGCATTGTGTGAGATAAATGAACTAAAGAAAAATATTAGTGAATAGTGCTTATCAATAATCTCACTTTTATCTAAATATTATGAAATTTTGTCATTGATATTTTTAAAATCTGAGAAGTTTGAAAGTTCAAGCTATTCACTGCAAACTAATATCTAGAAAAGACTTCTTGATCCAAGACATATCTTTAAAATGAAGATCAAAACTGTTCAATCACCATTCAGTAAGATTTTCTCTTATTCATTTATAATGGAGAACTATATATTGTTTATTAACTTCCAATAGGACTTAATTTTTGATTAGTATTTTGAAATCTATTGATGTTGCTGATGAATATAAGTCTTAGTTTATTTTGAGAAGAAAGATAAGAATGTACTTTTACTTTGGATATCTGCTGTTGTCTTAGTATTTTGAAAATTCCTTAGATATTAAAAAAAATAATGTGTTAATGCTTGATCAAATTATTCCTGAATTCTCAGTTGAATCATAAAAAATTTGTTCAATGTTGACCTATTTTGATTATACCATAAGATAATGTCATTCATTTGTGAAGTGTACAATTTTGGTACAATTGGTAGAAAATAATAATAGATTTCATAAACTCAATAATGAATATTTCTTTGAGCAACCCAGAAAACCAATAATCTGTTTAGTCAGTCTAGAGAATTGTTATTTATATGATCAGGAGACTGTTAAGACTTAAATTATTAAACCATCTGATTAAGCTACTATGCAATTCTCTTAATAATATTTGTTAATTAATACTGGACATCAAGGTAAATATTTTCAACTAAATTTATTATTTTCAATGATTCCAGCAGATATTGAAAAGCGCATAGTAGTCATTACATGTAGTCCTTCGTTTTTGCACAGTATTCAAGATCAGACTTTTGGTCAATTAATTCCTTAACTAACCAACATTTTTGTCCATGTCATATGGTATTTATATTGTATGCTAAATTCTTTAGGTGAAGGCAAATTGAGGTAACCAATCAGTAAGCATTCATTATAAGTGATAGTTTGTTATTGTTTTTCATCTTTTAACACAATTTTATTATATTTATAACATTTAGACAGAAAATGCTTATTATTGGTTTAAAATCTCTTTATTCTACCTAAGCGTTTTTGATATCAAAATTAGCTAAATTAATTCATAAAGCTATAATTATGATACACTAAATATCAAAAGCTTTTAATTAGAATAAAGAGATTTTAAATCAAAGTAAGCCATTTCTGTTTAAATGTTTAAACATTTATAAATGTATTACAATTAATATACAAAAAAAATTTCATTAATATTTATAGAATCACATATTTATTCTAGTATTTCAAATTTAATACTACATTATAAAATAAAGTAGCTCTTTATAGAATTAAATGCACATATTTTCTAATTTGAGTAGGTTCCTCTTAGTATTATTAAACATATAGTTACTATTACATAGAAAATATTTAGCTTATCAGTATTTCCTTAAATTTAACATCTAGAAAATAATTTTATTAAACATATTTTTCCATATTATATAAACATATTTCCATATCTTTTCTAAACTGTTACAAAAAAAAACAAAATATTTATATTTGCTAAAGATTTGTGATGATGGTATATTAGTTGTGATCATATGTTGGACTATTTCCATCATCTATCATTAAATGTTTAATGTCTAGAAAATTTTAAACCTTATTTAAACTTTTCAAATATAAATAACTACTAGTAACATTATATAAATAGACAACATAGACATTCCATTTTCTAGACATTCAACATTTAATGTTCAATGATAGAAATAGTCCAACATATTATCATATAAAATATTTATCCTGTACCAGTTAGAAAAAAAAAGTCAATATAAAGGTCATTGAAATGAAGTTTTATTGCAAGTTGACTTTGATATTTGGAAAAGTGTATATCCATTATACACACATACATGAGTAGTAAGTAATGTTTATCTTTTAATTAATCTTCTGAAACATATAAACAATAAGTCTCTTATAATATTATGATGAGAAAATTTATATAAAATTGTCAATATTAAATAGAGATTTGGGCCTGAAAAATTTTTTGACATAAAATAATAATAATAATAATAATAATAATAATAATAATAATAATAATAATAATAATAATAATAATAATAATAATAATAATAATAATAATAATAATAATAATAATAGATTTAATTATATAAAAAATAGGAAGCAGAAACCACTAGATATAAAAAAAATAAAGATAATATTTAAAAGGCTTAAAAATAAGAGTAGATTTAATTATATAAAAAATAGAAAGAGGGAGCTACTAGATAGGAAGACATGGTACAAATAATGAAGTTGTGGAAGAATAAATATGAACAACGCGATTATACAGAAAGTGACTTATTGGTTTTTGTGCTGGGTTTGGGAAAAGATAAGGGGGTTTTAGATATAAAGACCATGGAGTTGACAAAGATTATGTTGTGGAAATGGGATGGAGCAAGATAGAGAAGAATATGGGAAAATTTCGGGTAGGAAAGGGAAGTCAAAGTGGCTAACAGGTTTATCTGGGCATAATTGCTGAGGGATTTCTGACTCTGCATAAGGAGAAGTCCCAGTGCATCACATTACATTAGATACAGATGTGTGGGCAGCAAAGGAGATAATTCAAGGAGAAACGGGTTGATCAAATTTTTATATGAGAGATGCAAAAAGCAACATGAAAATGTTCAGTAGATTACAGTTTATGAATAATAAAAGAATAGCCAAAATAGCATTCAATAGGGTTATGTGTAAAGGGCAGGCAACAATATGAGCAAGAAAGGTAGTACGGTGTGCAGAACATTTGGATAAACAATTTAAAACAGTATACTTATACAAAAGATGGGTTGATTGGGTTTGGAGAATTTTTGATTGTTATAGGGGCAAGGAATGGGATAGAAGAATAGATGCATTAATAAAGAATAGGGAGTTGGAGATACTTAACAAATCAAACATTGCTTAGAATAATATAAACTAATAGTAAAATTTAACCGTGTTCATATCTAAATAATTTAAGACTGATTGAGATAATAGCTTTAGTCTGTCCTATAATCTTACAATATGCATAATATTTAAATAAATATATGACTCAATAATTAATTTTAAATCTTAGTTTAATAAAATAAGTAATACTAACTCAGCTATTCTATGCTATTATATTAATTTACTATTACTAATCACACTATTTATAACAAGATAAAATACTTAATAATTATACATCAGTTAACCTATAAGATAATCTTGAATCTATAATACCCAATCATATCAGTATATAAAAGAAACAATAGGTTTCTGTGAGATATTTACTTATATACAATTAATTAATCATATCCGTTTATTTTAAATTTCCTGTAACACTTATTAAAACTATATATTATATCAATCAAAACATATAAAAAAATTGCTATTTATTATAATGAAGTATGAATATTAAAATTTAATAATTAATTAGATTTACAATCCACATTAATAGCATATATAAGCGATTTAACCCACTGAAGAAGAAGCTATCAGTTGTAACAAAAACAAATTAAATTAATCTAGGCCTTGTACTTTTGAGGTTTTCCCTCATATTCATGACCAAAATAGGTTATAAACCCTTGTTGTAATGTTACTAAATAATAATGTATGAAAATGTATATGCAAATTAATTTGTCCATTTTCTTAATTTGTACACATTAACTAAATTTAAATATACTTAAATTTAAATATACTTAAAGCAAATTATTTTGACTTATAACAGAACAAAATAAACTACTATCGGCGCCTTATAATTGAATAAAATTACGATCTTATTGAGCAACCATGAACTCAATGCAGTATTTATCCAAATAATAGTAATTTAGATAAAACACATATATATTGATTATGATTACCATATAAAGTTTATATCTACCCAAATAATAACTTTTGAATTCAATATAAAAAAATAATATAAACATACTTATTACCAATTATTTCTGGATTATATGAAATAGTTATTTCAAATAAGTTTTACGATATAATCGGTTTATTGTGTCCTACTTGAATGTTATTAATCAATGAATTTTTATTACACACTTGGATAATAATCAGACATATTTGATTTGTTAAATTAAAATTTATTAATAAAGAATATCAATTATAATGTATATATATGATGAATTGATTGCCAACAATCAATATGTACCCATACAATCTAATTGAATGTACAATAAATTATCAATTAACATTAATTCCTTATTTAAATATATGATTGCCTATTAATCTCCAATTATTTAATACCTAATACGAAACATATATGTCTATGAAACACGAAATATGTTGCAGGATGTTTGTATTTTCCAAGATACAAGAGAGTTTAATAAAAGCATTTTCTTATATACTTTACAATATATATATATACACAAAGTTAAATCTAGTTGTTTATTATATACTTTACAATATATATATATACACAAAGTTAAATCTAGTTGTTTATTAATAATCTTATATAAGAAATCAAAATAAAGTGAATAATTATTGTGATAAAATCTTTTTGAATTCCTATTATGAGTGATATATTCAAAATTATTTTATAATGACTAAATAAAAAAATGAATGTTTTAAATTAAAATAATAATTGCTACATCACAAGATATAAGTTTAAATTTAGGAAAATATAACTCTTATATTTTGACATGTGAATAGATCATTGATTAATTTAAGACTATATATTATTCATCAATAAATAATTTTACATTTTAAATGAATATATATATATATATATAATATTAAATATAAATAAACAACCTGAATGAGAGTCTTTAAATACTGTATTTCCATGATGGCATCACAGTTCTGATGTCTTTCAAACTTCAAGTCAATAATATGTCTTTATTCTAGAAAAGATATAATATATTTGTGAGAACTTTTAAATTCAAATTACATTTTATCAATTTCAACATTTTATGTACATATCCAAGTTATTATTTCAAATAATTATTTGCTTTATGTGACATTTCAAACATGAATACTAGTTTATATTCATGATTTTATTAAGAGATATTCTTTCATGAACAAATATTATTTCAAAATATTGTGAATGAATAGATGCTAGCTTTAACTAGGATGATAAATGCTGGAAAATTAAAGTGATTGATATCTTTAAAAAAATTGATCATTTGATCTCTGGAAAATTAAAGTGATTCATATCTTTAAAAAAATTGATCATTCGATCTAATAAAATTACAAAGGCAGATAAATATGACTTCTGATATTCGTATTCTGTTTTTAAAATATAGATAACATCCATTTTAAAGGATAAAAATATACTGATGGTTTATGATGTAATGAAACAATTCTGATGTTTTTTCTTTCTATAATAGTCATTTTCCCATAAAATTTTCTTGATAATGCTGCTGGTCTATGGCAGATAATGTTGTTTATTACCCCTCCATTTTGTTCAGTCAATTATATACTTTTAAGATAAATAAAAAAAAAAAGAAGTCTATACTTGCTTCTGTTTAAATCAATATCAAAAGAGAAAATGAGTTCAAACTATTCAGTTCTATTTATGATATTTTTATTATCAGTGTAACTATAGCAATCCTCTATATTCACTCATTAAGCAATTTTCATTAGCATTTCTCTAATAAATATTTGTATTATTCAACAAATAAAAATAATATTTTACAATTATTACATATAATAAATATTTACATTTTTTATATACATATACTATTTTTCATTCTAACACAAATTAAACAATTTACACTATATTTTCAATATATTACACTGCCAATATATTATTATACATATCCTCCTTAATATAATAGCATACAAATAAAAAGAAGAAATATATTTAAAATATTAAACATTTATTTGTATTGTTTATAATTTACTATTATGAATGCAGTTACAATAAAAAAAAAAACACATATAATGACAAAGAATAATTTTATCCAAACTACATGCTTTATTATTTCTATATTCATTGTTCTTTCTAAAATGAATTTAAGTTAATTTTAAAATCTTACAATACAATTAATAATAAACAATTTTATATTAATATTATTGTCATCTAAGCAGCACAGTTCACTGTTTCATAAATTAACATATTCATCACCCAAAAATCAAACAAGAAAGAATGAAAAAAAAATATGACTAAACATTTTACACATATTGGAATACATAAGTAAGTGTATGAATATTAATTATAATATAGAATATATGTATATATAAAATTCAAAATTATATGTTCATTTGCATTCGTGTATTTGTATTTGTTATAGTTCTGAAGAAGATTGCTGGGGCAATCATAATCGTCAATAGTGGATTATAAATTATGTAAAGCATTGTAAAAGTAATAAAGAAAGAAAATATTATATATATGCCAAATTATGCATATCTATGTGTATGAAGAAATTGTTCATATAAGAGTATACAGTATATAATATATTAAACACACACTCTTAAACATATAAATGTTCAACGTATGTTTTCTTTTTTTTACTTCACTGCATGATAGGTCACCTTATGTTAAAGAGAATTTGAAATGTTTTACCATTTTATATTGATTGTTAAGAAGGATTTTTGAGTTGGAAGGATTTTTGGATAAAGATGGTACAATCTGTTCCGAATTTTATCATCTTTTTTTTTCTTTAATGCAGATCTATAAAGAGTGGAATGGGTTGAAAAGCTGTTTAAAATGTTTCCCAGAATGGGAAAAGCGTTTTATATAAATATAAATACATATAAGCTTAGTGATTTTGAAAGGAATTTGTGCCTACATTTAAATTAAAGAAGAAAAACATTTTCTTTTTAAGATTTTAATTTTTAATAAAGTTTAAACTTTTTTTTTTTATTAAAAAAAAAAAAGACGGGTTACCAATATTTCTCATAACCTGAAACTTTTGTAAGGCATATAGTAAAATTATGTCTTAAACCTTCAACTTCTGACAAATATAAATATACCTTTTATTATGATATTTACTTTGTATATAATTTGGACTTTATTTTATAGTTCTATTATAACGTACACTTGCATTTTAGAATTATTTGTAGTACATATATATATATACTATTTATACTGCATTTAATTATATATAATAAATATGTTTAATAATAATTATTTATATTTATATAAACAATATTAAGTGTGTATTTATTTGTTAATGCAGCATTTTGTAATTAATCATCTATTCTCATTGCTCTTTCTCATATTCTCTCTCATTCTCTTTTGCCTTACTGTCTTCAGTCACTTAGATTGTTTTAGGATCCACTTGCCATAAAACTCTCTATATTAAAGTAGACTATTCTTTAATTACAAGCTCACCAATTCTGACTTCATTTTTCCTTTGCTTCTGAACTTGTTTTTTTTTTTTTCATTTTATCTAAGTCCCTTTCCCTTGATGTGAGAATGACCATTCTCATTTACAGGTGGTTGCTAATAATAAATGATCATTTATGTTTTATTTTCAGAGTGAACTATAAATTTGATAATTCATAAAGAAACTTTACAGCAATAAATCAATTCTCTGTTAAGTTTACTGGAAAGCTTTCTTATATAAATCTGCATAATCAATTCTTACTAGATGTAAACAATAGGTTCTTGATAGCCGTACTGAATATCTTGCCAAAATCATTTCTGATAATTAGTCCTCATTCAGCAACCATTTTTGTCTTTATACTATCCAAGCTAATGATCTGATATAAAAAGATATTTCCTGAATATATTTATGTGTAAATTCAATGCTCCTTACTTATAAAGGTCTATTATCAAAAACTTTTATGATTTTGTTGACTCTTTAAATTTGCACTAGATGGTTTTGGCGTAGTATCAATAAAGTAAATTAATATACTTATGATACTGATGAATGTAACTGTTAGAATCATGCAATGATTTATTTGATGTAATACAAGACTCATTATTATGTAGTTTTGCAAGTATGTATATTATCTTTAATTTTTAAGGGTATACTTTAATTTGTAACTTATAAATTATTTATAAGTTATTACTGTGACTGAAATGAACAATATCCCTTTTCATTTTCAAATGTTCTGTTTAAATCTAATCATAATCAATAATTATTATTTCGGTAAAGGTTTACTTTAACGGTCTATCTATGTTCGCCCTCTATTGTTTAAAATTTAAACTAAATTGTTTGAGAATCTTACGTGTATGTTATTATATTACAAATAAATTAAAATTTAATCAAATGTAAAAGATAATTAAAAAAAAAACCTTTTTAAAGAATTTGAATGTTGGATTAATTACATGACATTAATTAAAAGAATTACTTTTAATTTCTTTGAAAGCTAAGAATTTAAACTGTCTACAATGTAAGAATTTAAAATAACTACATTTATAGCACATGTTGCAAAAAAAAAAGACACCCTATGTGTTCAATGGCGCGAATTACACGCACACGTGTACAGTTTTATAGTTGGAAAAAATGTCTGCTACATGCTTAGTACCTGATGGTGAAATTTTGAGTCGTCCATCAGGACAACTTCGTGCATCCCAAAGACCAAGACATACACACACAGAATATTGAAAACGTGGATGAGAGCAAAGCGTAAGTTGAAATTCCAATCTGGCTCTAGCAGAGCTTTGTTTTCATCATACCTGCATGAATTTGCCCTCCGGGGTAGATACAGCAATATCGCTTTTTTTTCCAACTTCCTAGTGTGTATAGGACATAATTATGTTTAAAAAGGTAAATGTTTTTTTTATTATCTTTTACATTTGATTAAATTTTAATTTATTTGTAATATAATAACATACATGTAAGATTCTCAAACAATTTAGTTTAAATTTTAAACAATAGAGGGCAAACATAGATAGACCGTTATAGTAAACCTTTACCATTATTTCACCTATGCTATTTTTATCATTTTCAACTATTATCAAGCCATTACATGATGAATATCTCTCCAAGTTCCATCCATCTTCTTCGATCTTTAGCTTCTCATCTCCTCATCATTTTCTTACTTCATCCATCAATCTCATGTGTGGTCTCTTTCTAGTTCTTTTACAACCACTTGGAATCTAGTTTAAGATTTCAACTGTTCATCTATCATCAGCTTTTATAGTAATATGTACAGCCCAACTCCACTTCTGGCTTTTAATTCCTTCAATGATGTCAATAATATCTGTTTGTTCTCTTAAGTATGTATTTCATTTTTAATCTTTTCTGATTACTCCTAACATGTATCTCTCCATACTTTTTTGAGTGGTCTGAAGTTTCTGTATTGCTCTTTTGTTAAGTATTCAAATCTTAAATCTATAAGTAAGAACTGGTAAAACACATTTATTAAAATTCTTTCTTTTCAAACACATTGGCATGTTTCATTTTAATATTAAATCATTTCTACCAAAAGCACTTCAATGAAGTTTAATCTATGATTAATTGCATCCATTATGTTTCCATCTGTAGTAATAATTTATCCACGGTATTTGTAGTTGTTAACTTCTTCTAACTCATCATTATCAATCTTTATTTTTTATCTTTTGAGAAAATCCATTGAACATTACTTTAGTCTTTCTAATATTTACCTTTAGTCATATTTTCTTACTTTCATCTGATAATTTTTGCAACATTTTCTAAAGCTCTAAAGCATTATTTGCAAAAACAACTATATCACCAGTAAAATCTAGATGTCTTAAATAATCTTCATTTATTTTAATTCCTTTAACTTCATATTTTAACTCACAAAATACTTCTTGCTACACTGCTATAAAAGATTTTGGAGATATGATGTCATCCTGTCATATACCATGCTCCATGTTAATTGTCCTAGTATCATTATGTAATCTAATAGTTGCTGTTGCATTTTTATAAATATTCTTTAGAATATGACAATATCTGGGGTCTAACCCTTGATGATTCAATGCTTTAATCACTGAAAAAATGTTTATATAATCAAATGCTTTTTCATAATCTATACGTCCCAAGCGTAATCCCAACACATATTCATTGGTTCTTTCTATAACTTTTCTCAATATTTGGATATGAATTCATTGTACTCAAACCACTTTTAAATCCAACTTATTCTTTTATTTGGTTGAAAACCAATGTTTTCATAGACAAGTTGTAATTATCTTGGTAAATATTTTATACAAAACTAATAAAAAAAACTAATAGGTTTGTAATTTCTAACATCATCTTTCTCATCATTTTTAAATATTGATATTAATACTGTCTTCCTCCAATCATCTGGTACATCTTTATCATTTAGACATTTGGTATATGATGTTATCAAAAAAATTACTATGTCTTCCCCTGCTTCTTTTAGGATATTGATTATAATTTCATCATTACTTGGAGCTTTTTCCATCATAAATTTAATTGCATATCTCATTTCTTTATTTAAAATCTTGGGCAATTCACAAGATGTTGTAGGATGTACTTTTTCTTATTCTTTATTACTATGTAATTCTTGATAGAACTCATCTATATATTTCATGATGTTATCTCTTTTTAGTAATAGTTTCATCTTTTTTTTCTTATTACAAAATTATGTTCCTATCAGTACCAAAATACTCTTGAGACTTTTATTTTTTTCTATAGATTTTCTTGATAGTTCACAATTTTATTTTCTTATATCATATCAATTCTTTTTTGCAATATTTTACAAAAATTGGAAGTATTCAATCCTTCTTAATGCATCATTTTTATATTTTTTCATATTCTTTCTTTTCTTCATAAAGTATAAATTTTTCTGATCAATTGCTGCTTTTTTTTTTTTTACCAGATATCTTTGTTGCAGTTTTTAAAAGTGTATCAATTATTTTCCTGTTGATTCAATTCAAATATGAATCATGTTCAAAATCTGTTAATGTTTGAAAATGGTTTGCAAGTTATAATTTAAATTCTTTGAATGTTTCTGAATATTAGGAATACCATCTATGAATATTGTTTTTCTTAATAATTTTTGTCTCTTTAATTCTGCAATAATATGTATTTACATCTCACTAATAGATGATCACTTCCAGTGTTGAATTTATTAAGAACATGACAATTTTGAAATATATATTTTCTGTTAGTCAAAATGTAATCTAATTCTGCTGTACCTTCATGTCAATGCTTCCATGTCCATTTCCTTTTAACACCCCCCCCCAAAGAATTTATAATATAAAGTTTTTCTTTTTTTGCTAACTCCATATGTCTGTGTACTCTCTCATTTCTATCATCATAACCAAATTAACCTACAGCACTTTCATCGTTCAATTGTTTATTAATTCTAGCATCAAAGTATCCTACAACAATTTTAAAATGTTGGTTGCTCTGATCAAAAGCATTTTGTTCATCAATATAGAAATCATCTACTTCTTCATCACTATATGAAACCTGAATTATCTGCATTTGGTAACTGCTGTTATGTTGAATAACTAATCCTGTTACTCTGTCCGATACATCATCAATCTCCACAATGTTGTTCTTCCAGTTTTTATATATAATGAATCCTGCTTCTCTTGTACTTTCAATATTTGTGCCTTTGTATTAGAGTGCATGTCCACTTTTTAAATCAATTGTCTCTTCATCTTTTCTAACCTCACAAAGTCCAATAATGACTCATTTAATATAAGACAACTTTTCCAATTCTTGCAATCTTCTTTCACTTGAAAGTGACCTGCAGTTGTAAGTGCCTAAATAAAAAATCATCATCAAATCACAACCCTGCAATCAGAGGATTCTTAGCACCTTCTACTTAGCTCATCAAATGCTACCTTAGCTGTCGACTTTACAGTCTCCTGGAAAAGGATATGATTTATTTTTGTCATGATTATAAATAACTATTTAAACATTTTATTCCCATACACATTCATTCTGTCTTCAAGAAAACAACTAATATTTCATTTAAGAGCTCTCAGACAATTTACAAGAAAGGCCGTGATATTTTTTTTATCTTAAACTCAAAGGTAAATAACCAATAAACTCACGTAGCTATTTAATGCGCTTGGTGAGCACACACCCATATATGATTAAATAATTCGACTTAGTAGTTTGCGTTTATCACTGTTGATTTAATTAATTGGCCCCATTCATGTCATTTTTTCTTAAAAAAAAAAAAAACCCCAAAATTATACTTTTCTGAATTTGTGTTCTACTTTTTATTTGGTTACTGTGGGGAAAGGAGGGATATCAATCTTTATCTTGTTGGGATTGGTAATTCTGCAATACATTAATAAAAATCAGTCTATTTATATTAATTATTTTTAAATAAGTATATTTAATTATTGTTTTAATAAATAATTGATTTTTTTTTTTTTTTAGAAAAGTGCAATATTTTATTATTATCACATATAATTTTAACTTTGCAAATAATGTGATTCTTTTTTTTTTAATTACTCAATCTTGAACATTAAATACAATTTTTAAAAATGTTTTTAATTTTGTAGTTATTACTGAGAAGCAGTTAAGTTTGTTTTCTTTTTTTTTTACACTTTTATTCCGTTTCCTGGAAAAAAAAGTTCACTTTTTTTTTTTCAGACTGTACAAAATTGAATGCGATTTTGAAATGCATTAGAATTAAAGAGGCATATGCTGGTATGTGCTTTCAAGGTTAAATGTTATATTTTAAGTTAAGAAACACAAAACATTTACTTTCACTTCTGAATGAAAGTGAAAATTGAGGAAATAGTCTAATACAATTATTTCATTTATCGTATTATTATAAATCTGACAAAACATTTCACTTTCTAGATTTTTTTTAAATATTGTAGAGACAGAATTATAATAATTTTAATACATTTTAAATAGTATTATAATTATATTAATTTTATTAGTTTGTATTTTATTCAGGAACATATGATTATTTTAAAGTTTGAAATTTAAATGTATTTGCAGTAATTTTTTTTTTGTTTATTTTATCTTATGGTTTGCAGTGACATTTTGTCTATTGTTTCCAGTTATCATACTTAATTTTTAATAATTATTAACCCACTTCTGGACGAACGTTTATCGGACTTGAAACAGTTTTTTTCGATTCATAATCTTCTTTTCCACATAGCTCCAGCATTCTTTTTGATCTTATCCATCCATTTTACGTGTGATCTTTTTCTAAATCTTCACAAACTTTTTTTTTCCCAAAATATAGCCACTTCAGTTACATTCCAGTCTCATAACTCTTTCAATTGTGTCCGTGCTAATATTCTTGTATTTTGTTTTAATTCTTTCTTATTAATTCTATCATATATCTCTTTATCCTTTGTTGGGTAATGTTCCATTTCTTTATTGCTTTTCTGTATGTACAAATCTCATATTCATTAGTAAGCACTGATAAAACATATTTATAAAAACATTTCTATAAGCAAATAGACATATTTTATCCATATATTATTTCTAATACAAGCACAAATTCAATTCTAATTTTATCCATTATTAATATTCTTAGCAAGTCTTTATTTCTTATTTTATTCCACAAAAATACTTCCTGTAAAACTATTAGAAAAAATCTTGAGATTTCTCCACTGATTTTTTTTAGCATGATTATGTAATCTAATGATCACTGTTGCATTCTGATATATTACTCAGATTTTAATAATATACTAGGTTTATATTTTGATAAACCATTATAGAAATTCTTATATAATCATGTCTTCTTATAATCTGTAAATTCGATACCAAAAGGCAAGTCATTGGGTTTTTTTTAATAATTTCTTTTAGTATTTAGATATGATACCTGTGCTATAACCATCTTTAATTCTAATTTGACCTCTTAATTGATTTGAGTCTAAAGTTTTTGGTTGGAAAATTATAATGCTTTTAGATAAAGGTCATGTGTAGAATTTTTAGAAAACTGATAGGTCTTTAATTTTTAATATCTTTCCTTCTCATCTTTTTTTATAATATTCACTTCACTGCCACATTTTTTGGTACATAATTTGCCCATTTTGTCCCTATTTGTTCACCTGCTTCTATTAAAATATCTACAATGATTCAGCTATTTCATGGAGCATTTTTGACCTTATCAAAGTAAATACATGATTCATCTCTTCACTTAAATTTCTCATTACTTCAAAAGATGTATTCTAAAGGCTACTTTGATTTCTTGTTTTTTATTAATATATATATAATTCTTCACAAACCTCATGATGTCATGTGTGTTTTCAATATTAGTGCCATATTTTCTTTTTAATTGTGACAAAACTTGTCTTCCATTTTCAAAATGTTGCTTTATATTTTTAAGAGTTATATTTTTTTTCACGTTCCATTTCACAGTTATATATTTTTATGTCTAAATTAACTTTTTTGTTGTACAACTTTACAGAATTTCAGATATTCATTTTTTTTCTAAAAGATCACTTTTAAATATTTTTTCTTAATATGTTGTCTTATTTTGTTGAAAATTTATTGGTAAATCATTTGCTTTTTTGTAATGGTTATGTATAAAATATTATTTATCTTAAACATTCAACATAACAATAATATTACTTTTAGCTAATTCTAATAATATAAGTGTACATTATGGATGAGTGAGTTATGCTTATGTAATGTAAAGACATTGATTTTATAAAATTTTGTACTTTAGCAGTATTATTAATTATCATTTTCAACTACTATCATAGGTCCAATACAGAATTAAAATCTTTCCAAATTTAATCTAAACTCTTCAGCCCATATTTATGTTTTTTTACTCCAGCATTTTTTTATCTCATCCATCTTACATATGGTCCTTTCTGGTCTTTGACAATCTTTTGGGATACAAATCAAATCTTTAATTGTTCATCATCATCTCATTTCTCAGAATTCTTAGTCCAGCCTTTTAATTTTTTTCAATGATGTCAGTGATATCTGTGGATTATTAATTTTACCTTCAGATTATTTTTTTATTCCCAAGTTACTCTCTTTACACATTTCTGAATGATCTGTTATATATTTTTTGATCATGGTGCAAACTTTCAAATAAGTGCTAGTAGAATGCATTTATCAAAAACCTTCCTTTTGAAGAAAGTAGTCTTTTTTTTTTAATATCAGAAGTCTCCATCAAAGTTTAATTCACTGACTAATTTCATATATTATTTCTACATTTTCATTAATAATTTAACCAAGGTATTTATCATTGATAACTTCTTTTAATTCATTATACCCATCAAGCTTCTTTTTTTCAAAAATCATTGAACATTATTTTAATACCTTTTAATGTTTATCCTTAATTTTTTTTATCTCCATATTATTTTATAATATTTTCTGTACCCAATATAATAATTTTATCTTATCGTCTATTTTAATTTGCAAAATATTTCCCACAAATTACCTGTAAAACATTTTGGAGAGTTGTAACTATTCCTTCACATGCACCCATATATATATTAATGTTGTTTTAATTCTCATTTCATTATATATGTAATGCTTTTATGTAGGTATGTGTGTACACTTGACAAAGCCTTTTCTGCTTTATTATCTGACTCAATGCTATGATTATGGTACTTGTCACCGAAAGTCTACTTAATCAGATAATAAACCAGAAATGTCAAAAAAAATATCCCGCTTCATCACAAATGTACACATATGTATGCAAAAGCATTATTTATTAGTGTCACTATGTAATTTAATCACTGCTACTATATTTTGTTAATTTTTTTTTTTTGTCTTTGATAATATATTTTGCATTATATTGTTTCAAAGCTTTAATCACCGTAAAAATGCTTATAAATATATACATAGTGATTTATATAAATTATAAATAATAACATAGCTTAAAACAGGTACACGCGCTTTAAAGATAAACCACTATTTAAACTGAATACTCTCATTTACAAACACAAGATAAACTCACCGAATCTCTATGTATGGCCAATCTGAAACATTTGGAATTGAGAGCATGAAGATTTTGATTAATCACTTTAAATTACTAATCATATGATTTTTATTAATGACACTTGTGAAATTTAACAATTTACGATATGTCATTATTAGATAGAAACTTAAGCATATGTAAATATTTTATTTATATAGTGCAATGTTTTTATAACTTGGCTGAAAAATTTCTAAAGTTATCTAAAGAAAAGATTTTAAATTTATTTTTATTATTATTAAGTGTAACTGAGTACACTTTGATTTAGAACATCAGATTCATACCATTCGTTGGTATGCAAAGTATGCTGCTGCATTTATGAAAGGAATGCCAATTATTTAAATTACTTATTAAAATATTTAAATATTCCATTTACTTGAGAGATACTATTATTATTTATTAATAAAAAGTATTCTATCGTTAGTTGCTCAAATCATGTGATATTTGAATACTTATTTGGCAAATTGAGTTTTATTCAATTGATAAAACCTATTGTTTGATGTATTATTAAACAAAAGTAAGAAAACTTAAAAATCATGTTTATACTAGAAAATCAGTCCTCATTTGTGAGCACACAATTTAAGGATATTTGTTGAAGTTGTATATAATATTTAAAATTATAAATAGAGTTTTGGTTATATAAATGTAGATAGTTTAAAGTCACACTAATTGAAGGAGGGGAAGTAAATTTTTCTTCCTTTTTTTTTTAATTTTTAAAAAAATACTTTTTATAAAATGAAAACTTTTAAGTTATAAAAATCTATTTTAATGGAAATTAGATTTCTTGGAATAATAAAAAAGCATAATCTTAATTTAATATTTCAAAAATCATTTTTTAGGTTTAAATTATATACTTCTGTATTTAGGCTTTTTTCTATGAAAATGATTTTGAAATGACTTTTTGAAACTAATTAGAAAACAGTGACAATGATTTCAATTAGTTTGAAGTATTTATAAATATATTCATATTTATATTTTCTTTTTTATTCAATTTTTTTATTATTATTCAGCTATATGGAAGTATTTTGGATTCTTCACAGTGAGGGTTAGTTTGTGTTATGGGTGTTTAAATGTTAGCTATTTAAGTTTTTAGAAACTGAATTTTATCAGATGCGACAAATACTTGATTAATTTAGTTTTTATTTGGTCAATGTTTTGTATTATTTATTTAATAACTATTAATTTTGTTTATTTTGAAATTGTTTTGTTTATTTATATCTTAATTAGTTAACTATTAATCATTTTATACTATTTATTTATGTATATGAATTTTAATATTTTTAAGACAATTATAGTAAAATAGTAATTTCTGTGTAGTTTTTGTTACTGTTATTGTCGTTGGTTTTTATATATATATATATATTACACATTGATCAAATTGTGAGGGGTTTTTTGTTTTCAATAAGCCAAGAGAATATTTATAAGGTGGAGAAAAAAATCACTCTTTGGATGAAATATAATGTGGAAATTTGGAGATTTTGCCTAAAGTGAAAAAATATTTCTTAAAGTATATCTATGTTTTAACAGTAATGCAGCAAGGGTAACACAGACAGTGCACTAGCTCCAGATTCCAGAAATAACAGGTGCTATAGCAGTTCTTTTAAGACAATAATATCAGAAAAATGTGTCCAAATCATAATTAGTATATCTTTATAGAAAAAAAACACAATAGTTTTACTATACATTTTTTAAAAATTGTAATGTGTTTAAAATAGTATTCTAATGAATGCTACCAATAGCAAATATGTACGATATTAAATCCCCCCTATTTAATGTACTGCATAAAATTCTCACTTATGGCTTTTTGCTAAACTTCTTAGGGTAGATGTGTATGCCTAAGCTTGTTTCTCAAAACAGATTATTTATTGCCAAAGAAAAGAAAGATGACAAAGAGTCTGTTATCAAAACAAAAAAAAATAGCTATTTAAATATTTTAAGCTTTTTCCATACTTCAGTCATCAATTCTGTTATCTACATAAAGATTTAAGAAGAACATCTGAAGAATGTCTATAAGTTAAATTTATATATTTTAACAATAACTATAAAATTACTTACAAAATTAAGTTCTTTTTTCTTTAACATATATTTAATTGGAACAGAGTAAGTATAGTGTCAAATAAATATTTATTAATACTTTTTCAAAATACTGTATTTTTTCTACAGATACTCTGTTTCTTTAAGATTTTTAGCAACAGTTTTTTTTTTTTTTTATATTAAGAGATTAACAATAGAGATTATTAATGAACTGCAGTCATTTGGTTCTATTTCCATTTCATATTGAAATGATACATTCCATGAGAATATATATTTCATTAGTATATAGATTAAGCATATATGTGGAAAAGAAATTTTATTTAATGGTTTAAAAATATAATAGTGATAAATGTGTTTAAAGATGTTTATTATTATTATTTAAACATATGCATTTTTTATTTAAATAAAAGTTCATTGTATAAAATTATAATTTAAAAAGAAAGTTAATGCATTTATAATTGTATAAAACATTTTCTTTATTAAAATTAATTTTATTGTCTTTAAAATATTGATCTATAAAGAACTGATACTATTATATTATTAAATATTCCTAATCATAAATTTGAAAAATAATTGATTGTTCTAATGGAATATTGCTAAGACTAACTTCTTGATATTCATGGATCAGATCACATGTTCAAATTAGAATCAGTGCATATATTTTGCTTTTTAAAAAGAAAACTAGTAAATTCTAAACTTCTAACAAATGAATTGCTAATTGCATAGTGGTTACATCTCAGGAGAATTTAATGGATAGTTTATTTTGTTGTCTTTGTCAAACATTAATAGGAATACCTCTAGAACAACCAACCAGTACAGTAAATTATGATTATTATCTTCAACTTCATACAGCCCTATGTAAAATGGAGCACCATAATGAAAAAAATTCATCTGATACTATTTATTACTTCTATCGGGATCTCATACAAATTGCCTAAGTAAAACAGAATATACTGAGTAAATAAACTGAAGTAAATAAAGATAATTTATAAATTTTCATCTTTATTGAATAAATTTTTTAAAATAATAAACTGTTCTAATATGTGTATTGAATGTCTTTAGAAAAATTTAACTTTATTTAAATAAATAGTCTAATATAAAAATATAACTAGAATACCATCATCACAAATCTTTAGGAAAACGATAAATGTTACTTCCATATAAAAAAAAAAAAAACCAAAATTTTATTAGTGAAGAAATGGTATTTTTCAAAACAATGAAAATTGCTTGTTGCAAGAAAGTTACTCTATTATACAATCAACAATAAATTCATTTGTCACTTAATAACTTGCAGATCCAGACTAGAACAAAATAAAGAGTTTTTGTTTTTTCTTCTTTCAGAAGATGGAAAAAAATGTAATAGCAAATGGTTTTTTATATCTTACCTAATGCTGAAAATGTTCAAAGGTAATAGTATTTATATCTAAAAATAAAAATTGTTTATTTTGTTTCCTTTGTTCAATATTTTCAAAAGAAAAAATTTTTTTTTTGTTATAGCAAAAAAGTTTACTAATTGGAGACATTTAAAGTCAAAATTACCTGATTTCAAAAATAGTTCATAACATAGAAATTGCTATATAAATTGGAAAGATTTGGAAAGAAAGTTTCTCCTAGGAAAATATATCAACAATCACCTAGGAAAGAGTATTTATTCAGGGCCAAAAAATGGTATCTAATTCTAAAGGTAGTTATTTGTGATAAAAAAGAGCTCATGAGTATTTACTTAGGGCCAAAAATGGTAAAGGTAGTTATTTGTGATAAAAAAAGAGCTCACTTAATACAATAGGTAATCCTGAATATGGGATTTTTTAAGTTTGATCAAATTCGTTGGCCATTAAATTTAAATATTGCTCAACATATTGAAAAACTAAAATCTAAGAAACAGTTTGTGACATTTATTTTGGGAAGTCTAAAATGAAATTATAAATGTAACAAGGACAACAAAATACAAAATGAAATTATTTGGCAAATAAAAGATGCAAAATATTGCTCAGTTTTATTTTATTGTATGCCAGATGTGACCCAAAGAGAACAAATGTTGCAAATAATCAGATGTGGAATAATTAAAAATGGAAAATGTACAATAAAAGAAAGGTTTTATTGATTTTGTTAATGCTTATAAAGAAATTGGTGATGGATTATCAAAAGCAATTTTTAAAATAAATTGTATTAGATGCTTTAGGTATTATTAATCACAGAGGCTATGGATATTATGTGGTGCCAATACCATGAAATTGAGGCATGTATAAATAAGTTCAATCAATTTTTTAGGCATGCTCTGTGTGCAACATATATATTGAATCTTGTAGCAATTTATGCTTCTGAAGTCTCATCAAATATATTTTCCTCTAAAGTTGAAAACAATTAATTATTTTTCAGGCTGAACTAAAAGTTTTAAAATTTACTTTAAAGGGATATTTTGCAATATATTGGTCATCCAAAAATGTGGCTATAAGAAATCAAATACCACAGGATGCCATTTCAAATTTTAATTCAATTTTTAGATTGATTATAAGTTTATTTGCTTTTAGATATCTGATCCAATATTTTTTCTTGCATTGATCAAGAGAATATTTCACTTTAAAATGAAAATGTGTCTCTTGTCCCAGCATTGAAAATGATAAATGAGCTAATATTACCTATCCATGTTTTAAGAAATGAGGGAATTCAAAGCACATTTAATAAGGGATTATCATAAACTTTCCTGTAAAAAGAAAATGAAAAATAAAAAAATTAGATCTTGAAGTATTTAAAAGCAAAAAGCGATTTATTGTTGTATGATTTATATTAGAGTGTAATATTGTGTTTGAAAATATTTTTAAAAGAGATATGAATTTTTTTTTTAAAAAAGTGCAACAATTCTAGTCCTAAAATATTTTGAAGATTTTGATGTTTCAAAATTTTGCTTAGAAATGGAAACATTTTAAATGTCAAGGAAAACTTTGAGAAACTTCCTACAGCAACTCCAATTATTGCAAATCATTAATAATTGCCAAATTTAAAATGTATATCTTAGTATTGAGATCACATTTTACTTATCATTTCACTCTATATGTATAGCACCCTAATGTAAACACAGTTTCAGCAAATTAAAATTAATCAAAAATTATCTAAGGTTATTTGTGGATTAATAAAGTTTAACAAATTTGGGTATAAAATCAATTGAAAATTAAATAGCTGAATCACTGGATTATGACAATCTCATATAAGATTTTGCAACAATAAAAGAAAAAGAAAAGTATAATTTTAAATAAATATTTTGTTTCCAAATATAAAAAATGTTAATTTTATAAATACTTTTATATGCTCATTTTATGAAGTGTTCTTACAAATTTTAATAAAGTGCAGTGAATTCCTTGAAATTTCTGTCAAAAATAAAACTCCCACAGACCCCTAATAAGAGAAGTCAAAATTAGTTTGATTCTATCAATAAAAAACATTCACGTGTTCCATTATTTGACAAATGGAATATTAATTGCGTAATTTGCACATTGTGCCTCATTTTCATATATCATATCAATAAATAAATAAATTTTAATAGTAACTACAATATAGTTTAAATTCTTTTATAGCACTTTTGATTATGTGGTAATCCTCATCAGCTTTAACTGAATTTCAAATTTTCAAACTTAATGTTATGTATATTTCCATAAGCTGTGTATGGCCATATTCACAACTTGCCTATTAATAACATCATTCTTATATTTATCAATTAATATTGCCTCTTTAATTTTCCTCTTTTTATGATTTCTTTCTTCCATTAATATTTTTATTTCATTACTATTACATGTAAATTTATAATTACAAGTTTTTTCATGGTCAAAGAATACTGAAGCTGTATTAAATTGACTATTTACATTATTTTTAATTCGGTTATATAATAATTGATGCTCCTTCAATCTTTTTTCCACAGAACACCTCGATTCACCGATGTAAAATTTCTGACATTCACATGAAATCTGATAAATTATATTACTTCTTTGCAATTTAGGAATTATACTCTTAGAATTATTAATCAATCGATTAACATTTGGAGATACACAAAATGAAATATTATACTTTTTTTAAAATATATTCTTAATTAATTTAGATTGCATGTTATTTATAAATGGCATAGATATCCATTTTTTATTATCTAAAGCAACATTGCAAACACTCTTCTTATTATTAAATGAATTTACTGTATGCAGTATTTGGTTTTTATCATAACCAACCTTTAAAAGTTCATTAGTAAAGAGTTCAATATTTAAAATTTTATCACTCTTATATTTACATAATTTATCATTGCGATGCAAAAATGATTTCAGACTTGCCATTTTATGTATCATTGGAACACGTGATTTAAAATGAAAATATATAATATTTTATAATGGGTACTGTATTTTACATTTATATCATATCAGTTATATAAGCATACCTGGACTGCATAACTTTATTTAGCACTATGATTCTGGCAGTGTTTTGCTGAAAGCAGATTCAGTGAAATTAATTAGTTTATGTTTATTATTTATATCTTTTCATCTGAACTCAAGTCAAATGAGTGCTTTAGAATTACATATTTTCATGAAAGGAATTAATACATTGAGAATTTTTATTATTTTAATTTTGCACTCACATTTGTCGAAATACTAAATGAATAACTTTTTTTTTTCATATTTATTTTAAAAAAACCTAATTGAATCTTTTTTAGAAATAAAAATTAATAATAGTTATAAAAGTTAAGTGTTAATTGAAGTTAGAAAAAAAATTGAATCAGTTTAATATCAAAAAATAATATTTATAAATATTTTTAATATGTACATTCTTCAACATCACAATATCACAGCCATTCCCAAGTGCATTTGAGATGAAGTATGTATTGATAAAATCAACAAACATGGAAGAAAATATTTAAATTGGATTTTTTTTTAATATACAGTATATGTATATTATCTATTTTCAGACTATGGCTTAATGAAATCAAGCAGGATAAATTCCTCTTAGCCACTTTTATGTATTTTTGTCATTGCCATTATGGTAAATGACCAAAACAAATGTTATTTCTTTGACATGATTTGGAGAACTTCTCTTATTTACATCAATATTCTTTATTAGATATATATCAATCACACTGTATTTTATTTAGTTTAATAGTAGAGTGAATAGTGGACTCTAGACTTCAAAGTGCATTGTTTGCAATTCCAGCTCCATTACTTTCATTGCTCTAACTTTTTATAAACTCACAAGCAATAAATCGTTCAGCTGTCTTTTTTTAATGTATCAATTCATATTATTTAAAAATTTACTACATTTTTGTTTACATTTGACATTATGTCAACTTTTAAACTTAGTCTTTATTGATAAATATGTGATTGCATGGTTTATAATAGTTTAAGTATATAGTACCTATTATATATATACACCCACCCACTATACTTTAGTTGGAGGTTAATAGTACATAGCACTATGCATTATCAACTTTTTATGTCTAATATAAAAACAACTCATTAAATGAATAATTATATAATTAATTGTTTAGGAAATCATGTGGCATTTGAGCACAATCATTTAAGCACAATAATTCTATTCATTTGAGCAATATATATATATATCCTCATTTGAAAAAATCAATTGAAAAGCTTTAGTCTGTCACTCCATCAATATGTCAAACCTTGGAGAGCTAAACACTTTATTTACAATGGGTAATAAACTTGTCTTTAAATATTTCAACACAAACTTTTGGTCAACTGATTTTACAATGGATAATAAACTTATGTAAAATATTTTAATATAAACTTTTGATCAGCTGATAACAAGAATTTGCAATAAGTAAGATTTTAAACATTAATGCCTATAGCATTATTAAGAGAATATGTCTTCAGAGTACAGGATATTAATTATGGAACCAATGCAGATGTGTTACTAATTACAAGAATATATTGTAATTTCTAATTGCCAAAGTGATTAGTATACATTTCTCTTTTTGTCTTTATAATTATATAAATTGACTAATGCAATTGAGAAAATTTATTACCAATCAAAGCTTTTAGAGCCACGGGTCACTTATCCAAATTGAGTGCACTACAAATCCAAAAGATTCAATTAGTTATATATATATATTGCAAATTCGAGAATATTTATTCAAACAGATTTCTCTCTTTTGCACTTCATTATATCACCACTAACCACCCTTAATACAGTATGACCTCAATTTCACTCAAATTGGAGACAATATCTACCATACCCCTTATAACACCTGTGGTATAATAAATATTATAAAGCAATAACTGCATATATAAATAATCAATGGTAACAATAAAAATATAGGTATCTAACAAAGCTTAAATTTGTCAGCATTTTTGTATTATCATTTCTTCATGTCTCTACATGTAATAAGAGTGGAGTTTTTAGATATTCTGGCATTTAAATTATGCTTAGCTACACAAAATTTTATAGAACTATCATTGGTTATATATATATATATATATATATATATATAACCAATGATATATATATCTATATATATATCATCATCAACCATTATCAATCCACTGCAGGATGAAGGTCTCTCCAAGTTTAATCCATCTTCTCCGATCTTTAGCTTCTCTTCTCCACATCACCCCTACACATTTTCTTATTTCATCCATCCATCTTACATGTGGTCTCCTTCTGGGTCTTTTACAATCTCTTGGAATCCAGTTTAAAATTTCAATTGTCCATCTATTATCATCTCTTCTAGCAATATGTCCAGCCCAACTCCACTTCAATCTTTTAATTTTTTCAATGAGGTCAGTAACACCTGTTTGTTCTCTTACCCATACATTGCGTTTTCGATCTCTTCTTGTTACTCCCAACATACATCTCTCCATACTTCTTTGAGTGGTCTGAAGTCTCTGTATTGATCTTCTATTAAGTGTCCAAGTCTCAGATCCATAAGTAAGAACTGGTAAAACACATTTGTTAAAAACCTTTCTTTTCAAACACATAGGCATATTTCCTTTTAATATCAAGTTATTTCTACCAAAAGCACTCCAACCAAGTTTAATTCTATGATTAATTTCCTCTATTATGTTTCCATCTGTATTAATAATCTGACCAAGGTATTTGTAACTCTTAACTTCTTCTAATTCATCATAATCAATCTTTATTTTCATATTTTGAGCAAATCAATTAAACATTACTTTAGTCTTTTTAACATTTATCTTTAGTCCTACTTTCCTACTTTCATCTGATAACTCCTGCAACATTTCCTGCAGCTCGGAAGCATTATTTGCAAAAACAACTACATCATCTGCGAAATCTAAATGACTTAAATAATCTCCATTTACTTTCACTCCTTTAGTTTCCCATTTTAATCCACAAAATACTTCTTGCAGCACTGCTGTAAAAAGTTTTGGAGATATGGAGTCACCTTGTCTTACACCTTTCTCAATGTTGACTTTCCCAGTATCATTATGTAATCTAATTGTTGCTGTTGCATTTTTATAAATATTCTTTAAAATATGACAATATCCTGGATCTATACCTTGATGATCCAATGCTTTAATCACTGAAGAAATGTTTATAGAATCAAATGCCTTTTCATAATCTACAAATCCAAAACATAATGACAACTCATATTCATTTGTCCTTTCTATAACTTCTCTCAATACTTGAATATGATCTACTGTACTAAAACCACTTTTAAATCCAGCTTGTTCTCTTGGTTGGTGAAAATCCAAGGTTCTCTGTAGACGAGTTGTAATTATCTTGGTAAAAATTTTATATAAAACTGATAAAAGGCTGATAGGTCTGTAATTTCTAATATCTTCTTTATCACCTTTTTTAAATATTAATATTATTACTGCATTCTTCCAATCATCCGGTACATCTTTATCATTTAGACATTTGGTATATAACTTTGCTAATATTTTTTCTGTTTCTTCACCTGCTTCTTTTAATATATCAATTATAATTCCATCATTACCTGGAGCCTTTCCTTTTTTCATACATTTAATTGCATTTCTCACTTCTTCATTTAAAATTCTGGGCAATTCGGAAGATGTAATAGATATAGGAGGTACTTGTTCTTTATTACTATATAATTCTTGATAAAAATCTTCTACCAATTTCATAATGTCATCCCTCTTTTTAGTAATAATTCCATCTTTTTTCCTTATTGCAGATATAAATTTCCTACCAATACCAAAATGTTGTTTTACATTCTTAAGACTTTTATTTTCTTCTACAGCTTTTCTTGCTAGTTCACAGTTATACTTTCTTATATCATTTTCAACTCTTTTCCGCACCATTTTACAAAATTCGAGATATTCAATTCTTTTTAATGCATCATTCTTGCATATCTTCATATTCCTTCTTTTCTTCATAAGTTCTCTAGTCTCAGTAGAAATTTTATTAGTCAATTGCTGCTTTTTTCTACCAGCTATCTTTGTTGCAGTTTTTAAAAGTGTATCAGTTATTTTCATATTAATTTCATTCAAATCTGAATCATGTTCAAAATCTACTAATACTTGAAACTGATTTGTAAGTTCTAATTTAAATTCATTAGAATGTTTCTGAAGATTAGGAATATCAACTGTAAATATTGTTTTTCTTAATAATTTTTGTCTCTCTGGTTTTACATTAACATGTATCTTACCCCTTACTAATCGATGATCACTTCCTGTGTTAAATTTATTAAGAACATTACAATCTTGAAATATGTATTTCCTGTTAGTCAAAATATAATCCAATTCTGCTGTACCTTCATTTGGATGCTTCCATGTCCATTTCCTTCTAACATTTTTCTCAAAAAAAGAATTCATAATATAAAGTTTTTCCTTCTCTGCAAACTCCACAAGTCTATGTCCTCTCTCATTTCTATTACCATAACCAAAATTACCTACAACACTTTCATCTTTCATTTGTTTACCAATTCTAGCATTAAAATCTCCCATAACAATTTTAAAATGTTGTTTACTCTGATCAAAAGCCTTTTGTACATCCATATAAAAATCTTCTACTACTTCATCACTGTGAGAACTTGTTGGGGCATAAACCTGAATTATCTGCATTTGATATCTGCTATTAAGTTGTATAACTAATCTTGCCACTCTGTCTGATACACCATCAATCTCCACAATATTGTTCTTCCACTTTTTATTTATAATGAATCCTACTCCACTTGTATTTCCAATATTTGTGCCTTTATAAGATCGGAAGAGCACACGCTCTTAACTCGATTCTTCTTCACCTTTTCTTCTAACTTCACAAAGTCCAATAATATCCCATTTAATATAAGAGAGTTCTTCTTCTAATTCTTGCAATCTTCCTTCACTTGAAAGTGATCTGCAGTTGTAAGTACCTAAATAAAAAGTCGTCATCAAATGGCAGCCTGGGTCCGCCTCCAGGATATTCTTAGCACCCTCCGCCTTCGGCCACCAACCGCTGCCTTGGTTGGTGACTTTACAGCCTCCTGGGATTAAGGGCCATGCTTTATTTTTGTCTGTCATAATTGTATAATTGGGAAAAATCTTTATCATTTACACAAACATTCATTCTGCCTTATCAGGCACTGAGAAGAAAGACCATGGTGTTTCTTGATCTTAAACTCAGAGGTAAAAAGCCAATAAACTCACCACGCTGGCTAATGCGTGTTGGTGAGCAGCCCATCCATGTTCGTATACTATATGAATAAACATATAGTAATAACAGCTGCAACGACAAGAACGTATGGAGTGGACATTAGGAATTTGCCCTGCTCGGTTCCTTTAAGGCCTCCAAGAGGAATCAAAGGGTCTCCTTTCAGTTAATAGCAAACTCCTTTCTGCAGCCATATATATATATATATATTGCATTGCAGTATAATATTGTCTAATTTACAAGGTCTTAGCAAGTGGATAGAAATTGTCCCCATCTTAGGCAAGAGTGATGTCATGTTATATTAAGAGTGGATTGTAGATATATAATGGAGTAGAAAAGAAAAATGCACTGATAAAATTAAAATCTTACATTAATAATTAAAATTACATATTGTAGCTTACACTGAGGCTGACCATTTGTGCATAAATAATAAAGAAAAAGGAGAAAGAAAAAAATGGTTTGGTAATATCGATTTCTCTTTACAATCGGTAGATAAGTTTTATTTTAGTTAAACCAAATAAAAATTCTGAATTAAAATAAATTTGGAACAGGAAATACAGATTTATTTAATTAAATAAGTAGAATATTTAAAAAGAGGGGATTTAATTAAATCTAAATATTTTTATATTTTGTTAAAAATTTGATTAATTATATTAATTTTAGATAATAGGATTAGGATAAATACTGAAATTTAATTGGAAATGTAATTCAGAAAATAATAATGTAAAAAAAAAAAAAGCCCTGATAAACTAAAAATATATGTAATTGATGAATGTCGGATTAGGAAATACTTGTCAAAAATCAGTGATGAGAAAAAGATATAAAAGAGCCAAATAGGATCTTGTATTGCTTATCCTTGCCATCTCTTTTAATCAGGAGCAAAAACACTAGTAAAGTCTGAAGAAATCAGTGTGCCATTGTAAAATGCCATAAGATGAAACATGCAGACATAGTGCTGATGCTATTAGCCACCAAAGGATGATAATATCTATGGTTTCTTTTATTAATATCTTTGTCATATCTGTTTATTCCAACCATTCTATGATATAGAAATCAAATCATAAAGTGTATTCCCTAAATCTGCACTATAAATGTAACAAGAATTTGAAAGTAAGCCTGTGACTTTTGAAAGATATTTGCTGTTATCCATGCATCTGACTACCAAAGGCTAATATGCTAAAATATATATATATATATATACAACAAAAGAAATAAGAAAGTAATATTGAACTCTGATCAATTGACTTGAAGTTGTATAAAATCCAGGCTTAGCTATTAAATCTTCGTAAGCTTATGAATTGAAAGTCAATCAGGAAACTCACCAGAATAATTGCAATTTAAAGCTACATGAAATCAAAAGCCCATCATAATTATACATTTTCTAATAACCTCATGAATTGAATTTAACTAGTTCTTTTTAACCAAATGCAGTCTTGTATATAGAAAAATTGAGAAAAAAGTGCTAGAATAGATTTGCTTCTACAGCCATCTAATGAGATATTTCACTTTTTTTAAAAAAAAATGAGAAATGTATGTATATTTTATTCTAATATTTTAATTCTAAAATATTTAAAAAGTCAAGATAATTGAAAGTGCAATGATTTCAAAGATTTCTAATGACTAAAATATTGCCTTTTTTGTGAAGTTTATTAAGATTTGTAATTATTATTGGACAATATTTATGTAATAATTATTAAAAATCAAACTTATACATATTACACATTTATTTTATATTTATATGTTTGTTTTTAAAACAGAAGATAAATTCTAGACTATTGCTAACAAAGAAAATTATGGCATTTCAGTAAATATGTCTTTTCAAACTAATTGTGAGATTTTAAAAAACAAATATCAGTTCAGTAGTTCACGTGTGCTCATTTGTTTGTCTCAAAAAATCAAAATAATAATAATAATAATAATAATAATAATAATAATAATAATAATAATAATAATAATAATAATAATAATAATAATAATAATAATAATAATAATAATATGGTCTAGCCCATCTGTAGCTAATATTGTCAATTATTTAGTATCCATTCACATATCTAGAATAAAATAGTTAGAACCAATCGTGCTTAATCTAAGAATAGTCTAACCAACCACTTCTAATTTTCCATTCTGATCCTTGACTATTCAAAATTCATAATCAGCATTAATTTGTACTACATGTCAGTGTTTTATCTTATTTTATCTTGATATGGATTTTTAGCATAATTATTAATCGGTCTGTTGCAGTTTAAAGTATATCCCAGTAGCTAAAATCATTTTAAACTTTGTTACATCATGTACCTTGGTGATTTTTTAATTAATTATAATTTATGGCAATCAATTTTTAGTCAGCTTGGTCATATCCTGATAATTAAGGTTATTGAGAACATTTTTAAGAGAGTAAGAAAATTAGAGATTTTTGCAAATATTTTTATATTTATAAATTTAAAGTCAATGCACAAAAATAAAACTTCCAGTTTACCACACATATATAACAATATCTTTGCTTGGCACAAAAATACAGGATGTTGATTAATATGATTCTAAAATACTCATATTTATATATATTTGTTTTAACTTGAAAAATCATTAATGTTGTTAATGCAAAAAAAAAAAAAAATCAGCTTATATTTTATTACAAATTTTTATTTTATTTTAGAATAGTTTTTATCCATGAAAATATTTGTAAGAAATTATTTCAAATATCTGATTTTAACTCATTTCAGTTGAAAAAGATAATTCAGATGAAAATGCAGCATTTTTTTTAATCATTTAATTATTATCTATCAAATTTACATTTTAACAAACTTGAGATAGTTCAAAATATCACTTGAATGATATAAATTACTGTAAAAATTTGATCAGTTTTTTTAATGGAATATATAAAGTGTCTTGGATAAAAATGTTTTCCTAGCAGGCAATTTTATCATTGTAAAAATTGTTCTTTGTGTGTGTGTGTGTGTGTAAAGAAGTAGATAAGTTTTGTTAAAAATCTTGTTAATACTAAATGTACTGTTTTGCTATTACGAATTTAAAATAGTAAACGTTTAATTCCTAGCTTTTAATAAAATTTCGTGAAATAAATATTTTTAAATATATGTTTTTGCACATCTACCATATTGCCATCTTTGTGTGTGCGTGCACACATATCAACAAGAATATTTTAAAAATCACATTTTTTGATATTCATTTTAGAAAAGATTTTATGGATTAAACAGTTATTTTAAAAGACTACTAATCCTCCTTCTTTTTTTTTTTTTAGAATAGCAATGATCAAAATATATATATATATAGAATTGTGTTTTAATTTTTTTAATTAACAATATTTGGATGCTTTGTTTCTCTGAAGTTTATAATAAATTTAATCTTCAGTAGTGAGAGAGTTGGGCCACGATCCCCCATGGACCTTGAACTCCAGTATTTTCTACCACTGCATTAAATCAATTAATATTTTGTTGGAACATTGAATCCATTGTCTCAACATCCACTGCTTCACTTATACTTTGCAATAAAAAAAAAATGCTTCATTTATAAACTTTGCAACCAAATAAAAATAAAGTAATTCTCTAACCAATTATGTTATTCCATCAAAATCTTTAAGTGTTAGCCTAGATGAATTGGTATTATAACAAAATTAAAAACATTAAAATTCATAGAAAGATTTTTCACCTAAATATTTTTTATTAGTATGGCAGCAGCCATTTTTGTTTTACATATCCTTTTCTATATCTTATGCACATTAATTTAGTCATATTTTTGCATGTTATAGCTTTTTAAAAAATATATATAAATTTTATTAAGAAATAGATTCAAAGCATAAAAGTAATGATCACAACATTTCTACCAAGCTTAAGAAAATTCATGAAATGTGTCTGTTAAGTGATTAAATGAAAATTATTGATTGACTTGTAGTTTGATAAGAATGAATTCTTGATGTGTATGCATGTGTGAATGAAATAATGGAAAGTCAAATCCATGCCACTGTTGTGTGCGTTTCTAAAAAGACTAATGTTAGTCACAATGAAAGATAATTATTTTGTTAAAACTGAAAAGAATTAGGGAAGAATGTTTCTGTAGATGTCCTTATATTGTGTTAGAAAGCATTAAATCTGTATTTACATATTAGCCAAAGATGCACTGAAAGGAGTGACTTTGTCATTCAGGGCAAGTGAGATAGTAATTATGGAAGATTTAGAAATTATTATACACTTAAAAACATCAAAATTACTGAAAAAGTTGAATCTACCAATAACATGATTGCTATTGTATTTCTGGTATAATTTTTAAAAAATATTGAAGTATAAAATTTTTATGACACATCTGGTACCTCATTCTCTCTTTTTTTTTGAGAGTGTGATTGAATACATAACACTACATAATTTGTAAATATATATTTTCTCAATTTATTATTCTACTCTTTTTTTATATAGCTTACATTACTTTAATTTTTTAAAATTATTTTTTGTTAATTTTAATTTGGATATAGATTGTAATTTTTACATTAACATGTATCTTAAGTGTGTATATATGCAAATTAAAAAGTGTCTTCTATATAAATGTCTGTGTTGAAAAATTATGTATACATGCAAGTCATCATAATATATAATGTTATTTATTACATAATGTTGCTATTATCTCTAATCAAAAGCATCTACTAGGGACCATATAATTAAATATATTACATTTAGTAACTAGATTGCAAATGTCCACTTACATGTTGTTATTGTTTATGTATTTCGAATTTGTAGCTATAAAATATTACAAATGATTAAAATTTTTAATTAACTGTCACAAAATCAATATATATATATAATGATTGTATTAAAAAATATCCAGATCTTATTACAGCACTATATTTTTATTTATTTTGTTCTAGAATTCAACTTTAAAATTTCTTAAAAATCTTCCCAATGAAATGTGTTTTACAAAGGAATCGTGTAC
Organism: Epiperipatus broadwayi; assembly: GCA_028023455.1. Classification (NCBI taxonomy): domain Eukaryota; kingdom Metazoa; phylum Onychophora; class Udeonychophora; order Euonychophora; family Peripatidae; genus Epiperipatus; species Epiperipatus broadwayi. The sequence goes on along the minus strand of JAQFVV010006462.1, from coordinate 844,902 downwards.
TCATCATCATTAGAAGAAAGTTGTCATTGTTTCCAGCCTAATTTTTAACCAAATTATTATAGCTTCATTTTTAAAAGTATTTAATAATGTTAAAATCATTTACATTTTTATTTTTTAGCATATCTTAATTATGTAGTGTGCCATCCATTCATACAATTCATTATCATCATTTTTAAAAATTATTTATGAAGATCTCTGAATTTAATCCAATTTTTTTTTACTTTATCATTCTAACAAAGATCAATTATTGGGCAATAGAAGGATATTTATCTATTTTCAAATGGAAAGTAAATAGGGCTGGAAATCTTCAAATTTGTGACATTTCACTGTTTGTCTAACAAATTTTCTTATTGGTCAGTAGAAGGATATTTATCCATTCTGAACTGGAAAATAAAACAGAGATAAAAATCTTAAAATTTTTGATTTTTCACAGTTGAATAGACTAGTGAGTATAATTTTCTGTGTTATTTATTTTACATGAAAAGCCTTTAGGTTGCAGTAGGTTATTTGAAGACATTTTTATTTTTTTACTATTGTATATAATTTTAGTCTAAACTATCAGCAATCGGCAGCCATCTTTGCAACTGGTCTTATTAAAAGCGTGCCTTAGCGATTCAGTTTCAAGAAGACAGGGACGATTGTCCCCTTACCTTTACGTCTTTTATTCAAGGTAAGTCGGTTTTAAACATATATTATGGAAAGTGATAATATAATCGATAACTCTCAAATTAATGTTAACCCCGATCTCAGCATTCAATCTAGCAATGCAGCCATCGGTCGTAAATATTATAGCCTTAGATCTAATCTAAATGCAACTAAACTAACTTCTACTACAAATAAAAACCCACAAACCAATAAATCAAATGAAAACACCATCGCAAATATCAACAAAAGTTTAGAAAATATTCAACTTACCCCTAATATAAACAATAGCATAAATATCTCATCAAGCGAAACTATTGAAATCCTTAACAATACAAGCAAAAACCAATCATCTCCTCTCCGAAGACTTTACGCTCCCTCAGAAGACTCTAATGAGCAATTTTCTTTGCCCAATAATACCCCGAAAACCATATCTGAAAATAATAGACAAAATTTCCAACAAGATGATTTCGGCGAATTTTTTAAAGTTAAAACTTTTCCACCAGAGGTCGACAAAACCAGCGCTGTCACATTACAGTTTGTCAACAGTAAATTTAAAAATCAAAAAGAAGAAATAAATTTTAAAACTAATAAACCTCATTCCAAAACAAACAAAGATTATAGCACAGAACAATCCATTGCTACATCAGCCAACTTGCAATCTAAACCAATTTCCTCAATTCCAATATTGAAAAATTCCACTACGTACGCAAATATCGTAAGGTCTAAAAATTCTGAGAGCATCTCCGAAAATATTAAGGCCGATAATTTCAATGAACTATATTTGAATATCTCAGAATTAGACACAGAACAAGAATCAAACACTCTGGAAAATGTCTCATTTAATATAAACGATCTTAATGATGACATGTTCCTAAAAATAAATAACGAGTTCAACAAAACGATTCCCAACACTCTGTATAAATCGTTTACAAACTACTACAGCGATAAGTCGTTAATCTTAGCCATAACAAATCAACAATGTGCATTATATAAGTTCCCTCTAGAACAATTATACAGTCTAATCAATCAAAATCAATTAGGCAGAGGCATTCACATGATCCTTAATCATCCCAATGACCGCTATGTTATCGTTGAGTTTAAAACGTGGGCGGACCGTATGAACTTTAAAAATAACTACCGATCTTTGGGAAATTATATACTTTGCTCCATAGATATGAACCGTCCAGTTACACTATCCGGCAGAATTCAAAACTGCCTTGCCCACTTGAAAGAACAAGAACTACAAGACATCCTTATTAATTATGGTTCAGTTAGCAAATTTAAACACCTATTAAACCCTCACTTCGAAGATCAAATCCTGTCCAATACAGTTATCTTCACACTTACTTTAAAGAAAAACATTATACCCACTGACATACCCACCATTATTACTGCAAGAGGCTCTCCTATGGTTTTGACCTTCAGGGGAGTACAGCCACAATGTTTCTTCTGCCTTCAAAGAACACACCTTATTAAAGATTGTGCAGCAAGAATATGCATACACTGTGGTATTAAAAAGAATAAAGTTCACAGATGCCCTGGTAGACCTATTAATATGGCTATCACATCCTTAAATAGACAATCACCACATGGGACTAATTCAAACAGCAACCTCACAAACCCAGACAATCTGATTCAAATAAATCCTCCAACAAACCCTCTCACATCCAAACCTATCTTTCAAAATGAAAATCTTCAAGAAAGAACAAACACCAACCTCTACACTAATAGTAGTGAATCAGAGAACCAAGCAATAACATATACTGCTACTAAACCAATCTCTCAAACCAATAATACTCAAGATCATTCATTAGATACATATTGTACTAATCCCCGAGAAACAATGCTAGGCCAAACTCTTTCTACAAAAGAAGACAATATGACCAAACCATCTAACGAGATCAAGGAAAACCCAGGCGATGAAGAAAATACACTTAAAAAATTTCAAAACAATTCATCTATAACAACTCCCACCCAGCTTAAAACCAATGATGCATCATCATTCGGGCCAGCTAAGTCTAACAAACCTAAACAAAGTGATCCACAAACTGTCCTCAATTCTTCAACACCTGCAGTAATCAACCATCCAGATGAAAATACTTATCAAACACTCAACCCGAAAGTCAGCATAATTAATGTTTCACAACAGTTACAGCAAACCGAAAATGACTCAGGTCTAAAATTTAAACCAAATTCTTATAACAATAAAAAAACACTTTCATCAAAAGAACAGGAAAAAGAAAACAACACTACTAAACTTAAAAACCCCCAAAAAACCAACACAACAAATACCCAAAATACAAATAAGAAAATTAAAAGAAAATCAATTCGCTCAGATAAATCAAGCTCTGATGATGACAGCTCCCATCCAATACATTATTCACCACCACCCGCTAGCAAACAAATCTCAGATATATCCAGCACAAAGCTTCACAAATCCATAGAAAAAAAGAGGAAAACCATGGATCCTATAACCATCGATACCATTGATCCATCTGACGAATCTCAGACAGATTACACTACTTCATCAGACACCGAAGACTTCATGGATGCGTTTCCTCAACCAACAAATATATCACCAATCCATCCACAAGTTCAATCACAAGACTCTGATTTCCAAACAACATCAGAACTCATTAACATGGAGATGCCCCACATTGACTTGGTACACTTTGCTGAGGACGGTTTGGATTAATCTATCATGTTCTGCAAAATTGCTGGCATTAATATTCGCGGCATCAACTCAATTGATAGAGTTCTAGCTATTAAAAACTGGCTCTCGCTCTGCTCCCCTCATATACTTCTTATGGGTGAAACTAAATATCACCATAAGACTGATCATAAAATATTATCTCTTCTCTCAGCTCTCGGATTTACTAGATTTTCCATAGGCCATTCTGCTTCAGGTGGAGTCGGTATTCTTCTCAGCAAGTCAACACCACCAAACAGTTTTAGCATTCTATTCCTAGATGCCAATATTATTGTCATAGAAATAGACTATTGGGGTTATCCGATCATCATAGCTTATATATATACAGCCAAAGACACCTCTCAATATCTAAAAATAATCCATATCCTAAATGCCATCAACGCTAACAGAGCCTCTCCTACTATTCTTCTGGGAGACTTTAACACTACATACAATGACTTCAACAAGAGATTTTTGCATCTAATAAATCGCAGATTAATGTGTGGAGAGGGTTTCTTCCCTCCTGAAGCCTACTCTTTCTATACTAAAACTAAAAAGTCCCTGATTGATTTGGTTTTCTACACCCCAGACCTCCATTTCAACCTTGATGCAGCCTTGGCCCCTGTTGCTTTCTCTGATCATATGGCTCTAATCTTACAACTTACACCTATTGCAATCCCTACACCTATTGATGGACCTGGTAAAACCATGCGCATGATCACCCAATCAAATATGACCGAAGCGATAGTGTCTGAGGCATACATCCTTTTCCAGAAAATAAACATCCTTTCCCTGCCTGCTGAGGAGGGCTGGTTTTCCTTCATTGGAATACTTCAGTCCATATTAAATCACCACACCAGGAAAATCAAAGGACCTAATGGCCTTCTAAATGACCTAACAGACATTAATATACAACTTCAAGCATCACAGCAAAATTTCACAAATACAGAAAAAATTATCTTCCTTAAAAATCTCTACAAAATCAAGCAAAAGTCCCTTGCAGAATATATATCCATCAGAAGAGCCAAATGTTTCTTAGCACAACAACACTGCTGGATGAGAGACTATCTCAGATGGGCACTGGGATACAATAAAAAACAAATCACTCCCTTATCCATTAATACTAATGGAACCAATCTTATTGGCTTTCCAATGATGCAGCACATCAGCAAACAATTCTGCCAATTAATGCAAAAAGATGGAGTTCCTCCTATAAACAGCTGGTTGGATGCTGGTGACCCCGGCGAACATGGCATCACGGAAATCCAAATCAAAAAGAAGATAACATCTCTCCCTGACGGCGTTCATCCTGGCCTTCATGGCATCCCAAATTTCCTTCTCAAACACCTCAGTCAATTCACTGTGCCAATTATTAAAAAAATGATTGATCACCTAGCCTCCGGCAACAGAAACATAACAGATCTTTACCCAGTGGCACTCGTGCCTTTTATTAAAAAAGCAAAACCACTAAACGACATTAACAGTATCCGGCCAATTTCCATGACCCCATTGCTTATCAAGATAATTGAGTCAGTCATTAAAGATCAAATACAAACTCAAATTCTTAGCCATATCTCGTCAAACCAATACGGAAAAAAGGGATCATCAACCTCGCATGCTATGTCCAATGTAACTGCACTGTTCAATTACATCAGAGGACATCGTAAATCAAAACCTATTGCTGTCCAGCTGGATGTTGTGGCAGCATTTGATTCAGTCCAGATAAACATCCTTCTGGATATTCTGTTGGAATGCGACATTCCAGCTGGGATTGTACAGATGGTCAGCAATCTGCTCAACAACAGAGAGATTTTTCTCTCTCTTGATGGCAAGATCACACCAGGCTTCAAGCCATACAAGTCGATCCCTCAAGGATCCCCACTCAGTGCCCTTTTCTTCACAGCATACATCAACCCTCTTCTGATGGATATAGAAAAAAACCTCCCTGGAATTTTCCTTCCCTCTCTCAATAAAAACTTCAATGTATTTGCATATATAGATGACATCATGGTTGTGCTTCCCACCATTAAATACCTTCCTCATCTCATGAACATATTAAACAGAAATACAGCAAAACTTGGCCTACAAATAAATTTTAACAAATCTTCCATCTGGAAGATAATGTCTGGTAAACAAATTAACTCTCCCTTTTCTGCAAAACCCCAAAGATACCTAGGTTTTCCAATCTACAAAACTCCAACTGCAATGGCAAGAGAGATTCAAGATGCAATCCTCCATTCAACTGAAGCCATCACCACTTCACTCTCTAGAGTATACCTTTCATTATTTGCTATTAGCTTGCGAGGTATCCAACGACCACGCAGGTTCAATGGACTGTCATTCCATTCAATACAAGCAATCATTTTACAGAAAACCCACAACACTCTACATAATCTGATCCTCTCCTGCGGATACTCTAACATTATTAAAAAAATTACACCGACAGATCGTCCTCCACCCTCTTCCAGTTCATGGATAGCATCCCTAATACAACAACTACAACTTTATAACCCGATAATACCCTTTAACCTTAACCAAAAAATCACCTTATGGGAAGCATACAATATAATCAACTATACTCAACAACCCATTAAAACCAGCCTAAAAGTAACCAATCAACGACTCATTACACACTTCAAAAGATGGAGTCTGGAACCCAAATTCCTTGACTTCATCATTAAAATAAATCTTAATGTGCTACCCACGAATTGGTTTCTTTATCACCGAAGAGGTTTTACCAGCATTGACCCTATATGTGGTCTGTGTGCTCATGAAGATGAAACCATAGACCATATTATACACCGGTGCCCAAGACTTAAAACTCTGAAAGATATAATTATAATCAATTCCAACATAAGACCTGATATGATTTTCTCACTTGAAAATGCCATTCATAATGGGTTTTTTTCAATAATAAGGCTTTCTACCTTTGTCCTTTATTCCATATGGATAGTGAAATGCAAAAGTCTCATGGAATTACCCACCCCCCACAAATCATACCATTGTTTTATCAAACGCTCAAAAAAATCAAGAAACGTGACCAGCTCCTTGCCTCCAGTAAAGTCTTTGCTGACACCTGGTCTTTAATTGCTCTTTCCTTTTCCTGATTATCAATTCCCACCTACCCAGCATTATAGAATAGTCATTTATAAAAGAAAATATTCATGTCTATATTAAAAATGCAAATACCATTAAACAAGTTCTTAGAATCTCTTCACTATACCTAACCACATAAGAGTATAACATTGTGCTCTCATAACATAATCTAGCCAGATGACATATAGAACATTATATAATCATATTATTGTACAATTTATTCATTTATTTATCCTTTATTAGTATGTAATCACTATTTATTGTTAATAAAAATTTTATTGAAATGAAATGAACTATCAGCAATCACTCTAATAAGATAATACATGCCCAGATAGCTAAAAATAAGGGACATCCCAGGAAAAAATATAACTTGAGATAAGGATGAGATTAGTAAATTTCTATATCATTAAAAAGAAATTCTATATTCAATAGTTATGAAATTATCATGTAAAGGGCTTCTCTTAGCTATTAGTTATTAATGACCAGTGATACACATATAATTTGCACATGATTAGGAAATGCTATTAAATTGTTTATAAGCTTTTGGTGCGCTTTCCCAATTTAATATTATTATAATAATTAATTGCAACATTTATTTTTTTTAAGCACTGAAAATATGATTAACGTTTTATATCCTTTTATAGAATCTTAAACACAATAGGTTATAACAGTTTTGTTTTAGAGCTAATTACAAGCTACCACTGAAGAAAATAATGTGCTTTTTATTGAGAGATTGCAGTACTTTCTGCATTTATCTAAAATTATAAATTTGCTTTCTAAGAAACATTCAACATGCAATAATTTTTTTAGGTTTACAGCCATATATATAAAAAGATACTTGATTTTTAAAATAATATAAGTTTAGTAATTAAAATTTACTTTTAAATCTAACATTTTATTTAAATTGTAGTTACTTGCTTGAACAAATATCCAAATGTATGAGCACACTAATTCCTCTCATTTGATTGAGATTTTTTTTTTACTTTACTTAGTTGAGAACAATAAACGGATCCTAGCTCTTGAATCCATCACATCACCAATGTGTTAATAACATATAATAAAATAAAGAGTGTGGATATTTGACCATCATAGAGATAGTGCAACTATATGAGTTCCATTGAATTGACTAAATTTGAGGGTTTTTTTCATTCTCAAATGCAATCAACTGATAAATCTCTTGATTATGAGTCTATTCATATCACCACAAAAATAATTGTTTATGGTATTTTTATTTAATTAAATTATTATTTAGTTTTTTATCATATTTAAATTGAACTTGATTGATAATAGTTGAATAATGGCTGCCAGTGGATAAGGGGAGATAATTTGATTGGTATTCCAGCAATAATTTAATTTTTTTATTCATATTACTCTACAACCAATATCAAACTACTATAATTGTACCCTAATAAAATAATAACTGTAGTTAATATCTTACTATAGTCTATTAAAATATACTATTATTTTACTAAATTTGCATTATTATTTCTGAGGGGGCTTTATTGAATCCAATAATAGAGCCATGTTTGCAATTGACTTACAATAAAATTAACAAAATATTGTATAGAATTGATGGAATTTTTAAAATGTTTGAAATGAAAATAAATCCAAATGAGCAGTAAAGATGGAAGAAGAATAATAGTTAAACAAGAAAATTGGCTAATTGTTGGCAGAAATAGCAACAATGAAATGCCTAGACAGCCTTTCAATAAGGAAACAGTTATTGTTTCTTACTAAAATTAAAACTAAGAAAGTGCTTATTAAAAGTTTTGTTATATAGAGTTTTATACAGCTTTAGCACACTTGGATGATAAGACAAAAAAAAGGGTAGGAGATCAGAGAAAAACAAATTGGAAAGATAAAGTTAGAAGCGGAAAAAAAAAAGATTGCTTATTGATGAAGTAAAAGGGAATTGAACTGTTAGTGAATTATGAGATAGAGAAAATTTTCAAAGTAAGTTAAAAGACATAATGAAAAGTATTCTAAATTAAAAAGAAAGTAAAAGAAAGAAGTAAATATTTTTGTGAATATGCCAAATGTTAGACTACTATTTTTTTTACCAAAAGAAGGTTAGACTTTATTGGAAAATTTTTCAATCTGCAACAAGCAATAAACATTGTAAGAATACTTCAATCAAGGCAAAACTCTCCATACAGTAGTGACACCCTGTGCCATCCAGAGTAATCAATGGATGCCAGAAGGCTTGTGCATAAAAGCCCTATCTAGTGCCTACTCATCCATTATCCCCAGACTAGTTTCTGGCTTGTGGCCTTCGTCAATGAGGTGCAGTGCTTTCAGATTCAAGGCTCCTCACTGACAAAGGCCATAAGCCAGAAACTAGTCTGGGGATATTGGATGAGTAGGCACTAGATAGGGATTTTAAGCAAAAGCCTTCTGGCATCCATTAATTACTCTGTTTGGCACAGGATGGCACTATTGTATGGAGAGTTTTGCCTTGTTTAATAACAATTATGTGCTAGTATAAGAGACAGTGATCATGTGATGTTTAATACTTCAATCAATGGATGTACCGGCAATTTATATTAAAATATATAATTCATAAAACTTCTCAGTCAGTTATATGATCATCAAGATAGTTATAATCAATACAAAAACAATGGGTTACCATGAGGGAGCATTTTTCATTCTTCAACAATAAAATTACCTTAGAGTTGTGTGATAAAAATGATTAACAAATTTTTTATTATGCAAAATATCAAAGTTCTGAAAATTTGTTGTTATCATCATTATTAGAATTTATTCATAAATGGGTGCAGTTATTCTTTAATTGAACTACTGATTATGCAGAAAAATTGCTGATAAAATAAGAGACTCATGGCACCTTGTTCATGTACTAAATTTAATAAGTAAATAAAAAAGTATAAGGAGTAGACCAGAAAGGTTGTTTGCATAAAAAGTAATATCTAGCCTTTGATAACTCCAACATTACATCCTATGAGGTAGTATACTTTTTTTTTTGGTTAATCAAAACGTATTGATTGTCAACTATCCACTATTTACGATCTTCATTAATAGTCTGAGCTTAGCACCTGATGTTTGTTGTTAAGATTAAACTCATAATTATATTACATGCATGTTAACGTTTTAAATAATTAATTATGATATTAGTAATAATTATAATGAAAGAAATTATATAATACCATTTAAATTTACTTCTGACAAATCAATAACTAATGATCTTTAATTTAGTTACTGATTCTATTTCAGAATATTTGAGATTTTGTATATAGACACATAACCACGTGCCCCATATCATTGGTATTTAAAGGGTTATGTTTTTATTGATGTGATTGAAAAAACTATATATCAAAACAAGAATCCATTGAGAATTTTTTCAAATTTGTTTCTTATCAAGTCTTCAATTTAATTTTTGTTCAAAAGAAGAAGGGGAAAAAAAGGTAAAAATAATATTAGTTTTTCATCTATCAAAATATTCGATCATGAATGGAATAGAAAAATATTGAATCATCCTGTCTATTAACTGTCAGCAAAGCTATGTTTCGCCAATGTTTATTTTCAAATTATTGTTCAGACAACTCATTTAAACATTACTGTATTCTTTTAAGTGTTTACTTTTAGTCATAATTATTTATATTAATATTGTTCTCTTATAATTAATTTTTATTCATTTTTTTTTAAAATTAAGATAATTTTTTATGTATTGAATTACTAATAAAGGAAAGGGAAACTATGTCCATAACTTTTATTTGTCAAAAAAGATCGTTATTTTTGAAGAAATTTTATAATTATATGTTGGACTATTTTCATCATCTAATTTAATGGTTAAATGTTTTTAGAAGAATTTAAATATTATTTATAAATTTTCCAAATACATTTAATTGTTAATAATATCATATAGATTAGTTTATAGCACAAATTCTCAAAATAGTAGTATTCTCATTTCTGCTTCACCTATAACATTGCTTGCTCAACTTCCATATACAAGATATTCTTTTTTTACTGATTATATTATTGAGCATACAGATCTGTTGGATAATTATATCAAATCTTTGATTGATATTTCATTTAATGATTTGAAAAAAAATATGTATCCTAACAGACAGATATGGCCAACCCTCCCTATTACCAGAACTTTAACCAAATTCCAAAATATCCTATGTTCCTCAATCATGGTTGAAATTTTTGTTTAACTTATTGTTTAACACAATTTGTACAAAAACATTCCTCATTAATCATTTAAAATTAAATCTGGATTTCACATGTATCTTATGTAATCGTCATTCAGAGGATGTGATATACATTTTTCAAACTTGTCCATAATTCTCATATTTTCTACAATTTGTATTTTACAAGCAAATAAATAATCTTAAATAATTGCTTGAGAAAAATATTAAAATTTTCAATCCTTATAATGCAATAGTAATTATTCACACTCTTGGAACCATATGGCTTGCTCACTCCTCTGTAATTTTCATCAATAAAAAATACAATGTTCTTAAAAATAATAATAAAGAGTGGTATAATACATATTTATATGCTCTAAGTAATATGGGAAAATTTAGCAGAACAATTTTTTTTATATGTTCATTATTTTAGAGTGATATAAATTATACTTGCTTCTGCATACAACTAAATCATTTTATCTGACCTCAAACATTAGTTATAATGACTACATTTTTTATAAGCTACAGATCATATGTTATGTAAATTCTTTTTTCCTGTACGTATGTTAATTCTTAAGAATAAATTCTAATATATGTATATACCATAGATAATATGTAATAAAATAAATTCCACAGGATTATGTAGATAATTATCAACTATTATAGTAATAAATTTTAATATAAAACAATATATAGTATTTTGCTAAGCCAGATTTTTGATACAGTATATTTTTGTCAAAGCACGACTAATGTGAATATCAGAATTTATTATCATCATAGTTGATAATTATCTATATACTCTTGTAGAGTATTATTTTATTATATGTGCGTAATTCACAATAAAAAAATTTTTTAAAATATTACTGGTCTGACATATGATAGTATTATTATAGGTATTAAATAAATCATTTTTAGATTCCTGAATATTGAATTTAAGGTTGCTTAGAATGTCACTTTGGATTCAATATTCATGAATTTTTTTGATAGTATTATCAATGTTCAGACTAGCAACACTTGAATAAGTTTTTTTTATTTTAGATATCATTTTTATATTTAAATTTCACATTTTCATTTTCTTTTGGAGATATATTTTTTTCATATTATCTTAATAAGATTTAAGTCTTAATTAATTTAGAAAGACAAACACCAACTTTGTCTTAATAGAGTCTGATAATTTAATTCAACTCACTACATTTTTAATTCACTTTTTTTATTATTAAATTTTGATCTAATAATCTTTATCTCTAACATCCAGTCACTTTCTTTTCAATCAATCAAAATACTAAGGGTAAGACTTAATATTGTATCATTTAAAAGACTACTCAAGGCAGAATAAAATTACAAATATTTGACAGTAATATTATCCATAATCTTTTTTATATTGTTATAGTGAGTTGTCAGTTTTATTAAGGAACATAATGAACTATGTTTTTAGAAATTCTACTCAGGATTTATTCTATGTTAGACTGTAGTGAGGCTTTTCATTGTATTAAAATAGACTAATTATTGAAGACATTCTGTCCATGATTATGACAATGAATCGTACTATTGATGGCTGTATTTCATTGATAACATTATTTCTTTTTATTATTTTAACGTTAAAATTTTATTCATTTAAGTGACTAATTAATTGTGACTTCAAGATATGTCTATCTTAATATGTCTACTCTTAATTACACTACTGATGACAGTTTTCAAGTGTTTCAATAACTATGAATTCCATCTCATATATCTTGACTAAGATCTTTTTTTCTGGGACTTGAACCACCAGTAAACTGTTTTACATTGTAGTATATTAATGAAGCTATTTTTATGCAGCTATTATGATCATGTAAAAATATATATTTTTATTGTAATTATATAAACATTGAAACAATTTCATACTGATTTAACTAACTTTATGCATATCAACAGATATTATATATATATTGTAACAGTCAGAATCGTCTATCTCGCTAACCCACTGCAGAATTCAAACCCCAGACATGAAACTGAACATTCTAGGAAGGGTTGCCTTCTAGATATACTAAGTTCGAATCTAAAGCCCAAATTTCACAGCGCCATCTACGTGACAACGCATCTGATGCCACTACTAGTATGACCTTTGACCGGTGCCTGGTGGTCAGGGAGAAACAAAAGACTCTATACTAAAAGAAGTTTGGGTGGCTAATTAACGTTTATGGATTTACAAAAGAAATGCAGAAAATATATATATAGACCGAGATAGTGATAGGAATCAAATAAAATAAAAGATCAAATTTAGTTTTAAATAATTTCACAAAATTTATTCATAAAATATATATATAACGCCACTGTCTCCTTATATGAGACAGGGATGCGTATTAAATAATTGTGGGCATTATATTTCAATAAATGACAAAAAGGTTTTAAAACAAAGTGATATATTCTATTCCTCGGGCTAATAGCATTACGATAATGTGCTTGACGAGATAGGAACATGTGCGAGGTGCTTTGAGCAATTATACAAGTTTAAAAAATATTTGAAATTAAGTGTTATAAAATATTTATTGATTTCGAGAATAGCACGGACAAAAGCTTACTAAGCAACAAAGTGGGAATGTGATCAAAGCATTTATTTGAGAATAATAATAATAATAGAGTTGCATTGGGAGGTCAGTATTGCTGATAATGAATTTATTAAAGTTGGAGGGTGTGACACGTTTAAGTCATGGATGCTTTGTAAAATAAATATAAAATAAAACAATATTGAAGATCCGGAATAATTACGGAGGGCATCTCGCCGCTAACCCATAGGAAAGTATTTTATGAACAGCTGAAACTTAGCGACTGTGTGACGATTGCGTTTAATTCCTAGGTGTGTTATTTGGAACACACTCTGCCTGGAAACTTGCAATATACGAAAAGAACGGACTTTGCCGTGTAAATAATCCTTGGAAAAATAAAACAAAGCAGTCTCAACAACCAATTCATTTACCAGCAATACGAGACTAGTGTATATAAAAACATACTGAATGGGTTTTACTCGGATTAAGAGAAATGCCCAATCAAATTCCCTGAAATTCATTTAAAAGGATCCGCACATTCTCGACATCAATGATGAACTTTATAATTAAAGTAGAACACGGTAATTAAAATAGGAAAATGCATGCTTGCGGGTTTGAAAATTAAGTATAGATTCATATATGGAATCATGCATTAGGGGACACATTTAATCATTGACCTCGCACATACTCTCATATTAGATTAAAATCAATAACATGTAGATTTTAAACTATGTGATTATTATATTGTATATTAAAGAAAAGAATCACCCTCGAACGAGTGATTTGCAAGATAATAAAATTGGAAAATTATAAATTTAAAATATGCCTTAATAGCGGCGTCTTACTTTCAATAAAGGGAATAGTTCACTCGGTCAAAGACGATTCTGACACATTATCATAATAAAATAAAAGAAAGCTTAATAAATAGAAAATATTAACCCAAGGATAGAGAGCAAAATGTTGAGTATATTTAAACATGTTAAAGAAATACATAATGAAGTTATGTGAAATATCAGAAAACAATTTAAAGTAGCTATAGCATGTTAGTTATCACAAGAGCTCTTGGGTTAATTTAGGGTTACCTCTGGAGAAGCATTTTAGGTAGATTGATGGTCAGCAGGTTTTTATATAATTTAACAGCAAAATCTGGAAATGTTCATCTTTTTGGCAGCAGCAGCAGTTCCGGGGTTCCCTGTGTGATAACTTCCGATGGTCTACAGCAGCATATGACCATTTCGGAGAGAAATAGCCTTCTTGCACTCTACTCTGTCATGTCAAGATTTACAAATTACTACAATAATTTTGGTTAGACACATTAGACCTCAGAATGATTTCTCTTAGAAACATTAGAAGAAACCTGGAGAACAAAAGAAAACCATTCTTTTTATAGTAGACATTAACAATAGAACTGCCCTGGAGCATTACAAAAATATATCGGACTTATCAGCTGTAATTAAATCTATCCGAATGTCTAAAGGAATTCAACATTAATTAATTTCTTTTGTTAATTTCCCTGTCGACATTCGAATTACAAACTAGATTTAATTAAAAATTACTTTTACTAATTAAAGAAAACCTTAAGTGGACATCTGCTGTTTTTAGATAAACTTATATAATATTAACTAATTAAACTATTGTCCATCATTTATTTTAACAGAAATATATGGAATAACTTTTATTAAATTAAAGAAAATGATTTTACTTTTTAAATTTCAATATTTGAATCTATTTACTAAACGAATATTTACTAAATGAATTTTATTTTAAATCAAAATATATTACGACAGTAATATATTTGTAAATAGATTCAAACAAAATAACTTTAACAATTTATAATTTTGATATGTTTAAAATGCATATCATAGTGTGTGCGCAATTACGACTTATATAACCTACTTTTTAATAAATCAAAATTATGTGAACATATACATAATCTATAATCTTTTATTTATTTGGGAATGACTTATATATATAATATGAGCATTGTACTCGTGGTTTAAAATTAGGTGGGATTTTCGGTATATAAGCGTATTGCAGACATACTACGATAGATTGGGGTTCAAACTAAGGTATGAGGTAGGAAATAGGTGAGAAAAGGTGAAACGAAGATCTGCAAAGCAGACCTTACTGTTTCAATATATATATATATATATAAACCTATTCACTGAATAATAAAGTCCAAAAATGTTAATATGATAATTCATCAACCAGATATTCAAAGAATCATACAGAATATCAAAACAGAGGTATTCTATCAGAGAAATCTAAAAAAATTGATATCATATTTTTTTAAAAATTTTGTTTGTAGAGCCATCAATTGAAATATTTGATTTTTTTTTTTTAATTTGTAATTTCCCCTTTTATTTAAAATATTGATTTTTTTAATTAAAAAAAACACACAAAAAAAAATAGTGACAGTGTAAAAGAATTTTAAGCTCTGCCTTCATCTCTTTGATTGATATCTTCCTTTGTAATACTTTTGCAAGTTTTTTTGAGAATGTTTTTGGAATTACTAAAAATATTTTTTTTGCAAAATTTATTAAGATTCCTGATTCTTTTTACATAATATTTATGTAATTATTATTACAAATCAAAATTATATATACATAATTATGCATTTTTTTATATGTAAATATTTTATTTTTAAAAATAGAAGGTAATAACTTTTAGCATAATATTAACTAAGAAAATTTCAGCATGCTGATTAGCCTATTCTATGAAAATAATGACTAATACTGTCTTAAAATAATTTGACATATTTTGCAAATTAGGAAACTTTTAAAATTTCAAAGTAGAATTTGATAAATTTTGTTAGAGATTAATGTTTTTTCATTAGCATTTTGAAAACAAATTTCAGTTAAAAAGATTTTTTTTTTGTTTTATAAGAATAAATTTGCTCTGCCAGTCATTCAGTGATGAAATTGTCTATTATTGTTATTATGATCTCATTTTTTCAATATTTGCAATGTTCATTTATGAATTTTTAGAATTTTTCCATTGGAAAATATACATTACTACCAAATCAATCTAAATTTATTAAATCTTGTTGTAGAGTAGTGGTTTAATACTATAATCAAAAATTGAAAGCTTACAAAAATTCTTGCTAGGGAGAATAATGAAATCTGGTAATGTGCAATAAGGTTAAATGAACATGCAAATTTTTAGCAGATGAATATATATTGGCATTGATATTAGAAAAGGTGGATATTATTTTCAAGTTCATTTAAATTATTCATTGGGTTTTAACTTATGAAGTATCATAGTAATGTTTTCAGACTTGTTTGCTCCAAGAATAGCCACAAAGCTATTTACAAATTTGTTAAAATTAATAATATATATAAAGATAGACAAATATATAGACACACACATTTTTAATTGACCAGAAGAGAAAAAAAATTATTCCTATAAGTTATTTACCAAATATCTAAATAATAGAAAGAATAGATTAGTGGATTTAATATTTGTTAAAAAAAGTGAATAAGAAGATATTACAAATTGCAGACTTGTCTTCTTCAATCATTTCTATACAAGGTATTTACTAAGTTATTATAATCCATTAACAAATAATTTTGGATTTGAGCAGAAAAACAAAGTGTATTTAAAAATAATATGCCACTATGGATTTTATTCAAATACTAAAAGAAGTTATAGAATGTATGTATCACTTTTGTACCTTGGTATTGTAGATTATGACAATGTATTCAATTCTGCTTTGTTTGTTTTTTGCTCTCTTCAGTAATTAAAGAAAATATCTTAATATAAATCTGGATTACTGTCAATTTCCAAAGAATATTTATCTGAATGAAAGGAAATGATTACATTATAATATGTCATTAAGAAGAATATAATTAGTAAAGATATGTGTAATATTCATCTTGCTAAAACCTTTTACAACAATTTTATAGGAAGTACTTTTTATGGATTAATTGAAAATTAAGGAACAAAAACTCATAGAGATTTTTCAGGGTTTTTTTTTCTATAATATAATTTAATTATTTTATCTTCTGCAAAATAATCTCATTAAATCTACAAATTGTCAATGGAAATTTTGAGATCTTTCTATGAAAAAATTAATGACATAGAATATACATATATATTAAGATTCTAATGCTTTTCTTCAATATTAACTAAAGTATAATCCTTATAAATATCAAAATAAAGTATAATCCTATAATTAATTTTGTTCAAGAGATTATATAAAGTTAAAACATCTTATTTGAGAAAATTAGAATTTAACAAACCATTGGGTTTTTTTAAAAGTATGTTATTGAGCTGAGAATCAATTCTGAAAACAAAACTATGAGTCTAATCCCTACCAGTGTGGCAAATAATACAAAAAATAATTAGAATACAAAAAATTGTTAAAATTTCACTTTTTAAAATAGAAAATTATCTATTACCATCAGAAAATCTATTAAAACATCAATAAATTGATACTAACATCACATTTTCATTCCAATTTGAATAAATTTCAAAGAAATGTAAGCAGGCATTAAATGTAGAAGAAAATAACAATTAAAATTAATAATAAACACAAACAAACTATACCTTTGGTAATAAAATTTAAAAAAAATACATTTTTTATGTGTAAAAAAGTTTTCTAATAATTTTTATAAATTATTAATTATTGTATATTATTCATAGAATTTACAATATTATGTAGTCTTAAAATTTATGCCAATGTTTTTATGTAATAAGAATGGACTGTATATTATAAATATTTCTATTAGGTTATTATATTAATAACTCATTATTTCTGCATTAAATACATTTTTGGGTATTTTTTAATACTATTATTATACCTATTTATGCATTGTTTATTTTTTTATAATCACCATTTAAACATTTTTAATTAGTGTAAAGAGCTTTGAAGAAGGATGATGGGTATTCAAAATTATTACTTATTTGGGAATTTTAAAAGTAATAAAATATTCATTTTGTGTTGTGTTAAATGCATACAAAACTGTGTTGGTATTATTCATTTATGTTAGTACTGTTATAAATATCTACTTATTTTTTATTGTTTCTTATATAAATTCCTTTTTTTTTTTTTTTTAATTTTAATTTTCATTTCCTTTTTTTTTAACTTTTTGATTATGGTAGTGTTTGTATATTTTTTTCATTTTAGTAGTTAATTTCTTTAGCTGTATGATATATTCGAGATATGTATTAACGGCAGATTTCTGAGACACAAATATTTCATCTGATCAACATTTTGAATTTTGATTAGGAATTTTTGCACTAATTTATCCCCTCCCTTCCTCTTTCAAAAACTTCATAAATATTTTTAAACAAAATTTGTTAAATATATAATTTTAATTTTTGTATTAACAGTGTATCCAGATAAATATGCTTTAACATGATATTTTATATCTATTCTGTAAAATGATGATTTACAGATATAGTTTAATTAATTTTAAGGAAATTAAATTGATGATTTTTTAATATATACAAATTATTTAAAATCAATGATGTTATAATAAAAAATAAATAAAGTAGTAAAATAGAATTCTACTATAAAATGAATATTTGCAATACTATAGGTATATGTTTTAAATAATAAACTATTAGTTCCATTAATGTAACAAAATGTATATCTTTTTTTATATACTAATTAACCCCTTAAATTATTGGAAAGCAAAAAGTAGACATTTGCTTTGGTTAATTTTTTTAAAAAATATATATTGTTTTATGGAAAAACAAATAATTTGTAATCATATGAACAACAGTTTTTATTTATATTTAGATCAGGGGACTTAAATATTGATTGTCCTAAACTATCCTTCTGGTAATATTGTTTGTGCCTAAATTATCTTGAAAATGGCACTTGTAAAATACATATCCTTGCTAAATATTTTTTAAAAAACTATGTTAAGTCTGTGTAGATATGGAAATTGTGAGAAAAATTTATTTATGTTCACAGCACTAATTTGATAGCTGCTATTCGAACACTTTTGTGAGCAGTTGAGAATTTTCAAAATTATTTAATTAATAGCTGTTATGATTGGAAAATGGAGCTGGAAAACTTAAATGATTACCATATTGGTATAACCTCAGATAATAAAAGCAACTCTTAATGTTGCCTATAATGATTTGGTCACTTGCTTGGAAGATTGTGATATTTTAGTATATCCACTTGACCTAATTCATGCAAGACAGTCTAGTTTGAAGAAGATACTTTTTCTGAATGCCAAAACATTACTATCAAATGCTGTCTTTACTAGATAGTAAAAAAAAATTTCAATACTCTTATCTATATAAACCAGCTTTAGTTTTATTGCAATATATTTTATTTTTGAAATTTGAAACTCTCTGATGTATCACCCTTCATTGTAATATTGTTATTTTAATTATTATGAACCCAGCTCTACTTTCTAAATATTTTTGATTTTACAATAAAGTGCACATCCACTTCTTAAGTCAATTGCTTTTTTATTTTAAAAAAAATACAATAGCTTAGAGTTATAGTCTAGTCATTATAAGGATAACAATATAGTTCCAAAATCGAAAGATTGTGGTCTTTTTATTTCATCACTCAAATAATATCATGTTTACTAAGAAATGATTTATATATAAGTCATTCACATGCACTGATTTATCTTAGAACATAATAAGTTTCATAAATGTCAATAAAAATAGTAAACACAAAATGTGTATTCATTCCAACTTGAAGAAAACATAGGTAATTCCTAGTCAGAAAAGGTTAAAGCTTTTGAAAAGGAATGTAATAATTTTTCTTGGTCTTAAACTTTAAACTAAAAGCCAGAAACAGATTGCAATGGTCCATGTATAAGTAGCCCATCTTTGTTTTTTTTTCAAAAAGAAATAATTGAAAAGAAATGCTCAAAGGAGCCAAACAAAACAAAATTTTAATATGCACTTTACATAAGCTTTTTGTTGCAAATGTTATTACTACATATAAATATATTTGCATGAAGATGCTTCCAAATGCCTTATATCTAATAATGTACAAACTTACATAAATAATATGTAATTGCTATGCTGACAAAAAGAATTATTCTTTTGTCTGCAACTTATGTTATTATATAGAAAGCTATTACAGACACCAATAATTGGGTAGTAGGTGTTAACAACTTATAATTAAGTTCTGCTCAAATATACATTTGCAAGGCAAAGTCATTATGTACTCGCTTTTAATAACTTTGTAGAAAATTCAATTTTTTTTAATATTTAATATTAGTATGAAATATTATATAAACATATTTGCAGGGAAGAACTCCCCAAATATTGCATCTCAATAATATTGCAAAGTCTTGTGCCACTAAGGTTTAGTTAGTGTGTCAATAAAAATGGATTCTACTCTTACTGTAATCAAAGTTCTTATAGAAAAAACTGATCTAAGAAAAGCAATATCAACTGCAAGAGTGGAATACATCCATACTAGATGTTAACAGTGCTTAATTAAGCTTAGCTTAAATTCACATTCCCAAGGCTTAATTGCTAAATATTCATTTTTAATATTACATACTAACAACGAATTGGATATTTCATAAGATTTGCTCATAATTTAATTTAATATTGTTAACATATAATTGAATTTCATTCTTGCAATTAGTATTATCTATTATTAGTTTCTTATATAAAAAAAAAACATCAGTCTGTAGGCAAGAGTGGAATGCATAACAATTAGATATTAGTGTTATGAGACTTTCCATGCAATTTAAATAGAACTTTGGTGATATCTTTATTCTGAATATATTTAGGTAATATTTTATGTTGTAAAGTGTCTATCTAATATTTTATACATTTAAAAGAAAAAAAATATGTAGACTAATTTATTCAATTCACATAATTTAATTAGATGAAAATCTTATGCATGTGTGAATTAATCTTTCAAAATTTTAAATTACTTAATAATTAATTATATTTAATTTATGTTGATTAAAATTCCTTGCAAGTTTAAATCAATTTAAGAATTTATAGTAAATCTTCATAATCTTTAAAACATACCAAAAGATTTGAATTATACTTCATATTTTGCATTCAGCATAGAAAATGATAGTAAAAGAGATTATTAAATGTTTGCCATATAATCTTGAAGATTAATATGTATGTTTATTAAATTGAATGAGAATTTATATTATTATTGATTATTTTACAAATACTCATATATATATATATGTGTGTGTGTGTTTGTATATATGCAGACATATACAAAACAGTGAGTTGTTTTTTGACAATTTATGCAAACCATACATTTAGTGTATCTCTTCCCCTTTGTCATAAATAGGCAGTAACTAATTGGGTCTAAAACAAAACAATTAGAGGAATTTTGCATGCCTCTTCAATAAAGTAAATTTTAAATAAATTTTGAAACAGCAACATGTTCTTTTAATTGTTTGTGCCTAAGGATTTGCCTAATTGCCTGTTTAATTATTATAGTTCTTTATATATTTGTTTTAATTGTATATATAAAAATCAATCCCAGGTTTTAATTATTTTCACGATCATCATCGTATGTTAACAATATGTATTCAGAAGTACACAAATGTGTTTTTCTTTCCTTATTGCAATGAAATTAATTTTTTCTGCAGTTAACCAGCAATTTAATTTATAATTTTTGGAATGTAGATGTAATTAGTTTTTGGTATAATTTTATGGCATATATAAATATATTTTCACAGACGTATAGATATAAAAATTAAATGTTTTATTTGGATTTTTCATGTATTATTCTAGATAATTTTCAGATGTGATGTTATTATGCAAACAACCATTTAGATATTGGCATCACAAACTGAAATCACCAACTATAAAACAAAACTTAAAGAATAAACATTTTTTAGTTGATGCTCTAGAATTAGTTATATATAATAATAATTTTTAGTGGCAGGTGTTTAATTGAGAAAATATGTGAGAAATTTTCACAAACATAAAATATTATTGTTTCATCTATCTCCCTTCTTTAAAGCTAGAGCACAAAATAAAAACATTCCATTTTTGTTTTATAGGTGATGCAGATAAATAAAAATACTATTTCTAAATGTTGGTAATTTGAGTTTCCAAAATAGTTTTTTAATTGTTTGTTTGCATTGTTTCATGATGGCTGAAAGTTTTTAGAATAATATACTGAAAATTCCATTAAAATATTCAGTATTTGTGAAGAGCTTTCTGTACTAAATAACAATATTTTTTATATATTTCTTATTGCCATGAACATAATTTATGTATGTTATGTCATCCCTAAACATTGTATGTTAAGGTAACATATAAATAAATATTATAGCAAAGTAGTAAACATATTTATAAAATTCCATAAATTTATATTAAATTCCAGTCTTTATCATTTGAATTTTATTTTAATTCTATTGCATATGATTTTTCACCAACAATACTGCAAATGGTATTCTATTTGATATACCAGATGTTTTCTGATTTATGGAAAGTATATATGTTTGATTTTACAAGAGTTAAACAATAAAAAATAGACTATTTTTATATATATTAAGTATAATTTTTGATTACTCTGAAATTGTCATTGTCTTTAAACTCTTAATGAGACATTTCATTTCATTCAAAAATTAATTTGAATAGAACTTTAGACTCTTTTGTTTTTCTTTGCTGATGATAATTATTTTAAATATTTTAATCTCTTTTGCAGGCTCTACACATCTTTTCTTATCACTTTCTCTAAATATCTCTCATACTTTTCACAATCTTATATTTTTTTATAATATTATTTAACAATTTCACGCAGTATTTTTTTTAAAACAAAATTTTATTTATTATAAAACTAAATTTTATTCAGTAATTAATCATTAAGCACCTACATATTTTTTTATAAAAATAATTGACCATATAAAATAATTTATATAGGCATAAGAAGTGATTAAACAGCATTAGATATTTGTCTTTCATTATTACATTTTGAGAATGCTTTCTGTCATCTAGAACAGTGGAATTCAATTTGGGATATGCTATCCACAAGGATATAAGAAGAGACCTATGATAGGTAAAAATAATTATCAATGCACTATCAATTATATATATATGTTCATGATTTTTAAAAAAATTATTGAAAAATCTTTTTTTAAAAACAAAAAAAAAAAAAAAGAATATGTTATTTTACTTTTTATTTTTTTCATTTTATTTTTGAGTCAATAGTTTGTCTATTTATTCTACTGCATTCATATTCCTGTTTTTCTTTTTCCCTTCTAAATTTCGGCTTTTTAGAATAATAGTCAGAGCCAAATTAAAGACTTATAGTGGCGGCACAGCTTGCCATGATCAGTGATGAAATGTCCACAGGAGATACAAGGGAATATACACATAAATGGAAAAATATGGGTGATTAGTCTGCAAGTTATGTAAGGAAGGCATAGAAAGTGTTAGGCATCTGTTAATGAATGTAAATGTCTAGAAACAGAAAGGACACAAATAATGAATTTTATGGAAGAATAAATATAAACAAAGTGATTATACAGAAAATGGGTTCTTTGTTTTTATGCTGGTTTTGGGAAAAGATAAGGAGAATTTAGATATAAAGGCCATAGAATTGACAAAGATTATATTGTGGAAATGTGTTGGAGCAGGATAGAAAAGAATATGGGAAAAACTTAGGGTGGGGAATGGAAAAGGAGGATAAAGTGGCTAACAGATTTCTCTGGGCATAGTGGCTGAGAGATTCCTGACTCCGAGAAAGGAGAAGCCATAGTGCATAACATCACGTGTTACATTAATAATTTTTCAATTTTCTTACAAATAAAAATTACTCGATGATTAATTTTGATTTAGAATTATGCATTAACATCTTTTGGGCTACATTTTCCATGCAATAGTGCCACCTAGTGCAAGATATATTAATCAATAGATGCTTTAATAGATAAAAATAAATTATATCTTAAGATATCAGAACAAAAATGTTGAAATCCAGCAAAATAAATCAAATCTGAATTGTGTGCAATGCCAAATTAAGCTAGATATCGCATCTGGAACATTTTTTTTAAAAGAGACTCCAAATTTTAAAAATGCACATAAATATTAAAACATAAATTATTTACTTATATGGTAAAATAATTCAATTTGATCATAATGTATAATTGAACATTTTTACTACAATTGTTTATTCATGTAAAAATTGGGTATTATAATAAATTTGAAGTTTTGAATACATCCTATGAATTTTTTGTGCTTATTAATGAATTGACCATGTCACATAAAACTATTGATACCTGTGCTGCATTTTTCTCATGATTCTATAATGAATATATACTTTATTTAAGTCATGCTTGAAGAAAAATATCATGAATTCACTTTTTTCTTTCTTTTCCCCCCTGTAAAGAAAAAATGAATATGTACTTTATTTAAGTCATGCTTGAAGAAAAACACCATGAATTCACTTTTTTCTTTATTTTCCCCCCTGTAAAGAAAAAATACTTTGTGATTTTATGATTTCCCTATTTAAAGAAGGCACCAATGCTTGGCACACAACTACTGCCACAAATTACAAAGTGTCAATTATACTGCCACAAATTACAAAGTGTCAATAATTGATAACCATAAATATCTGACTTCATCCAACCTTTTATCTTAAGCTTAATACTGCGATGCACATTCTTATATTTTGTGAACATTAGAGAAAGAGAGCACAAAGAGCATCAAGCTTGTATCTGACACAACAGAGAACTAATTCATACTTTTATGTTGATCAAATTTATAACATGCTTCTCTTTGTTAATATGTGAGCAGCTATGTTACTAGATTATCAGAATACAACAGGTAATATATTCATCAGATAGCTTGTAAACATTTAATGTTAGTCCATAGATGGAGCTGTTACTGAAAAGTCATCCTCATTACAGCTCACTCAGAATGGCTCTGAAAAGTTGGTGTTGCAGTAGTGAAAGGTGCCTTTTTTATTTATTTGTCCTTTTAAAGGCCTTATTTAGCTGCTAATGTACCCTTTCATTCACCAAATCTCAGTTTTAGTGCATTTCTAAGATAATTTCCCTATGTCTATCATGTGCTTTATCAGCATTTAACTACCGCATCTCTCCCCCTCATTTGGTGGGTGGTTCAACTGTTTCTTGGAGCATAAAGGGTTTTATTCCCTCTTAGTCTCTTAAATATTTATCCTACTCCAAGTTCTCTGTCACTCAAAACTTATTTTTAAAGTTTTCTGTGTGTTGTTCCAGCCATTTAGGCCATTTTTAACGATCTTATTTTTCAGACACCTTCTCTCTCCTCTGGAGTAACTAACCACGTAGAATTCCACTCATATTTTCTCATTACCCAACTAAAATTATTAATAACAAGTTTTCCAGTGTTTTTTTTTTTTTTTGCTTTTACATCTATATATTTAATTTTTCCATTTCAAAATCTCCTTGCCCTCTGGATCTTCCTCCCTTTCAGGCTGTGGTTTGCTTTATCAAAGGTAAAAAGCAAGTCAAAAAGAACATGACCAATCATAACACAATTCCAAGTACAACAAGAAAAACTCTCATCTACAAAAGACAAAAAAATCAGCCTGTTGCATCTAAGCATAATTCAGAAATCTCATCCATCCCTGAAACCTCTAAAGACTCAACATATAGCTATTCTTCCAAAATTCATGTCACATATGAATCCTCCTATCAATCCACCAGGACCAGCAAACCTATCAACATTGCTCCTTACCAAAGACTTTTCTTTGCCTGGACTATACACCCTTTTCATAGCCCCTTCCCATTTCATATGTATTCCCTTCCCCCTCACAATATTGTACTTGAATTTCATTTTGCCATGTAATTATCTCACTATAAACCTTTTTAACTGTTGTGTATTTCGTTGTTAGCTGAGAGGTATCGCAGCCGCCATGCAAGCAAGTAGTTGGTTGCAGACGGTTGTGGGTTCATGTCCCGGCCGATGCTATGACACATGGGAAAAAAAAAAAAAGCTTTCATCACTGAGAAGAAAAAAAACATTCAATGTTGTTAAAAATGCAAGGTGCCAAAGTATGCTAGTTTTATGAATTGATAAATTAAATCTTACACTGGTATTGAATCTTTTATTTAGATGATGATTTTGAAAACTAAATTTATACTCTTATAGATATTTTGGCAGTATATGTTCGCACAGCACACACACACACATGTATTTAATTTCTTTTGCAAAATCGGTTTTCTTTAATTTTAATATTTATGCCTTTTTCAAAAAAAATAATAATAAAAGCATTTTAAATAATCAACGTGATGATGCTTAAATTAAATCTGTGACATACTTTTCTCAGTTAAAAAAAAACTGCTAGTAGTTGCAATATGCCTTAAGCAAAGGGGATCTCCTGCACTTTTGCACACAGATGGCAAATTTTATTTGTGTACATCAGGCTTTGTAAGTCTTGATCAAAAACCAAATGCTTCAATAAACAAACATGTTATCAGCTAAAAGTTCTCGTCTGACCAATGTTAAAATAAGTGATTAAAGAGTGATGAACTGTGATTTATTATTGAACAGGGAGAAAAAAAATCAAGTGTGAATATCATACAAATTCATAACTCCTGCTATTTTACAAACTTCAATCCATCATCTATTGAAAAAGAACTTATCAAAAGGAAAGGAAAATATGCTTTGATAATAGTTGTAATTTTTTAAACTTTGAAATATATTAACGTATATATATATATGTGTGAGTGTGAATGCATTTCCTAATTTATTTATTTTTTTTTGTATACGTTAAGACAAATGGAGTTTAGTTAATCAGTGATTTTCAAACTCGAAAGTTGTGTTAAACTTTAGAATCTCATCTAATTAGAAATAATCATTAAAAATATGTACATAGTGTGAATTTGGTAATTTCTATAATGTATATTTTAAAAAAAATTCTCCATTAGAGTTGAGTTGAATTATTACATCTTAGGTCATGATGAATCTACTATTTAAGTAGATATATTCACCTTAAGAAAAATCATATTCAGTCAGTACTCCAAAGAAAATTTCTTGAAAAAGTTTTATGTTAGATATGTAGAGAGTTTTGCCTTGTTTAATTAGATATTAATGAAACATCAGTTTTTTTCTATAATTTTATTTCAGTATATAGTTATTTGACTCTAGAAAATTCATCTAGGAGAAATAGCATTTCAACTGTGATTTCATAGAAAAGTCTTGCATCTTCTATCTATAATTCAATGTTTAAGTAACTACATACACAGAATGGTTAGACAAGTGAATGGTATAGACACTAGATTCTTAAAATTATTTTCATTTGAACATTAATATAAAAGTGCATTAAATTGCAATGAAAGTTTTTATGCCAAGTAAGGATTTAGCATTTAACTATAGAGTAGATGTTACCTCTAAGCCTATAGCCAGTAAATTTATTTAGTATGTTGAGTCTGACAGTATAATAATTGGTTGACCAATTGCTTAAGAGACTATTATATTCTGGTGGTAAAAGAGTAGATTGAGCTCATTAGTTTTCAACAGATTTTCTTCTCTTTTTTAAACTTTATGCAACTAAGAACCAACTAGGAACATTTAGCTTTTGGTCCACTACTTTAAGATTGCTTTAAATTGCATAGGGAAGTCTGACAACAAACTTTATAAAATTTTATTGAGTAGTTTAGGTGATATGACTCTAAGTTAACAGGTCTTTGTTTTTGAGATAAGTACAAAGACATAGTGTGTATTGCTCAGATAATTAAAATGAAGGCAAATTTTATCTAATTTTCATGTACTAGAACATTTTGATTAATTTTATTCTTCAGTTAAATGAATTTATTACAGAAATTTATAATTATATAATTAATTGCATGTGAGATTATATGATATTTATCATTGATATGAATCAAAGCTTTTCAAAATTAACCATTTAATATGAAAAAATAAATATATAACTTTGTAGTTATTTTATCCTTTTTTTTGTAGATTTTAAATCTTAGTTGACTCTGAAATTGAATCATGTTGATGTTGATGTCATTTAAGAAAGCTGTGATTAACATACAAGCAAAATATTTACAATCCAGGATGTATTTGAATTTGTTCTAAGTTAAGCACAGTTGTTCAGCAGAAAATCAAATGGCCTTAGCCTCTTTTCTTTTTATTATACACTAATACATACTAAAATTTATTATATTGGAGTTTAAATAAAACTACTTATGATCATAAAACAAGACAGTGCATAAATTCATACTGGTTGTTTTTATTTATGTGGTGTTAAGAAATCAATGATTGAAGTTCCATTTGCATTTGAAAGAGTTAAGGATAGAATGATAAAAGAGGTCTAAAGATTATCTGAGCTAACATGAGTCATATGTAAATGAAATATCATTATCATATTTTAAAAATATATTGGTGTCAAACTCATTTTGTTAAGCATGTTAATATCAAATTCTAGGGGTATATGCATTATAGCAATAATTAAAGTCTTTTGAAAGTTTTTTAATTATTTTATTATTATTATTTTGTAATAACATCTGCATCACTCTGTATTTTGCAATAATATTTTATTACTATAAATATTTTGAGACAATCTTTTTAAATGAATTATTTGGTTAAGAAGTTGTTCTAATTGTTCAGTGATAATAAAAATTGAGGAAGCTGACAATAATTTTTTGCAGAATATTCTTCTCTACTAGTTATGCAATTTAATTTTTTTTTAAATTTTCAATTATTTTTTATTCTACTTTTATTTTTTAATTTTATATTTAAAATTGAGAAATTTCATTTTGTGTTTTACCAAGACATTTTTATTTAAAACTTTTATTGTGCTCTAATATGTAATTGGTAGATCCTGATAATATTAATATCTATCTTAATTTCTTTGCTTTGATCTGCATTATTGCAATAACAGACTCTGGAGCTCAAATTCGCTAGATCTTGGACCAGTTCTGAAACTTCCAGTGTTTAAACTTATTATAAGTACCCAAATAATGTTCATGAATTGTGTGACTCAGCTTTGTTTGTTGTTCTTGAAACATTTTATGAACTCTAGAGCATTAATCTATTTGATATTCATCCTGCTTGGTTTAGTGCAGCAGTAGAGTGATAGGTTCTGGAGTTCCGCATCTAGTGCTTTTTAAAATATTTTTTCTGGAAAATGTATGCTTTTTGTCATGTATTTTGAAAATCACAAAGTTAATTACTAATGTCAACCACTTCCTTTCCTTCATTTTGTGTGAGCATGAATGATTGCAAGGCATGTAAGATGAAAGAATTTTATTATATTTAGAATTACCATATACCTTCGAAAATGACACATTCTTTAATTTGGTTTTGGTAAAATTGACTTTTGTATTTTCCCCCCAATTTGATAATGTTAGGAGCAGCATAAGTTTTATATTAAAATCAATTTTTTATTTCCATTACTACCTTATTTCCCTACCGATTTGAAGTAATACTAATACTATTTGATACCACATATTTAGTTGATCTTCATGACCAATATTATTTAAAGTATATACATAATAATAATAACTATTTTAATGACAGTTTGATGTGTCTTGTTGGCGTATATATAATTGTTATTATTGTATTCAAATAGTTAGTTATTCAAGTGCGTTTGTTTAATTATATTATCTAGCAGATAGACAAGTATTTGAGTACTCTTATATAGGAAACTTTTTTTTTTTTTTGCAAAAGCTCACGCTAATGTCAGTCAATGTCTTATTTTCTTATTGCTTCACTACATGAACTACGCAAACACGCATATGCTTACACAGTTTTAAACAGTTCTATTTATACAGAAAAAGAAAAACATGACTGACATTTAAAAAATGAATAATTTATAGTTATAAATAATACCCACGAGGAAAGAAATTATTTTTATGTACTTGTTTATGGGTTGATGTTGATTGATTATTATTTGTTTTCTAGAATATATTTTTCTTTGTTGTCAGCTTTATTCTCCACCACGATTACTGATTTTTCTCTGTTTAACAAATGGAAAATTGCGTCCTAATCTAGGGGAGGGTGGTTTTTGCTGATCTGATGAGGTATTAATTGTCTGTTGGAACTCCTAGTATAACAAGAATTTCAACCATCTGTGCAATCCAATGAAATCTTTAGAAGACAACCCTACTGTCGCCAGTCTAAGCAATGTGGGATGGATTTCTACAGCAGTCCAGTCATTTCTTTTTCTGAGTGGGTTTTGAAGTTACAAACTATTTTTTAAAGTCTTTTACGAATAAAATTTATTAAAAATGTCATTAAAATGTCCAAAAATGAGAATCAAAGTTCACACCAAATTAAACAATTAATGTCACATCTCATAATTTGAACTGTTTAAATCAATTTTTAGTTGTGTCACAGAGGAGACAGAATCAGAGATGGCACAGCGGCTTCTTTTTTCAAATTTATCTTTGTTAAAGTAGAAATGTTTTTTAACTTGTCGTTTTCTGATCTGTGCTCCATTAATCATTTTGCTCATTGTTGTCATAAGAGACTGCTTCAACAATTATTAAAAATATTTTCTTTTTTTTTTTCTTTGCAATAATAATAATGGTTTTCATTAAAAATAAAACATAAAAAGAGGGATTGTTAAATTATTTTTTTAATGATTACATTTAGGTTAGTAAATAATTAATTCCTGATGGATAATATTTAATAGCCGGTTATTTTGCTGTTTAGGTAGAGGTATGGAGGTAGAGCTATTTGCAGGCATTAGTAAATTAAATTTTCTAAAATAAATAGCTGTATGTTAATGAGAAATTACTTTAAATAAATATTAAACAAAAATATGATTAAGAAAACGGCTAGTTCTTAAATTATGCAAAGTTGATTCCAACATTTTCAGTTATTTTTATTTCTCATGTAAAATAAATAATAGATATAATAAGATGTATTATTTCTGGCAGTGTTGTCAAGTTAGCCTAAAGTGTAAGCAATACTATTAATCCAGAGCTCATGATTGTCTTACATTTTCAAGTTAATCATTTTGAACCATTATGAAGTAGTATTTTAATAGATTTCTCTGAAGTAGAAAGAAAGAATTACTTTTCCTTAAAAAATCTTATTCTTAAGCAGAGACAATCATATATATTGTGATAGTATAAGATATTTACTGAAAATTAAATAACCCTTATTATAAACTAACTATATCTTAACAGCAACCCATATACTGTTGTACTCTTAAATGTTAAATGTAAAAATTTAATTGTTGAGTAATGATTTTGATCTATGCATTTCAACACAGTAGTAAAAAGGTAGATCTAATAACTAAAAGTTTATGGATTTACTGTCAGTCAAATAAAAAAAATTCAGTCTAGTCATATAAATGCAGTCGTGTGCCCAAGCTGCAATTGGGTGCTCAAATATCTCATGATCTCTCACATTATATAATTATTATTAATTTAATAAACATTGGATATTTATTTACAATACATTCTGTAAAATAAGATTAAAATAAATAACCCTTTAAGTAGTCCATTTCAGGGCAAAGGTTTCATAGTTCTCTGCAGAGGAACAGTAAAAGAAAAAATATTATTTGCCGGAGAATGAGGTTTGAATGCTGATTGATATTATAAGATTAACTAGATTGGCTGTGAACAGGCTGTCTAAAAGAAAAATTTTACACAATCAAAAGCTGAAAATAATATATGGTTTTATCTGATTTGATGTGATCTCAGATCAAAAGAATGGAAGACTATACAATAAAATTATTCACTACATTCTATATATTATATTAAATATTTATTTTCTTCTCCTTGCTTTCTTGCAGAAAATTTATTGTTCTTTAATCACAATATAATTAATCATCTATTATTTAAATAGTTATATGAAAAAGATATAAAATTTATTATTATCATTGTTATTATAATCAGTATTAATTTTAAAGCTTTTGGTTAGATTTACTTATTTTAAAACATTGATAACCATTTCTTATTAGTGGTAAAAGCAAATATTTATGGAACTAGTAATTAGCTCCAATGATTCATGCAAAATACATGAACCTGGAGTGGGTAATTAATTGCTTTCAACATTCTGAACATGTCCAGTGTGCCTCACTTTAATAATATTAATATTGTTTAGTAATGTGAATTTTAATTCATTCTCTATCATTTTTGGTTTGTTTGATTAGTCTCAAAGACTTTGAATTATTTTTGGATTTTCTGGGCTAGTTTAAACGATTCTATAATGAATATTTTTAACTGATGTTTTTTTTTATTTCAATAGTAGCTCTCTCTCCACTTTAATAAAAATCTATTGCAAGCTTAATTTTTTAATGATATAAATCCTCACTTTAAAATCAGTTTCTGCATTTAACAGTGAGGTTCTGAATTTAATGTACAAAGGAATGTATGCATCCAGTAAATATCTTTAACTCCATATTATCTATCAAGCTAAAAATCTGAAATTCAAACCAATGTAAGATTTGAAATGACACACGGTACATAAATCAAATTTATTCAAGTTGAATGTGTTTATTTTTTTAATAAATGGGTTGTATTTTCCTATAAGAATTGATTTCATTAATTTCAATCTTAACTTGTTATAAATTACAGTATGATCTTATCAGCTTTGTTTGTGTGTGTGAGAAAAAGAAATGATAAATCTGATGATCGCATTCAAGTAAATATAATTTAACCTTAAGGATGTATATACATTTCATTTTGTTTTTAGGGTCATTTTGAATCAATAATGATATTCTAATAGCAATGTTATTCTCTAATTAATAATTTACATTATGCCCAGATTTTTAAATAAAAACTCTTTTCAAAACTGATTATGATTTTTGTACTTTTATAAGTATTATAGCTGGAGTTTTTTTTAAACTGATTTGGCAGTTAATAAGAATATTTTAACTTATTTACTGGCATATAAACTTTTTTTAAAATTAAAGTGAACTTTATTAATTGTACAAGGGTATATTATAATTTGATGTATATACATTAAGAGCTTTTTATTAATTAATTATTTTACAAACGAAAAAAATTATTCTAGTAATTGCAATGTTTAAATTGTCCATCTATTAGTTCTTCTTTTATGGTAGCACATCTGGTGAATATTCCCAATTATTATATTTTGCAAACAATTTTCTTTGGAAGGTATTTAAGGCTGATATTTATTTAAAAATTTGAACCAAAGATTTTTCTTAGCACATTATATTTTTTATCTTCAAAAAGTAGGGGACAATGTGTAACATTGTTCTAAACATATTTATAATTAGAGATGCATTATAACAATGTGAAACAATTTTTTCATCTTAAGTATATTGTCATTGAAAATAGTGCCTCAATAATGATGAATAAGAATGGTATTGACATATATGTACCATATCCTCTTAGTCTTTTCTACAAAGTTCACATGTAGAATCCAAATTAAAACTGAAATCTAGATTTATTTTTAATTGTCATTGTAGCCTGAGGCAAATTAAAGATACATTTTAACCAGAATTGTAATATGCATAGATTTGGATTATGAGTAGTTTTGTTAATAAATCTTTGAAGGAATAAAAGCCTTTTTTTTTTACTGTATCATATATTTTATTCCTGCCAGAACACTTTTGTTTAGTTAATCCAACAAATCAGTACATTCTGTGAAAAAAGTTGTTCCAATGAATGGTAGTGTTTTGGCAAATTAATTGGAGCTGGTGTACATTTTAGCATTTAATTAGTTGTTATAAAATACATTTTGGTTCTTATGAGTGTAGTAAATAACTTTGGAAAGATCAAATTTAATCTTTTTCTATTGATGGAAATGGAAGCTCTATTAAATGATAATAATGTTGAAAATGATTTCCAAATAGATTTTCTAATTAAGAAGTTGAATGTATTAATTGTTACATGATGCAATCACACCCAGAGATTATAGTAAATTAGCAATTCCCCTACTGTAGTTTTGATTATTCAAATTTTCATCATTGGATATGATAATCTTGAAAATAAGGTTTGATTTTGTTAATAATGTTTATTCTTACTAAGTAATTTAAGGTGATATTTAATTAATTTTATAGGTATTTACTGCCTAATAACTCTACCTGGCAGAGAAATTCATGTATAAACTAGTATAAATTTAATGTGTTGTTACAGTATGTTTTTAGTTATACACAAAATTAATTGAAAAAATAAATCTCTAGAGTTTTTTTGTTATTGAGATCTGAATAAAATTACAAAATGTAGATTTAGCCTAAGTAAGGTAATAATAAAAGCTCTTGATAGTAAAATATTTAATTATTAATGGTGGTAATTTATCATCACATTTATTCTGCATAGAAGAATAGCGTAATTATTAACAAAATATCTTAAAGTAATTAGTAAAGATTCCAACAAAATTAAGTCTTTCATTTCTGCCATTTTAGCCACAGATTTGGCAATCATTATGTAATTTCTTAAATCTATTGATGGGATTCTGTTAATGTTTAAAAAAATTAGACCACTTCTGTTAGATATGGATAAAGAAGTTTGTTTGGATCCTCATACGAATATCATTTAACCATAGTTTTTTGTTATAGATTCTTGAATATTTTTCAGAATGGGAATACTGATTTGAGACAAATGTTAGATGGCAAAATTAGATTTGGAGGTTTTTTTTTTTAAAAAATGCATTAAACTTTATCAAAATTTTTCAAAAAATAAAATATATATATACATAAACATTGTTTGAAATATTAAAAATGATGCAGAAATAATGAAAATCTATTACATGTTTTTTTACAAGATATTGTTTGACTTATAATTGCTAAAAATTTAATCATAATAAAATTTATAGTAGGTACCATTCTTCTGCCATTAACTGAAAGTTATTTATAACCATGCAATTGAGGTCATTGAAATATATATATACTCTTGACCTATTTGTTAGATCTATGTAACTGGATTACTGGATTGATTAGCTTGAATAGCATGTATAACCTAGAGCATCTTTTTTACAAATGTCACTATATAGAAACTAGTTTGGAAACTACTTAGTGCTATCATCTAGTGTCAATTAATTTCATATGCTTATTAAGATTGCTTTTTGTAATCAATTAATATATTAATGTAGATTTTTAATTTTTTTTGATGTTCTTGATGATTAATATTCATTAAAAAGTGTATGTTGAGGCCATGTAAATCAATGTTTTTTATTGTATTATTGTTTTTTTTATTGTATTATTTTATAATTTTAAAGATTTTATCCATGCTTAATTATTCATGATTCTTAGGCCACTAGTATTATTTATTAATATTATTATTATTATTATAATATTTTAAATACAAGTGTAATTTATATACCTGTAGTCTAGATGAAATATAGGGGATTTGGACACAAACTTTCAAGCTTGTTTCAATCATCCACTCTATCTTATATACGTGTGTGTGTGAAAACGATAAATGATATCTAATATACGTACTTCGTTTTGAACCAGCACTTATCAGTTGGTCCATATTATCATCTCCCACATATATATAATCAGTGCTTGGTTTATATTAAGTTAGAAAATCTTCACACTTTAATGGACAGTCTTCAATCTACTCCACCCTCCAATTCTGATTTCATTTATTGCTATGGTTTTACCAATATTCGCATATATATATATGTGTGTGTCAGTAATAGGCACATAAGGTTTTCTGCAAACCTACACAAATATTGTTTTATATCTTTCCCACTTCAAAATGCATATTTAATCTAATAAATTTCTCTTTTTCTGTATTAATTGTAATAAAATAATAAATGTTTGAACATTTAAAAACAGAAAAAGGCTTTTATTTGTTTAAATATCTTTATTCTAGCTTAGCACTTTCGATACTTCCAGTATCATAATCATAGCTTAATGAATTAATTTAGCTAAAATCTAATATTACCTGTATTTGTTTATTGATTGTCACAAAAAATGTTAGAGAGGCAAGTTTTTGGATAAAGGGATGTTAGCTCCTTTTTTATTTAATGCGTACTTATCTTTGGCTATAGTCCATACCTATTTAATCTTTTTCTTTCTGTCATCTCTCTCAGTGTATATGATTTAGAGAGATCAAATTTGTGACCTGACTGCAGCTCATGTTCTAAGAAAATCAAGAAGTATTTACTGCTTCTTTTTGCCCTGTTCTGTAAGTAGTTGTATTGCATTAGTCTTGTGGACAGGTTCACTCTAGTTTCCCCAGATTATGCATTTGCGCAATTTCTGTTTTTGCAAATGTTTTTTTTTTATAGAACTTGGTGTGCAGCCTTCCTAGTTTGCTTAAATTGTTCAACATCTTATTTAATGAAGGAGGTGAGTGAAAACTTAGGTTATATATATTGACATATATATTTCTTAATTTCTGCATAATCCTTGACTCCCTCACATGTCTAGGATCATGCAGAAATTAAGAAACATATGTGTTGATAAATATAACATAAGTTTCTGGTCACCTCCTTCATTAAATAAACTGTGGAACAACTCTAAAGATAAACAAGCTAGTGAGGCTGCATACAAGTAGTGAATAAAATCACATATAAAAATACTGCTTGTTCAAATACATACTTTGGGGAAAACTAGATCAAATCTGTCTACAAGACTGACCAACACAACTGCTAACAGAGCAAAAAAAAAGTCCTGAATACTTCTTTATTTTTTAGAACATGAGTTGAAAATCAGGTCACAAACTCAATCTTTCTCAAACAGTCCTAATATGCACTGGGAGAGATGAAAAATTAAAGAAGCATAGATTGTAGATAAAGACAAATAAATACACATTAAATAAAAAAAAGAAATTAGTATCTCTCTATCTAAAACATAGCTTCTCTAACATATGTTTCATAGATTTGAATATAAAATAATAGAGATAAAAAGTTTTTACATTAAATGCTTTTATTGACTGAGCACTAAAGAGAAATAAAATAATTCTTTCTTCAACTACAATTGGAGTTTTTAGATTTAACTTGAAATAAAAGCATGGGGGGGGAGGGGATCCAGAAATTAATTAATTTCCATTTTTATAACAAGGCATTGGCTTAATTAATTTCTGGAGTCCCCATGCTTTTATTTTAAGTTAAAGTTGTGGTTGAAGAAACAATTATTTTATTTGTTTTTAACAGGTTGAGTGTTCGTAACATGATAGCTGCTAGCAGCAGCTGATCATTGAAACTTTATTTTATTTTTAAAATTGTAGGAAAACAATACACATGACATTTATAAACATCTCATAAATCATTGCTCCTTGATTTTCTCTTTCAAATGGCATATCACAAGTTGAAATCAGACAAAATTTGAATTTTTTATTAATATTTTTATTAATAGGTACATTTAATTTTTTTACTTTTCTGTTCAGTTTACTGGATTGCATGAAGAAGACAAAGGCATAATTTTTTTTATTGGCCAGACTCATTATTAAAATGGATTTAAAATGCACCAATGATTCATATTTCAAGGCCTTCATCCTGATAAAAACAATCAGAATATTGGACCATAAGTATTCAATTTTAATTTTTTAATTATTTGAATAGTATTTTAAATTTTTTTTAATTATTTGGTAAATGGTATAATTTATTAATGTGTTTGCATTTGTATCAGTGTGTCTGTGTAGTATATAAATTTGTATTAAATATAAAACGTGGTTTATGTACAATGTAATTTTGGCATTCTGATCCAAGTTTGAGGCAACCTTATTTTATAGACATAATAATTCTCAAAGGATTTAATAATTTATTACTGTGTTTATATTTGTATTAGTGTGTTTGGGTTTGCACTTACATGTCTGTGTTTGTACAACAAGTAATGATTTTTATATATAAAACTTATAGAGCAGTGCAAATGCAAATTTTAAGACTGATCAGATGTGCAGAAGGGTTGTAGTTGTTAAAGCAATCACAAAATTTACTGGGAATAATACCATGTGAAAATATAAACACGTAAAACCAATAAAGAGAGATTTCAAGTGGTGTGTGTGTGGTGATAGTCACTATGGTTTTATATATAGCACATGGAATTGTATGCAGGTAAAGAATCAAATTTTGATTTTTGCTTCTGCCTTGGTACTCATGATGTGGACTCAGTAGTTTTGCCACATCTTGCATCACATTATTTTTAAGTCTATATCTAGCAAATGAGCTATATGCAAATAAATTATAGGAAAAACTCTATATGTATTACCTAATAGAATAGTGGTGTGTATGGTTATTAAAGAACCAAAGAAAACAAAATGTATTGTTACTGAACTGAGTTCAGACCTATATGACTATATAAGCTAATGAGCCTGGATTGAAAATATTAGTGTTTTTAATTTAAGACTCATGTAATTAAGTAGAGATAAAAGGTGGCTGCTGGAGGGTTGCATTAGATTTTAAGATCTATGTGCAGTGCTCTCAGATCCAAGGCTCCTCACTGACAAAGGCCACAATCCAGAAACTAGCCTGGGAATATTGGATGAGTAGGCAGTAGATGCTCGGGCTTGGACAGAGTGGCAATATGTATAGAGAGTTTTGCCTGTTTATATTAACATAACTGAAATATTTAAGGGTTTTAAATAAAATATTTCTTAATCTTATTGTACCAATATTTTATTTTTTTACTCAAATAAAAAAAAAAAATGTAAAAATTACAATGCCGTACTATAATAAGTTTTTCTTTTTGTTTTTTTTTGGGGGGGAAGGGAATTTAAAAATGATAATCAATTACAATTGAGAAATTATGTTATTTTTGAGTTTAATGTAGAAAAATATATACTTTTGAGCAAACTAATGCAAGTTTCTTAAAACACAAAATTATCATACAATTTATATATATATATTTTTATTATTTTGACAATTATTTATTCAAATTATCAACTTTCAATGAAATATACAAATGATTATTAGTTATTCTTTCTTGAATTAAAAATTGTATTTTTCATTTTTAAATATAGACTTTAAATTTAATATAATACAAATTATTATCATCAATTTAAAAGACTGATTAAAACGTTTAATGAGAGTTTTTCATATTCTGTTGTCTTTTGCTATTATAATTCACTATAAAGTCTCATTATCTCTACATTGTTGATTTATGAAGGGGAAACAAGGTTTATTGGCCATTTATCAGGTATACTTCCCTCTACACCTCTCTAAGGGTATCTCAGTATATAGCTCATTCATTCCAATCTTCTGGTCCTAATTTGCTGTTTTCATTTATCTGGCATATAAATTTAGCATGATTTTTCCCAATTTCTTCCATTTCTATATTTTAAAAGTCTCTGATTTTTTAATAGTCAGAGTTTCTGCTTCCTGTAGAACAATTAGTCAAAATGCAAAAATTCTTAATTTTTCCTTGCATAAATCAAAATTTAACATCTTTAATATAAACCATGACTAGCATGACATAAAAAAACCTTAAACATATCTTTTTCTGCATATTTATGTATAAGTTTTATATAATGAGCATGCTAATAGCTCTTAACAAGCTTTTCTGAATATCACTATCCACTGACCAGTTCTAGCTCTGGTTGTGATCAGCGAGCACTAGGGCATTTAGACATTAGATTTTAAAATATCAGGTCAAGTAGCAGCATTTATCTAATAGTTACCTATTAAGTATAAAATCTGAAATTTTCAGATATACCATATATTAATAGCTTTAACAATATAAAATTGCCAATGCCTCAAGCAAAACAATAATTGCAAGAAATCAAGTTGCTTGCACTATAAATGTCATATAATGAGTTATGCTAATAGTTCTTAAGAAGCTTTTCTGAATATCTTTATCCTCAGAATTGGTTTCTAGTTCTGACTGTCATTAGTGAGGGACTAGGCATTTTAGTATTAGATTTAAAAATACCAGATCAAGCCCCAACATTTATCTAATAATTATATCAAAGCCTCTTAAATCATCAAAGCCTCGAGCAAAACAATAATTGCAAGGAAATTAAATCATATATCATGTGACTTAATTTAATAAGCTTGTATTACAAATGTTATATAATGAACCTAGCTCTAGCTATCGTCAGTGAGGTACTAGGATATTCAGGTATTAGTTTTAAAAATATCTGGACAAATTCCAGCATTTATATAATAGTTGCCTATTAAGTAGAAAATCTGAAATTTTTAGACATCCATATGTCTCCAAATTCTGCTATCTAACTTAAATAGCTATATGGGATTGAACTATGTTCAGATACATCACATATTAATAGCTTTAACAAGATAAAATTGCCAAAACCTTAAAAGCAAAACAATAATTGCAAAAAATCAAATCATATATCACGTGACTTAATTTAATAAGCTTGTACTACAAATGTTATATAATGAGCATGCTAATAGTTCTTAACAAGTAGATATACTACTTAATAGGTAACTATTAAATAAATGCTGGGGCTTGATCTTGTATTTTTAAATCTAATACCAGAATGTTGTAGCACTTCACTGACGTCATCCAGAGCTAGAAGTTGGGATAGGGATATTCAGAAAAGCTTGTTAACAGCTATTAGCATGCTCATTATATAACATTTGTAATATAAGCTTTTTAAATTAAGTCACATGATATATGACTTGTTTTTTTTTTTTGCAATTATTGTTTTGCTTTTGTGGCTTTGGTGATTTTATTTTAATTAAGATATTAATATATGATGTTCAATTTAATTCAGTCCCATATGACTATTTAAGTTAATAGTTAGATTTGAAGACATATAGATATCTGAAAATTTCAGATATTCTACTTAATAGGTAACTATTGTAACAATCAGGTTTGTACATTTGATCAACAGACCAAGAGTCCAAGCCAGAGAACCAACAGCTGACCAAGTTGGGATAGTAATATCCTATGTCTGATCATGCCTCAACTCTCTTACCCATGCTTTCAAGTCAACCCATAGCTAATGACATGCCTGAGGCTACACTCGATATCTTATTCATGTTCCAGCAATAGCAAAGTGGTAAAACATGAGACATTTCCCCACACATACACACACAAATACATGGTATTATATAACTTAACTAGTGATTCATAAAGTAATGAGCAAGACTGGAGACTGAGAAGAATTTATATTTTATAAATTTTAATATAAATAAATGAAAACAAGGTAAATTATATCTATTTGCTCATGCGCAGGTGAGTGAGTACTTAGGCTTACAAGAATCTTTAATGTAATCAGAAATGATAAAACAACACAATTTATCTGTTGCTCACACACAGGTGAGTGAGTACTTAGGTTTGCAGAATATTTAATGTACTCAGAAAATGATAAAACAACATAATTTATGTAGTGCTCATACGCAGGTGAGTGTATACTTGG
The DNA here is from genome assembly GCA_028023455.1 of Epiperipatus broadwayi. Taxonomy (NCBI): domain Eukaryota; kingdom Metazoa; phylum Onychophora; class Udeonychophora; order Euonychophora; family Peripatidae; genus Epiperipatus; species Epiperipatus broadwayi. Next base: position 803,705 of record JAQFVV010006462.1, on the reverse strand, counting down.
GTCTACAAAATGTTTAAGATAGTAGTAATCAATAAATAATAAACCAAATCAATTATATATTTGCTCATGTGCAGGTGAGTGAAAACTTAAGTTTACAAAGTCTCTAAATAGATTATGGATTTGCTGAACTGACAATAGGCTTACACCATCTTTTATGTTACATGAGAATACACACATAATTGAGACATAAGGTCTCAAAGACTGAGCAGTTTGATCTCCAACCAAACTCATTATAAGATTAAGTAGATTATGAGATAAATATTTCCCATCCTCTATCATAATTTATGCTATGGACTACATCAGGAAAATTGCTAATGGCTACAGTGATCAATTAATGGGCAATGGCTTGGAGTTATATTATTAAGTTTAAACATAACTTATAATAATATTTTAGCAATATTATATATAATTACTATACAGATAATCACATTAACTCAGATTCTGATTCGGATATTAGCAATATTATATATAATTACTACACAGATAATCGCTTTAACTCGGATTCTGATTCGGATCAAAGCCAATGTTAATTTCTATGGGAGACCAAACTGATGCTGGGCAGTCAAATGTCAGATTCTAGAGTGTTACAAACTACAGTATCAGAATATGTGTGTCTCGGATATGTTCTTAATTGAGGTTCATTACCTAATAATTGTTTCCCCAGACCACGCTACTTGCTATAATACAAAGAGGCCCTTTTATTCAAGTGAATGGAGAGTGGCTTAACTAGCTCTTGGAACACTTTGGTTTCTTCAAATACAAATAAATATCACAGTTGCCTAAACTTAAGAGGCAAGACTTTACATGAATCGATCCTGATGTAGGTCATTATAGATATAGCAAGAAGCTACACATTTTTATGCTAACTAACACATTTGCCACGCCAATTTAATATTTTACTAAATCAATTATGCCAAATATTAGCTTCTATCAGTGTCACTACCACTAGTCAGTTCATAAATAGTATATCTAGTCATACTACAAAGGCATAATAGGAATCTGATTTAAGGATATCTGTATAGCTTAACTTATAATTAAGGAGAGTTACAGCAAATTTAAGGATTTACTAAGATTTAAAATATTACTTATATGCTGTATAGAATTACTCACACCTAATATTAAGCAAATGTTGATTTTTATATAACTTAAACAAATATTGATTTCTTTAATAACTTATGCAAAATATTCATTTTTAAATAACTTATTCTGTGCATTATAAGTAACTGGCTCACTCTAGCATAAATAATGGTTTGATTTCAGAAGGAAGTTTTGCCTATATTTTTTTATATTATAATATTCTAACATAATGGAAAGGTGCCTAATCATCTTTTTGATAATTATTAAACTCCGCAAATCTCCGTTCTGATGAACATAGCATAAATTAATAAACATGAAATTAAAAACTAAATATAGATGGCATAAGAACAATTTCAAAAATGATCAATAGAGTTATAATTTAGAAAATGAATAAGAATTTGTTTAAATGGTTTTATAGAACCTAAATATTTATGATTACTTAAAATATTTATGATTAAGCAAGAATTTTGAGAGTGCTCTAAGCTTTAAAGTAAATTTAACATAAACGGTTTAGTGTAACATTTAAATAATATAATGATATACATGTTTGATTAGTTAGCTAGCTTTTAGTTTAGAATTGGTTTAGTAATAAAATTAGCATATTCTGCAGAATGATTTACCAGTAATACTTGGTAGTAAGTCTTTCAAGGCATTCTTTACTGGGCTTCTCCTCTCTGTTAAATCAGGATGCGGCTTTTCTATTACTTTGGTTGCGGACTTTCTCCATTTCTTCAGGTTAACGATTCTCTAGTACTTCAGGTGCAGCTTCTCCATCACTTGACCAGGGCAGAGGTTGATGTTTTCTTCCATTCTGTAGAACAGTTTGCTATGGGAGACAGATGTCCAGTCTATCATCTTCTAGCCCACGATTCTCAACTTAACAGCTTTCAGTAATTGCTTGAGTAGAATTCAGCTTGGTCAAAGTAATGCAGGAACAGCTCTTTAATTATTTTTCAACACTGGAAAAATGTGTCTCACCATTTTTTAATGGATACTACTGGCTCTTTTATATCATATTTTTCAGTGTTCCCCTCCCCCTTTTACTTTCACAATGTCTCTTGTTTACTGACTTCAAACTTTGCCTTTAACTACATTTCCTACTTTTTAAATAGTCGCCACAGCTAAATCTGGAGTTAAAAGCTCTATTCCCTTGGGTTTTCCAGTTGCACTTAGTATGAATTTATGCCTGACTGGATTTTCTAATTTGTTTTTGCCTGTAATTTTAAATGAGTTCAATTTTCAGCTAAAAGATTATTTTTAGACAAAATGTTAAAACCCGCAAACAACTTACAGCCTGGGTAATTTTAAACAAACAATAGAACTCGAAAATTATTTAAAATGAAACTTATAAGTTTGTTATATACATAATTCTAACTACACACTGCTATGTTTACTTCAGTTTTAACAAACATAGGGTAGTATGGGTGTATATGCTATCCATGCCTTCATCTTTATATTATCGTTAACAAGGTGATTATACAAGCACACTCAAAGTTTTAAACTAAAGAAATACATGCATTCTGAGTGAAACAGAAATACATGAAACAGAGAGGTTGATAGATCTAACTGTTTCACTATTAGATAAACGTTGGGGCGTGATCTAGCATTTTTTAAATCTAATTCTTCAAGGTCATAGCGCTTCACTGTGGACATCCAGAGCTAGAAATCGGTCAGAGGATAGGCATATTCAGAAAAGCTTGTTAAGAGCTATTAGCAAACTCATTATATAACATTTGTTGTACAAGTTTATTTGTCTATAACATTCGTTATGCAAATATATGTTTTTGTGTGTGTAATATAGTTTTATTTATAATTAATAGTTCACTAAAAAAAATAAAAATCGAATGATTTATTGTCCAAGAGTGCTTAGGAAGCTCAAACTATGGAAGTGACAGGACTAAGCTGCAATAAATACATGGACTTTGAGTTCCAGAGTATATCACTGCCCCAAACCACATAGAGCAAACAATTCAATCTGAAATATAAGTCGCATATGCATTAGGAAAATATGTTTTCCCCAATATATACTGTTATATGTTTGAAATGTAGAAGTGAGTTATTAATTATAAATAATTATTATCAAGTTTATATTTATCAAATAAGAATTCTTACCAAATACAAAATATCTTTAAATTATAAATTAATATTTATTTATATGTAATCATTATTTTCAGCCTTTTAAAGATAATAGCCTCACCCAACTTCCCCCCTTAAATAAGTGCAGTATTAAATATTTTTTTATTACTTTATTAATGAGTCTTTAATAATGTAAATGCAAATATTTTTGTATTTTACTGTGTTGACAGTTGTATGTAAAAAATAATATAAAATATGACAGGTTGCATAAAAATTTAAAGAAAGTGTAAATCTTTTTTTAATGCAAAAAGAAACAGAAAAAGCCAACTTTATCAGCGCTCTCAAAAACTCAAGTTTAGTTTTCCCAAAGTTTATGACATCTGGCATTTTGTAAATGAAAAATGTCTGAATTACTTTAATTCAAAATCTTTTAAGATTAGCTGAAAAAATAAAAGAAAAAGATTTTTTTTGCAATCCCCCCACCCCACCCTTTTATTTGCAATGAATTTTTATAAGAAAAGCATTGAAATATTACTGTTTTAATTTATTTTTTTTAGATAAAATAATTCATTAATGCTTACGAGTTATGAATTTAAATTTTATAATAGGTAGAACATTGAATAACTTTTTTAAAAAAAAAAAGAAAAAAAAAAGTAAAGTATGTTAAAAACTCAGAAAGAATTTCAATTATTTAGATTTAATAGTAATTATTTTGTCTTATTTTAACTTTTTACAATTATTCACTGTTTTGAGTATTTAATTTTTATTCATCATTATTTCAGATATTTAAACGGTGATTTGCTAATGATTTTGTATGAATAATTGCCAAAGGAGGACAAATAATTCTTCATTTATTGCATGCTCTTTCAGTAAACTGGTTTCTTTTTATGTTTCATATTTATCCATTAAAGATAAAAGTCAAACTAAGGACTGAGCTTCCATATTTAGAGTCGCAGTTTTTCGCACTAGTTGAAAGGCATACCATATACTTTTTATTTTTATTATCAGTGAGTCGTTGCAAATTATCATATGAAATTAACATTTAACTTCTAACTAATAATAGCTAGATATCTGTTTCTATGGAATGCTAGCTTTTTTGTGTGCAAGCCAGCTATTTGAAAGATACCATTTTTGATTGAGCTTCAAGTTATGGACTTTACAACAAGTTGCATTGATAACCTTTTAAATGTTCATCATATTTGTATTCGACAATATAAGAGTATATGGATTTACTCAAATCTAGTAAAGGCTGTAACTTTTTTTTTTATCTTTAATATTTTCTCTTTATAATTTTTTATTGCTATTTCTAAATTCTACTTTATTATTGAATAATAGAATATTCTGATGACCAAACGTCTAAACTTGTTTTTGAACTACGTTCTTTCCTAAAATTCATATTCCTAAAATTCAAATTCATGTATCTACATAGTATCATTAATATATACATCATAGGTGATAATTGTTTTTTTTTTCTTTGATAAAAATATATTAAGCTCTGAAATAAATTATATTAAGACAGTAGCAAGCTAGAGAAAATTTAAATTGCTGACTTCATTTTCAAAGTATCCAAATGTTTAGAGTGGGGATAATTTGTATTATAAAAATTTTTATTAATTGTTTATCTAAGTAAAGAGAATACATAAAATATTAAATTCAATTTATCTTTTGAATATATATATAATCTGAGGATTAGCCAATCAGTTTTTGTATCTTAATTTTATCTGAACCCAAGTTATATTTAGAAATTATGTTTTTATTAACATTCTTCTATCCAAATATTACTTCATTTATAAAATTATACGATATAAAAAATAAAAGATAGATATACAATATATATATTTTATTTTGTTAATGTTTGTTTTTTATTATGACTACAAAACTATTTAAGATAGCATAAAAAATAATCAAATGGTTTATTGCTTAAAAGTTCATAAGAAATGTGAGCACTGAAAGTGGTAGGCATAAGCTGCAATCAGTGAACCTTGAACTCCAAAGTCTACCTCTTTTTCAGTGCACCAAAACACATATATTATTTAAACAATTTTTAAATATCTAGCTCTCTTGAAGTATATAATTATTGATTTGTAATTTTTACTTTTTTTTACAAAAAAAAAAAAGTAAATTATAATAAAAAATTATGTAATAAATTATTATTTGTAGCAAAGGATTGTTGTTGTTTTTTAAATGGCAAATTGCATTTACTATTTAATCTATATATCAATGAACTTCATAACAATTCCTTCGTTATTGTAACTATTACATTACTTTCAGTATCTTAATGAAAATAATTTATAATTTTTAAATTTATAGTAAAGCTTTTGTATAATTGACATTTGTTTTCAAGCCCTATTATGGATTTGAAATTCACAAATAATAATGGACCATATTATAATATAGGTTTTTAACACCTACCAACACATATTTGTATTATAATTAGTTTGCTTAAACCTTTAAAAGTGTTATTCCGTATGTTAATTTTATTAACTGCAGCTGAGCATGTTATCAGCTGGTGAAGCCAGATTCATAGCAATCATGGGACAACTGGGTATGTATGCTGCAGCATTTAAATGTACAAAACTACTTAATTTAAATTAGTAATTTAAATATTCCATTTGTTGGAAACTTGGACATTATTATTATATATATATATTAATGGTCTGGTTGCTGTTAGTGATAAACCATGCCTCACTCATTTTAGGTTTTCTATCATCTCGGTCCATGCAAACAGTTTTAACTTTTACTGGATTGAAAATGTGACCAGATTTTTGCTCTTTCTCCCAAAAAACTGATTTATATTCTGAGTTATTTTTAGCTCACTTATACAAAATTTGTATTGGGAGATTCTAGTGGCCATATTTGCCCTAGACTCCTCATAGCATACAGATTTGCAAGCAATGTTGTTACACTCAATTTTATATACAATCTGAAGTGTTTTACCCTGAGATATATTGTCTTTAGTGTTATTTAATAGTCAGTTCAAGTTAGGGGCTACATTTTTGATTCAATAAATATAAAAATTGTTTGCATGGAACGAGTTGATAGAAAACTTAAAGTGAAAGAAGTGTGGTTTATCACTAACAACAACCAGGCTATAATAAAAAAGAGAATAGTATTCAACTCTCCAATTAATGAAATATTTAAATGCTACAACTTACCCAGTCATACCATGAGTGCTATGAATCTGGCTTTACCAGTTGAAAGCACACTCAGTTACAGTTAAATGTTCAAAATGTTTAAGCAAACTAATTACAAAAAAGAAAAGGAGAATAACCTGAATATTCTATATATTCTATATAAGCACTATGGATAAAGAATATATAGTATATTAAGTTTTTAATGTAATGTTTTAATATTTAATTTACTATTTTTTTTTGAATAACAATAACTAAAACTATGGGTAGAAATTACAATATAAATAAAAGGAATATTATAAATACATAATTAAAAAATTTAATAGCTAGCTGTCATCCAGTCTGCTGAAGGATCCCAAAAGTAAAACAAAGAAGAAAAAATGCTATTATAAAATTTTAAATAGTATAGTAGTAATTATCACAATTGTTTGCCATATACATATGACTTGGGGTTCGAATTGGATTTTGGTGTGAAATTCGATTTTTTTTCAGATTATCAGCAATCTTGGACATTTTTAGGCTAGTCTGCCATGACTAATCTAGCCCTTCCTTCGATTATTGTTTATTTTTAATTAGCTCATAAGAAAAGTAAACCTTAAATTCTCCTCACAATGCACTTTTCCGACCTGGTAAGTAATAAATAACTCGTTCACTTTTCTTTTTACTTCACAATAAGTTATTTAAAGTTGGTTTATTTTTAGGAACATTATCATCTAATTGTTTTTAAATATATATATATATGTAATATTTTGAAGAATGTAGATCTTTTATTCATATCCCCCTTCCCAAATCATGATAATCATTGTAGTTTGTGTATATGTTCATTGTTTTATGATTAAAATGAATAATCCATAATATCATTTACTGACTAAATCATCTTCATGACATAAGTAAGTATAAAAGTTTTTGGCACTTTCAAAAAGAATATATATGTGCATAACTACTTGTATTCTTAATTTTAAAAAAAAAAACATTTATTAAAAAATATTATTTTTAAATAGTTTTTATATTTGTGTGTGTGTATAAACCTTAATAATATCAACAAGTTCAGTTAAAATATGTAAAATATACATAGAAATTCTGTTAAAAATATTATTTGTATCAAAAAAGCATATCAATCTGATTAATATCTATATTTCTGAATAGAAAAGTCCTATTTAGTTATAGAAATATTTAAGTTCTTATATTTCCAGTTCACACATTTAAAGTATTTAAATCTGATCTATAACTCTTAAATAACCTAGAATAATAAATTTAAAGCATATTCATTTGGGGTTTAAAATTGATTGACAAATTCTATTATTAACTGGTATAATTTCAGTTGGAAATGCCTGTTTCTAATTGATACTTTGTCTAGTTATATCATAGTTGAAATTTATATATAATATACACAGACAAATCTTATAATTATTAATAGTGAAATATATTTATATATTTAAAAAGTGTTCATATTTACTTTATATGTCATTCTATAATTTCAACTATCAACCAATAAAAGAATAGAATGCTAAATATAAATAACATTACTATTTTTTATTTGTTTTATATTCATGTTTAAAATCATGATAGCTCTATTTAATTGATAATTTAATTCTAAAACAATTTCTAATGAATAAAAAAATGCTAAATTAAATATATTCTCATTATATAGGTAGCTAATTAATGGAAAGGAAAAAAGCAGTTTTAATTCTAAGCAGTCAAACATTAAAAATAAAGAAAGTAATTAAACAATTGTATTGTTTGGGAGTTCAAAAGCAAATTGAGTGTCAAAAGTAAATGGACCATGAGTTCCAAAGTCTGCTTTTCTACTATTGCACTCAACACCTAAAATAACCAAATATTACAATCATATATATATATACCAGAAAAGCAATGATGCTAAGATTTTTTGAATAGATATAAATGTTAGCTAAAAGATAAACAATAAACCATAGTATCAAGGATTGTTAAGAGTTTATCATTTCTTTATCATTGTTAAAGGCCATGCCATATTTAAGTTATATTTTTTTGCTTTTACAGGTTGCTTATTCCTTGTACTTATCCATCTAATGTTCAAATGTTTTCATTATATCAAATATCATGAATTTTTATCATATGCTAGATTTTTAAAAAGATACTTCTATAACTCATAGTATGATGAAATGTCTACCATAGAAAATCAGATTTTTTAATTAATTATGATTCTCATCACTTTTTAAACAACACTCATTTATAAACAAATGAACTATTATATCTTTTTAAAAACTACATTTATTGTGAGTGTGGTGGGTATTTTGAAATGATAGTGAGTGATTTAGTGCAGGTAAACAAAACAACAATAGTTTACATTAGTGTTAAGACCTCCCCAAATCCTCCAAGAAACACAGTGAATGAGAAGATAATCTTCACCAGGATATAATTTCCAATGATAAGATTTTTTTTCTTACTTTCTTTCCAGTTATTAATAGCTTAGTACCTACTTATCAATAAATAATTGAATTGATTAACAATTGACTATCAAAAAGAAATATTCTAACCCTGCTTGGAAATATTCTGCTAACTTAAAAAGTAATCTAAATTTGAAGCCAGATTGCTGACATGTCATTCTGATGCACTAATCAGTATTGCATATATATATACACACATATTATTTATGAATAAGTACTTTAACATTTTGTCTTTTGCTTGTTTAATACAGTAGTAGAGGGTCCAATTCTGTAACTCAGAGTCTATGGATCATAATTTGTTTTTGTTTTTTTTTAACTTTTTATGAACTCCCAAACAATTCTATTATTTTTCTCCTGCGTGATTTGGTGCTGTGGTAGAAAGGACTATCTGGAGTTTAAGAGTTATTATAGATAGCGACCAAACACTGTCACTACAGATGCTCTACTTCTTAAGAATTCCTGGGTAGTAAACCATTTGATTATTTTTGGAGTTCAGCGTTCACATATTTTCATAAAAACTATATATGTCTCTATCAAGCGTTGGTGGCCTAATGATTAGCATAGCTGCCTTCCAAATAGCTGGTCCGAGTTCGCTTCCCGGTCAATACATTTAACATATGAAAAAAAACTATATATCTATCACTTTTTTCTTATGTGTGTGTATATATATGTATGCGAGTGTTATTTATACATATTAACACATACTTGTACATGTAGATCAAAATCGCAGATGTACCATTTATTGAGTCATTCATTTAGAAAATTGTTAGTAGATTATTACATTGTATTCCATGGGTAATTATACATTAACATTATCCTTCATTTTATTTTCACCTGTATATGAAGAAGATTAATCAAAAATGATTAATTACAGCTGGAAAATCATATCTCTGAGGGTAATTACTATTGAGGAATATTTCTTTATAATGTTGGCAAGTTCAAGGAAACAAAGAATTAACATGTAAAGGACCAACAATCAGGCCATTAAGATAATCATTTCCTGTCATACAGGTGGTGACTAATTAGAAGGCCAAAAACTAAACAATAGACCTGAAATGAGAATTGTTTTATTCTTGACGCAATCCAGATGGGAACATTCAACCAGAACAAACAAAATGAAAAGTTTTCTTGACCAGTTCATTCTAATTAACTAATAAGAATTAATAGGTGGACAACGTGTAATAAGAATGATTCAGAAAAAATTTTGCTTTTAGATATTATATATAAGATCAGTAATTAAAAGATGATAATAAAAATTGTCATGTTATATGAAAATTATTAAGAACATTTTCTTACCTCACTATCATTGTACTATAGTATATATATAATGTACATGTGTATACACACACGGTTGCTTCTTTTTGATAGTTTCTTTTTAATTAAATAGATATTAGAGACTCGATCCCTGCAATTAATTATTTAAATCCTGTTTCACCTTAGACTTATGCAGATGTTAAATTAGCTCAATGTGTATATAGATAAGTAATGCAATTTATATATTAAGATCCTATCAGTGAGGAACTGTTAAAAAAAAAAAAAAAACAGTATTCATTAGGCTTGTAGATCACTATGTGTTGAAAGTTTGAATTTTTTTTATTTATTTTCTAACTGATAATTATATGTCCATTTATTGACCAAAAATGTTGTTGTATTGACTCTGGACTGAGTAACTAAAAGAAAAATTCTAAGGCGGTTTTTGAAGTTTATTCTGTCTAGATTTATAGACATTTGCAGGCAGATACACTGCTATTGTTCTATGAGACCTTGGATCAAAGCTTATCGTTCTAGTGTTTAAATCTCATATGATCTCTTAAACATCCAATGATATAGTGACAAATCCTTATTATTCAGCAATTTGCTATCATTGTTTGCATAATAATAGTATAGTGAAAAAGCAGATTTTATATCTTTCAAAAGTCTTTTAGAAAAAAAAAACAAACATAGTAATTATCATTATATGATTGTGTATTTGAAATAAATGGATAGTAATATCTTTTTTAAAACACTATTTTATGATTTAACATGAATATGATTTTCATAGGAGATGTACTGCCCATTTTTGTTAAGAAGATTATCTCAAAGATACAATTTTGACTATTTTCATTGATAGGATATGGGTAGGGATGGAATACAATGGAGAGTTTAAATCTTCCAGAGAGAAATATTTCAACTTTTCTTTCTTTCTTTCACTAAAGTTTATTACTTCTGTATCATACTTTTTTATTTCAGAAAGTGAAATGTGCTGCAGAAAATTAAAAGACAACATTTCAGGATTTCAAATAAATAATGGCTCAGTATGTGATATATGTGACACATTAATATTTCATTAGTTGGTTTGTAAAGTCTTTCCAAAATGGTTATTTAATTTTTTTTTTCTGGAGTTAGAATGACATGATAGTTTATAATTATTCAGTAATGATGACACAAAGTAGTAAAAATTATTTGATCATTAGCATCGAAAACATATCATTGTTTTTTTATTATCACTTCACAAAAGTTAAAATTCTGTAATTGTAAAGAAATAATTCCAATATTACAAATAAATATATATACCATAAAAATCTTTAACCCTGTTTAAGAATTTTTTTTTTTTTTACATTGACCCACATTAGAAAATATTTTTATTACCATCTTCTTTTAATGTTAGAATCACATTTAAGTGTCAAGCTTGAGAACTAAAATTTCTAGATTGAAGCTCAAACTATTACTTGTACTGTTCACATATCAAATGACTTCCTGAGCAAATAATATAATTATTGTAGGGAAAAAATAATTTGAAATCTGTTATCATTAGATGGTACAAGAATGAATTTTTTAAAATTAAGAATTTGTATAAGAAATTATTTTCATTTGCAATAGATGAAAAGTCATATATATAATCTTGTAGTTTTTTTAAAGATCAAACCTGTTGAAAAAATTATATTATATATAAGTTGAAATAATAATGTATTACTCATTTCAGTGTCAGCCATATGGCTCCCCATATGGGTAAGAGATTTTTAAAAAAAAAGCTCTCTTGTCAAAGAATGTATTGCAAATAACATAATTAGATAAGAGATTTTAAAATAGAAATCAGGTTATTAAAGCGTTATGCAAATTAATCAATTAAAATTTTTAAAGAAACTATAATAAGCTATTAAAACAGAAAGAAGTAAAACTTATTTTTAAAAAATCAATTTTTCTTATTGCATTTATTCTGAATTTTCACTTTATTAGAATGATGTCAGATTTCCAGCATGTTTAGTGAGTAAAAGGAGAAAAAAACCCATCTGCTAATCTAACCTAGACATCTGAAAACTTAACATACTATGTTGAATAAATCTGCTTAAAAATAAAAAAAACAATGCTTATTTCAAATTGCAAAGCTGGACCTTGTTGAAGTATATTATAATCACAAACAAACTGGTTAATATTTTCCATCAACAAAAAAAAAATTACGGTGATCTTGCTTAGTAATTCTTCTGTTTAATTGGACTATTTAGACTTTATCTTAACAGTTTTAAGTCTGTATTTACTACTAATATGTTATATCTTATCTTATGAATTATTTAAATCAGGAAATAAAAGTTTAAAAAATGGTTTAATTAAAGTTAGTTGCATTTTAATGCAACTGAAGTATAAAAAAAATTCACTCTGTATTATATATATATGTTATTTTGTATAAAATGTCACTTAAATAAATACATAAATAATGATGATAATGAAAGAAGTAAAATTCATTTAAAGTATAATGTATTCATACATAAATTGTCCAAGTGTTAAGTAATTGGAATAATAATTACTAATAAAAAAAAATTACTAATAGCTTTAGGTTAATGTTTTAATTGTACCTATTGTGTTCATTTATCAACATTCAACCCTACATTTTATTGCTGAGAATTAGATTTTGTGTGGGTGATCTTATGGTATATATATGCCATTGTTTGTTCACTATCAAATAATTTAAATATATCTGATTGGGAAGATTCATTCCTATTTTGTTTTTATAAATTAGAGATCGAATTCAAAATGAACCATCTCTTATAGAAGTCGTAGTTTTATTAAATTGTGATTTGGAAATAAAAATGGCCATTTCATGTAGTTACTGATGTAAAATGATGTATCAACTGTATATCCCATATATGTTTATACTAGGAAACTTATGACACAAATAAATGTCTCACATTTATAGGTTTATTCATATATAGAGTTATATTTTAAGTTTATTAAAGTCGGGTTTGCTGTACAGCAAATGTACTCAATTCTTTATAACTGTTTTAACCTTTTAACCGCTAATTTTATCATTGGTTGTATCAGATAAAAATCAAATCGTTTAATTGGCCAACTCACAAACTGAAGACAAAGCCTATTGTTAAAACATATTCGCAATATTAAATTCAACTCAGATACGTTTATAAAAAGTATATTATTAATTTTTCAGGTTATGAAGAGAACGAAAGTTCTTTCAAAAATAAATTGCTATTTATTTATTCTAAAATATTCAATATCGGCAACATAAAAGCTATAATATAAACAAAAAGATCGACTTTTACGTTATAGAAAAGTAAATATTTCTTTTTACTACATCTTCAATATTTTTACTTAAATCTTCAATATTTTTCGAAAATAATTTTGTTTTTTTATTATTCTCTCTGAAATAATTTTAATTTCTCAAAATATTCTTTTATAATAATTTAAATCGTATTCGAAATGAAAATCTCAGCGTTTTTCTTTATTTTCTTTGATCAGGCAGTTTCTTTGTTCTTTCCAGCCAATCAGAATGTCTTTTTCGGCTGAGAGCATGCTAAGAACCAATCACAAATAATGTTCCTTCTTTGTTTAGGTTTAAATGCGTTTTTTTTTCTATTTTTTACTTGTAAAATAAATCGGAAGATGGCACCATCTTACAGAGCTTTTAAAAACGAATTCAATACGTGTTTAACGAATATTTTCGTATAAAAACTGGCTGAGTTAGAGTGATGTCAGATGTCGACGAGGAGCCTCGTAAGAGGCGGGCAAAGAGTTAATATTATAATATAATTGAAGATTCAGATTAAATTTAGCAAAGAAATTTGGGACATTTTATAAATAATTATTGTTTTCCTGCTTGTGTATGAAGTAGGACAATAATATATAAGGGATTGGAGAAAATAATACTTTGTTAAAAAAAAAGTTATATGTTAACTGACAATTATATTTTGTAATTAAACAATTATTGTTATAATGTGTTAACCTCATTAAATTTAATATTGTATGAATTACATTTATTCATTGGGGGTAACTTGTGTTCTTTATGATCTAACCAGGTACTGCAAATTGAGGTCATGTAGTGGTTATCATTATTCTGTTAAATAAAAGATTGTTAAAAGTATATTTGCCAGTCTATTTCATAATATTTAAAGTAAAGAGTTACACATGTAAATTATATAAATTAAGAAATTAATGTAGATCATTGAAACGTACTTAGTGTGACTATTACAATATATATATAAACCAGAAAACCCACCCAGATCATAACAGTCAGAATTAATGATATAACACAAAACTGTTACTGTATAATCAGGTCATGACCAGGGTGCACTGCGAAGATCTGTTGCAGCAATATGTGAAGGTACATTAAATTACCCCAAATAAATTGTGTGACTATTTAATTAATTATCATTCTCACTAATGACTGTATTTTAAAACTACACTTCAAAACCTTAATGTATGATTTTTATTTACTTGAGATCTTATGACCGATCATGATCAAGATGGTATGATCTATAAAACTATTAAAGATTACTCTTTCAGAATTAAATGTATGATACATTACATCAATACCAACTATCACATGGTGAATTTCAGCTGTTCAACAAGACAGTAAAAATTATAATTAGCCTCATAATATAATTGGCTGCAGCTCAAATATACTCAGGATTTTGGTGCAGAAATGCCATGTAGGGTATTTGCTTTTCAATAAAGGGTAGGCATATAAACTTGAGGTTCTTTCATCATTAATTTAAATACAAAATTAAATCAATAGCAATGAGATTCTTATTGTAATATGTAAATCATAAATTATAATGTTAGAAAATAGGTTCAGTCATCGACTGGCTAGCCAAGCTTATTTATTAATTTAGGTCGTAATATCATGAACACCAATAGAAGTAACAAATTCTGGATTATACTCTAGAATTAACAAAGCAAAGCGAATGGTGTAGGAGGTAAATGGGATTTTATTATGCCCTGTAACATCACTAATTACCCAAGAACAAAAGCATTAAGATATTCTCTTATAATTTCAGTAAACCTTGTACGCATTTATCAGTGACAATATGTCCTTTAATATATGATCTATTTAATATGGTGGATTTTCTGGTACTATGTATGACAAATATCAATGGCATAGTTAGGTTAAATTATATAATTAACATTTATTTACAACTCCATCAGTATTAGATAAATAATTGATTAATACAATACTTACAAAATTAAATAAACAATAAATAAAATAAAAGCCTATCACATATACTTGTTTCTATACCTGGATAATGTACATGGATTAGGTTAATAAATAAATAAAATAAAAAAACCATCATATGTACTTGTTTCTATACATGGATAGTGTACCTGAATTCCAAATGAATACAATATAAGATTTTCTCACAAATGAATTTGATTTTAGCTCCTTATAGGAGACAGGATGAGTTTAAACATCTAGTCAATAATTTCTCCAATATGTCAATATCAAAACCAATGGACCTATACCCCAGATTTATAATAATAATAATAATAATAATAATAGCAATAACAACAACAATAATAATAATAACAATAACAACAACAATAATAATAATAATAATAATAACAACAACAACAATTGGTATTGATAAACCTGCGAAAGTTGGCCATAATGTGATAATGAATCAAAGAGGGAATTTGAACCTCAACTGAGTTGGGAATATCATCATTTGAATGCCCTTTGTATAGCTGGTAACTGAACATGCGAGATCAACTTAAAGATGAGGGAAACAATGTAAACACCATAATGTATGGAGATTCTGCTCAAACATATATTTATACAACAAAGAGAAATGATATCTGTACAGATGTATTCATCCACACATAGGAATAACAAAGCATTAAGTGCTCTGTGGATTTTTTAACCATCATCAGGCTGACAAGCACAATTACAAACTAATACCGTACAACATTATAAAATAGTGTTAACATTTATTTTCCAAATAAAAGAGACATAAGGTGATCCTCCTCAATAAATCTGTTAAATTAAGAGACATTTGCAGTATTACTAAAGTGAATCAGGACATAAAATGAAATAAATATTTCAGTATAATAAACGACTAAGATAATAATCAACTCTGCCTAAAGCATAGGTGAAATAATAATACATAGTAAATATAATATGAGTATAGGTACAGAACCCTGAAAAGACACACAGGATTAAGCCATGTGATGTTTGATGCATGTTATAAATTCATTAAGTAATTATTAAACCTTTACACAAGTGCTGTTTCCTAAAAATTGATTTTTTTCAATTTCTATATCATATGTTTAATTCATTTAATCTAAATTGATAAATAATTATTTTAGACCCAATAAAATATATATGTGAACTTCATACAAATATAGAGTAATATATAATATGAACCATAATACACCCAGGTCTCATTTTATGCGGATTTTTTAAATGTGATTTTGAAGTTATGCGATTCATGTTTCTTCTTAATATCTTTGTATGCGTTTTTCTTTTATGTGATAAAAATTATTAAATCAGAAGTCGAAGTCTGATAATGCGCTATTACTTTAAATATTATAAATTTCATCCACTCACACGTCATATTTAAAGTAATAACACATTATCAGAGTTCAACTTTCATCTAATAATTTCAATATTTTCAGCACTTTATAATAGTACTATAATATATTTTATACAATAAAGAAATTCATAATTCATTTAAAATCAGAATTTCCCCATTTTATATACACATGTTAAATTTTACAAGATTATAATGTAAATCTGTTCAAATGTTATAGATGCCTATACTATGCATGTTGTTAGTTTTGCATTTTAAATCACATTCTATTTTTGCTTTTTAAAAAAGAATATGTAATCAATTAATCATTTAGTGTCCACAAGTAATAAATTTTACAAGACTATAATGTAAATCTGTTCAAACATTATAGATGTGTATACTATACATGTTGTTGTTTTTGTATTTTAAATCACATTCTATTTTTGCTTTTTAAAAAATGAGTATGTAATCGAGTAATCATTTAGTGTCTGCAAGTTTATTTTTAAAAGGTGAATAACAGTGGTGGGCACAATTAAATTTGACAATTAAAAATTAAATCTGATTTTTAATTATAATTAATAATTTAAAAATTACATAATGTGATCTGAAATTAATGTGATGCAAAACAATGAAAATTGATTTTTAAATGGAATTGAAACTTAAAGACAAAAATAAGAATTTAATTTTTAATTGTTAGTTTTAATTAAATTTTGCCCAACAGTGGTGAGTAGGTGTCTTTTTATTATCATAAGTCTAAGTTCTTATTTTTATTTTAAACTTTTAGTTTACCCTAATGGAGAGGAAAAAACACCCAAGAAAATGAATTTCTTTGGAAACAAAAATTTCAATTTTAGATCACTTAGTGAAATGGGAAGGATCAACAGCGATTAGAAAACATTTTAATTTGGGTGAGTCCACTATAAGAGCAATTAAAAAAATGAAGTTAGCGCTAGTTGTATTTCCTCTTGTGATGAATCTGATGTCTTACCAGTTTACAAATGAACCTGCATGTCATCAAATAATGATAATGATTAAAATACTATACATGTATGAAAAAATGTAAAATACTGTAAGTTACATATAAAAATATATTGTTTTGAGTAAAATTAAATACTGTAGTTAATAAAAAAGTAATAAAAGTTTGTCTTGTATCAATTTTTTTCAAATTTGAAATTTTTTATTAGTCATATTTTATTTCCTTATTTTTTTTTTTATGTGAATTTTAAAGTAATTTTATGTTGTTGCTTTGCTTTTATGTGATTTTTGAAAATTACAGTATGTATGTCCCATTTTTCAAGGTAAGTTAAGACTATTTTTGTGTGATTTCTTTTGTGCGCATTTTCTGATGAACTTATCTACTGCATAAAATGAGACCCAGCTGTATATAATATGAACTAAAATAAAGCACACTAGTTTAAATTTAAATACATAATATTTCAAATATATTGAAAATTTCCAATAAAATGAATAACATTTTCTTACTACCTAATGCACAACATATAAATTAAATAGTTTTTCAATTACAACATATAGAATTTTGTGAGTTTGGGTGTATTTCCCTTCATTCCTACCCATAATGAATATTTCATAATTAATTGATTCACTTGTAGGCTCTCTTAATACTTGGATAATTTTAAAAGATATGACATATAATTTTAATTAAAGTATTCCTCAATGTTAATAAACTTCATTATGTAGGAGTTACTCCAAAGTTAAAATATTTCACTACTTTTAATTTATTTAGTCAGTGTCGAAGAATGGTTGTCCAAGCAAATAATTATGACAGTTATAAAATAATTTTCTGGTTAACTGTTATCTTCTTTAAGCAACTATATTATAATTTTAATAATAAGATAACTCACATAGCAGGAATGTTATCTTTAATATAAGATCAGAGCAGGTTATAGCTAATTCCTTATCATTCAGACACTGGCACATGAAAATTGTTAATATAGCATTTCACTCCATGCATATATAACACAACTATGTTTTAAAGTCATGAAAGTAATATATTCTATCCAATGTTAATAGTTTGTAAACAACAAAGAATATTTTTAGATAGACTGACTTTTAAAATTGTTATTTCCATTTTCGCAGTTGATAATTGTCCTTAAATCTTTTTCCTTTTTTTTTAAAGGAGTAGCTTTCCTGTTCATTATATTTTAATAGCAAAAAAAAAAATCTGCTCTTTACTCTTGCATTTTCTATAGCAGTTTTTAAAAGAAAAAAAGGATCTCTGAATGTTCTCTCTTTCTTTAACCAATTAGATTTCACTTTATTTACATACTTCTGTTAAAATGAAAGACAAGAGAGAAAAAAATGCATTTATCATCTTTTATCAACTAATTCAAGTTAAATTAACTAAATAGTTTTAACCAAACTAAATAATCTTTAGGATTATTTAAAGAGAAAAACAAATAATGAGTATTTGTTTTTATTTATCTTACTAAACTTGATGTAATATACTGTTGGTTTTTTGAAGGTTAAGCACAGATTATCTAACTCAGTGATTGGAACAAAAATAAAACTAATATATGAAAAAATATATAATGAGCAAAGCAAAAATGAAACTACACAATCTCATCATTAAGTCAATTTGAATATAAGTATATCAAGTATATACAAAGTTTTAGCTATGATAATCAAGTTATCTAGAAGAAGATAGAGAAATTTTAAATCAATTCCACCAAGCTATATATTTGTACCCAAATATAAGGTTACAATATATATATATGTGTGTGTAAACTTATGAGATTTTATACTTCAATAAAAGTAACAGATTAAATTATACATACAATATACAGCTGAAGGATGATATAATTATTCATTACCAATATAAGCTCAATCTGGACTAATAAAAATTTAATTGGTCATCTCAGCCTCAGGGTGGCCTTTGAGCATTCCATCGTCAGATTTTCAATTGAATAGACAGTTGAAGAGTTGGAGTGAGGAATAGATTGAAGCCTGTCCATTAAAATATGAAGATTGGCTATCTTAATATATATCTGAGCACTTATAGCATATATGTGTAGATATGGTAATCTGGACCAACTGGCGATTGCTGGTTTAGCATGAAATACGTATATTGGTGATTATTTATCTTTTTGACATATATGTGTTCAAGTGTATCAGTGTTATGAGATAGAGTGGAGAGTGATGGGTGGTGTGAAAGTCTGTGCTCATATACCCTATATATTATCATTTATTGGAATTTTCTGAGCTTGAATATTGTAGAGTGATAAATATAATTTTATGTTAAGTAGATTTTTATTATATTAAGCTGTAGCCATATCATAATCATGTTTTAATCTTGTAGATTGATCCATGAATAATCAATGTTTTAATATAAATATCTTTTGTACAATTCAGATACACGCAGATTTTTTTTAATATTATGAAATGTAAAAGACAACTGTAGGTTTAGCAATGAAAGCCACATAAAATATGATGAATACAATGTTCCTTATCTGATTAAATCAGATGGATCTGAAATCTTTAACCTCCAACTGCTAATAGTATTTATTGACTGCTATTAAATAGTTATGTGAATTGATATAGGACAAGATACCTGAAAATAAAATTCTAAATCAGTGTATGACTTGAAAATATTTTTAGTGTTGACCTAGCTGAAATTAAACTCCATATATACTATAAAAGCTCTTATGATTAAGATTGATAAATTATGCTAATATTTGGGGAGAAAATTAACATTTCAAATTGAATTTCAATCTTTTCAGAGGAGGTTGAGAAAAATTAAGTCAAGTGGTGTGGAGATAACTATTATTGAAAGATACATTTTATTATATTAGAAAATATTTGTAAAGAAAAAATCATATTTGCATTTTAATAAAACAATAGTAACATTGTAATTTGTTAACTCAATAATAACATGGTAATTTGTTAACAATTGATTTATTTACTAAAACAAAATTTTCTGAAAAAGTGTCTATATAATAGGATATTTTAAAATATAATATATAATATTTTTAAGAAACAATGCAATTTTTTATTTCACCTTTTAACATGCATAAATGTGCAAATGCAACACTAGAAATAGTGTTAGAAAGGATTCAAAATCTTTTTTATTGCACCAATTTATAACCTCCAATATTCTGCTCACGTAACATATTTTTTATGCTGATACAAATAACATAAATATCTTACAATATTGTTAAAATTAATTTCATCATATTTTAAAAAACTATTGTTAAATTTAACTGTAAATATTTTGATCATAAAATACTAACAGTAATAATATTGTATAAAAAATAATGATGAAAATGAAATCATACCATAACATCTTTTGGAAATAGTTGAAAATGTTAGTAAATTTTAACATACACAGATGCAAATGAATATTTGTTTTACATAATTATACTTTAATGGGGGGCTAAAGATAAAATAATTAATGGCATCTGTTATTTCATTTTTGTGTCAGGATTGTTCAATTGAAAATTCTTATAGATATCATTCTATTGCTTGCTCATTTAAAAAAAATCACCTAACTAGGATATGTATTGATTTTTGAAAATTATTTATGTCAAAGAAATGGAGTTATTGGTAAACTTATCAACAATAATCAAGTGTTATCACTTGATATATACATCACCTTTTTTGTACTGAGAATTTGAAACGCATGATTGAAAATAATTGAAAAATGTTTTTGCATTTAAATTATTTCAAGTTGAGCAAAAAGAAATTTTAAAACTGAAAGATAGTTTTGAAGTTAAATTCCTTCAATTAATAATAAATATCACCAATGTGTTCAATAGTATAAACAAAGAAAGGTACTTAGAAGAAGAGCATATATATTTTGTCTAATTTTGGTAAATTTTGAGTAAAAGAATTAGTGTGCATCTTTT
This sequence comes from Epiperipatus broadwayi, assembly GCA_028023455.1. Taxonomy (NCBI): domain Eukaryota; kingdom Metazoa; phylum Onychophora; class Udeonychophora; order Euonychophora; family Peripatidae; genus Epiperipatus; species Epiperipatus broadwayi. Next base: position 782,358 of record JAQFVV010006462.1, on the reverse strand, counting down.
TTTCTTTTTTTTTTTAGAACGTATATCTGTCATTAAGTATAAAATAAGCTTAACCTAGACCACTTGTAAATTAGTAGATTGTTTGTGATCTAAACTTTTTTGGAAGTTTTTTTGTTTTTGACAATTAATATTTCAACGATTCAAAACAGTTGAAATAAATTACTGATAATTATATTATTAAAAAATGTGAAATGCATCATGAATTTGCATGTCATCCTTACATAGAGGCCATGTTAATCTTCTATGTATCATTCCAATTTAAAAATATGTACTCATTTTTCATCTTTATATTTCTTGGTAATATTTGTAAGAATTGCGTCACAATGTCCTCTTTAATTTTAAATATAGAAAATGTAACTAAGGGATAAAGAAATAATCCATTATTTTAGAGATGTAAATGATATGTTAATAATTGGAAACAAAAGAGCTATGAATAATCTTTATAATGATTTTATTAACTATATATCTAGGTTTATTTTTATAAAAGAAGAATTTATGATTAATGTACATTTTGAATACTGAAATAAATGATAATAGTATTAACAAAATATTATTGAAAGAAGCATTTTTATTAGTCATTCATTAGACTTGAGATTATCCACTTAATAAATAATATTTCTATAGGGTAATTTTCACAATGCCACTCTCATTCAAAATAGGGACTAGTTTCTATCCATTTTTAACATCTTGTGGAGGGGTACCAAAGACATATGAAAAAGATGTATGATCCCAAGAGTCTAACGAATGGTTAATAAAAATTATTAATATGGTTTGTGTCAAAGACTTGTGGGCAGTAAGTTTGCCACATCATTTAAATTATATTAATTTTCTATCTATATATACTGAAAAATGATAAAGATATGTATAAGAGATTGTAATCTAAGCCAACTGATGAATGCTGGTTCAGCAAAAAATGTACATTTTGAAAGTCATACATTTTTTTCACATGTCTTTGATCATATGTTTATGATTATGTCCCTCCTCAAAATGTTAAAAGTGGATAGAAATTAGTTCTTACCTTGCATAAGAATGGTGTATTAAAATTATACTTCAGAAATATTATTCATTAAGTATTTTTGTATTGAATTAATATAATATTGTTATTGAATAATCTATTTAGGTGTTTGTTATTTATTTAGTTATAAGAATTTTGTAAATATTTCATGTTTGATTTTATTAATTATTAAATATCTCAAAATAAAGTAAAAAAAAAAACAACATTAAACTTTAAATCTAAAACTTACCAGAAAATACTACTTTTTTTTTTTTTAAAAAGTTATTTACATTGAAATACATAAATGTTGAAAATTAATGTATATCAATTTATGCATATGTAAACAAAGGAATAATTGGAGAATTTCCGTGTAATATCTAGAAAAAATTATCCATTTATGATGTTGGAAGATATCTGTTGTGTTTTATGACTTAATATCTATAATATAAACTACATTTATAATTTAACTTATTTAATATTTTTATTTGGAGATTATTATAAGAATATGCAGTTCATGGTTCCACTGTCCTTTTCTTGCTCACACAATATATCATTGTCAGGTTGTTGTTTATTGGGCTTGTTTTGTTGTTGGTGTTTTACTTCTTTCCTTTTGTTATTTCAGCTTGATGACCTTGACATCAAGGTAATGGTGGTTTACTGCTATATGTTATCTTGACTCTTGAAGACTTCTGTACTTGATTCTCACTCATTCCTGCTCCACTTCTGCTGTTGTCTTAACAGCTGCAACTGAGATTAAACACTAATTGCAAGTCATACCATACATATATAAGCACATATAAAGTGCAGCTTTCATGTATATGTTATCTTACTCCCTTTTGTATTCTGGAAAGACTTGTCTAATCCTTCTAACACAATGCTACAAGTAGTGTGGTGGACCAACAGCATTGTATTCACAACTAGGCTGTCTTTTTCTGATCTGCTTATGAAATTATTAGCTTGTACAATTTAGCTAGGGCTGTGTTATGTATTGTAAAATATGTCTGCATTGTTGTGTTAACTGGTATCTACTGCATGCCATTGTTCATGTGTGTACTATCATTTCTTTTATTACAATGTTTATACTCTTGGTATGGATTTAAAAAATATGCAGATTTTTATGAGAACATGGATGGCTGAAGAGTTGGAAGGTGTAGCTTGTCCATTAAAGTTTGAAGATTTGCCATCTTAATATAAAATGAGCTCTTTTTGTATATATGTGTGGGAGATTGTGATTTGGACCAACTGATGAGGGCTAATTCAGCAGGAAATGTGTATATTGGAGATTATTTATTCTTTTCACATGTATGTAATCATGTGTATTGGTTGTATGAGATAGTATGGATAACTGTGCAGAGCTTGAATTTCTGAATTCATGTCACTTCTGATTACATTAAGTTTAATATAGACAATATATTTGTATCTGAATATTACATATTCAGCCTGTTTTCTCCCTATCTCTCTTTTGTGTGTGTAAATGGATATATTGAAGTCCTATGTGAGAAAGCTCAGACTGGCTCAAAATCAACATAGGTGTGACAATAATAATGACATCAACAAGGGATTTGAGTGTTCCATTATCAGATTTGCAATGACATGGATGGCTGAAGAATTGGAAAGTGTAGAATATTGAAATTTGTCAATAAAGTTTGAAAATTATTTAATATAAACTGAGCACTGATTGTATATGTGTGTGTGGGAGATAATGATCTGGACCAACTGATGAGTGCTGGTTCAGCATGAACTATTTATATTGGAGATTATTAATATTTTTCAGATACATGTGGTCATGTGTATTGCTTGCATAAGATAAAATGGATAGCTATGCAGAGCTTGAAAGTCTGAGTTCAATCCCCTTCTAATTACATATAATAATTAGTGAAATATTTCTTTCAGTGAATTTGTTAGATAACCATCAATTAAAATTGATAATACCAATCTGAACAAATTGCTGTTATAATGAACAATAGCTTTTTGTCTGAATTTATTTAGAGACAAAAAACTAGTGTTGAATACTTGAACAAATACTCGATACTACCGTTTTAATTGCTAATTCTCTATCAACATCATTGATGATTTTATTTCTCTAGTAATACCATAATTTCTCTTATTATTTATTTACACTGTAATTTTTCATGAAAAGATTGAACATTTTGCCTGTACATATCTATACATAGATTTAAAAAAAAGATAAGTAGCTTATTGCAGAGCAAGTATATATATATATAACAACTTTTCGTAATCAGACAATAAAGGAAAAGACTTTTTTTTTTATATTTGTTAAATGATAAATGGTGAGGATTAGATAATTTTCCAGATTTGTTTCGCTAATATTGAAAAGTTATTAGTGGTAGTTGTGGACCAGGTTTAAAAAAAATTTCTGTATTTATCCAGCTCATATTTGAATCAGAGTCATTGCATGCAGATAGACATTATAAAAAATTGCCTACATTTATTTAAAATTATAAAAAATATTGACCTAAATTATTTTACAAGTTGGTAGAAACAAGCTATTATAATAAATTAAGTTTTAATAATGATATTTTATTACTTTATAAAGCTTGAAACATTAATAGGTATAAGTTAGTTAAGATAGTAATGTAAATTGTGTCTATCCTTTTATTCATAAAAGTCACAAAAGTGTGTTGTCTTTAAAAGTTAAAAAAAAAAAGCTACTAATAAATATCATAGATTGACGCAGCATTTTTTTATTTTTTATTTACAGATATATGAATTTGATTATGTTACATTATTATCAATTGTAAAACAGTGAATTAGTCAATTGCTTCAGCGTTAAAATTTAATTAAATTAATAAATGTATTTTAAAATTGAATTTGCCTATATATTATAAAAAATAAGTAATTTATTAAATAACAATATTATATCACCACTACAATAATTCTAATAGTTTTTACGTGTGTGTTGGACATAAATATATTTTAAATTACACATGTAAAAAGATAGAAGGAAATTACAAATTATAATTCATGTTTGGCAAGAATTTTCTTAATATAAGATCACCTGATTCTCTCCTGGAAATTCACAATTTAAAAAAAAACAAATATGAGTATGAATGTGAATATATCACTATATATATATATATATCATGTTTCCAGGGTTATATGATGTAAATAAAATAGTTTTTTGGTTAAACCATGTGTTATTGTTGCTTTCTAACATTTCAATGAAATAGCATCTGCCATTGTTAATGTTAACTTTTTAAGAAAATCATTTGATCTCAAATAGTAACAAGATTGAGTGTGAGGTAAAGAGTGAGATTGAGCATGAAGTAATTGAGCATTTCAAAATATGTGGATTAACAAAATATTTACTTTCTTCAGTTTCATCATTAATTTGTTTTCAAGTTTATATTAAATGAAAGAAATAAAACAAGTGGTCTCCATGAAACTGGAATATATTGTACTTCATCAGCTCTATCTTAATCTCATTATTTGAGATCTAATTCTTTTTCTTTGAAAAGTTAACCTTGACAATGGCCAATGCTATTTCATTGAAATGTTGGGAATAAAGCAAAAGTAATACATTGTTTAACCCAAAAACTATTATATATATATATATAATGTTATGTATTTAAAAATATTCTTAACTCAACTTTTAATGAAAAACTGAAACAATAAAATTTTAAAATAAAAAGTCAAATAAATAAAAATTTATTCATACAAATTTCTATTACAGTGAAAGAACAAAATTCTAGTCAATTTTTTTATATTTTGCTTAGTGATGTTAAATGCTTAGCAGAGAAGATTGAGTTGTTGTTTTTTTAACTAGTCTTGTCTTCCATGGTCATAGTTTACTGCTGAGAAGTTGATTGTTGTTATAATACATTTGATATATTACACAATGAGCTTATTAAAAGTTATTATATTCCTTTAATTCAATTTTAAGAGTTTCTAGGTATATAGTCTATACACAAAATCTTCTTTATCTGAGAATAAGGGATTTGGCAGCATGTTTTAATTTCTGTAATAGATCATTGTTTCATTTATTTGTTATTGGATATTAAAAATATTCATATTTATGATGCAATATTGTAGATGGAAAAGAATCCATCAACTTAGTGTCAGTCATTGACTCAACTTGCTCATTTTGTTTGTTCAGTATGACAAGAAAATGAAAGTTATGATTGAATCAAATATCTATTTTAATAAATTCTATAAAATAATTTTTAATTTTTTGAATGAATCATAAAGATAGTATTTTAATTAAAAAACAAAACAATTGTATTGATATTGTAAACTAAGGCTTCATAATATATCAATTAATATAACCTTTATGTTCATGGTCTAGGATTGGAGTCCAGACTGGGTAAACTTTGAAATTTTTTTCATAATGAAACTTGAGAATTTTTTTTTTTTTTTGAATAGTCAACCCTTAGTCAATACATCCAGTAAGTGTGTGTATATATATACACACACACTTACTGGATGTATCTAACTAATAATAACTAGAGAATAAATATTCCAGATCTTAATCAAATAAATATCAATGCATTGCATGTATGAATATAAAACTATAATATGATGCAACCATCAGCTGTGGTGGAAAAAAAGATTGTACTCTTATAGATAATGAGGCTTAATTTATTTTACCTTTAATGAATAGAATCATCACTTTTATTTATTTCAGTTCATTTCAAGGCCTGACCAACTCTGTGAAAGCTTATAACAGGCATATAATTTAGCAGCCTTTCTTGGCTTCAGAAATATTTGGGACATGCTAAAAATATATTTCCATTATTATTATTTTTTTATATAGACTTTGCATTTGTTATGATTTTGAGATAAATGCTATAGCAATTTTTCAAAGAACATTTCTAACTTGTTGCAAATGATCTTAATGGAAATTATATTATATATATATATATTGCTATGACTACTAATATATGGTATGGCTGAAGATCTATCAGCCCCGTATAGCTATTTGAGTTGGATAGCTGGGTTTGAAGACATATAGATGTCTGAAAATTTCAGATTTTCCACTCAATAGATAACTTTTAGTTAAGTGCTTAGCTTTGGGTTGGTATTTTTAGATCTAGTGTCTGAACCTACCCTGACACCTCTCTGAGGAGTGCCAAAGCACGAAACCATGGTCAGGGGTTTGGGGAAGGGTTCCTGACAGAGATATTTTAAGTGCTGGCTCTGGCTAAGCATTTATCATAAAGCTTGTAGAGGAATTGGCAATCCTCACTGTTTATAACTTACAAGCTTAAGAGATAGGGTCATGTGATCTATGAATTGATCTATGACTCTTATTTTGACTATTTATAGTCTCTGCCAAAAGTCTTATGCAATTTTATATTACTATGACTACTAATATATGGTATGGCTGAAGATCTATCAGCCCCATATAGCTATTTGAGTTGGATAGCTGGATTTGAAGACATGTAGATGTCTGAAAATTTCAGATTTTCCACTCAATAGATAACTTTTAGCTAAGTGCTTAGATTTGGGTTGGTATTTTTAGATCTAGTGTCTGAACCTACCCTGACACTTCTCAGAGGAGTGCCAAAGCATGAAACCATGGTCAGGGGTTTGGGGAGGGGTTCCTGACAGAGATATTTTAAGTGCTGGCTCTGGCTAAGCATTTATCATAAAGCTTGTAGAGGAATTGGCAATCCTCACTGTTTATAACTTACAAGCTTAAGAGATAGGGTCATGTGATCTATGAATTGATCTATGACTCTTATTTTGACTATTTATAGTCTCTGCCAAATGTCTTATGCAATTTTATATTGCTATGACTACTAATATATGGTATGGCTGAAGATCTATCAGCCCCATATAATTATTTGAGTTGGATAGCTGGGTTTGAAGACATGTAGATGTCTGAAATTTTCAGATTTTCCACTCAATAGATAACTTTTAGCTAAGTGCTTAGCTTTGGGTTGGTATTTTTAGATCTAGTGTCTGAACCTACCCTGACACCTCTCTAAGGAGTTCCAAAGCACGAAACCATGGTCAGGGGTTTGGGGAGGGGTTCCTGACAGGGATATTTTAAGTGCTGGCTCTGGCTAAGCATTTATCATAAAGCTTATAGAGGAATTGGCAATCCTCACTGTTTATATATATATATATATATAACTTTATACTAAAAGGAAATATGCCTATGTGTTTTAAAAGGAAGATTTTTAATAAATATGTTTTACCAGTTCTTACTTATGAATCTGAGCTTGGACACTTAATAGAAGAGCAATACAGAGACTTCAGATGACTCAAAGAAGTATAGAGAGTTGCATGTTAGGAATAACAAGAAGAGATCAAAAACCCAATATATGGGTAAGAGAACAAACAGGTGTTACTGACCTCATTGAAAAAATTAAAAGACTGAATTGGACATATTGCTAGAAGATATGATAATAGATGGACAATTAAAACCTTAAACTGGAGTCTAAGAGATTGTAAAAGACCCAGAAAGAGACAACATGTGAAATGGATGGATGAAATAAGTAAGTGTGCAGGGGTGATGTGGAGAAGATAAGCTAAAGATCAGAGAAGATGGATTGAATTTGGAGAGACTTTCATCCTGCAGTGGATTGATAATGGTTGATGATGATGATGATATAACTTTCAGGGAAAATACCAGTGGGGACAAAGAAATGCTAAATCAATTTATAACATTTTTTTTCATTAGCAAATTGTTGATTAGAGACATGATGTTAATTGCAATTTTCAAAGAATATATCTGTTTGTAAAACTCTATATATATATTGTTATATATGTGTGAATATGTATAGATAACAGATACAAGAATATTGAAGAATTTAATATTTTGATAAAAATAGAAACTAAAATGCTTAAGATAACATAAGTGAGGATAAAAAAAAGTAAATGGAAAACATTTCAAGAATTCCATTTCCATAGTAAATAATGTGATAACAAAATGTTATAAAAAGAGGGTTTTTAAATATTTTTACATTAAGTAAAAAAAAAAAAAAAACATAGTACTTTCTATTATAAAAATGATATTTAAAATGGTAAACAATTCTTTAAACACTTAATTTTATTGCATATTTCAATAAACTTGACTGACATATATTGTTTCTAATTGTTAAAATGCTATTCCAAAATACTATCAATAGAAGAAATCTATTTTTCAATGTGTTCAAGCAGATGATATTTAAAAAGTAGATAATTTATAAAAATAAAAAAAATACTCAAGTTTAATAACTAAAAACATCAACTATGGGTGTGGGGAAAATGTTTATATTTCTGTAATTTTTGTCTATTGCCAAATATATGTTGTTCAAATCCATATTAGATAGAGAAATGGTAGCAACACTTATTAATGTTAAATTATGAAATTGTCCCAGTGCTTATCACTTATGAACTGTTTAGAATTAAAAATACTTCTTTCTATATAAAATGAATCCATGGTACTATAACTAACATGTATAACTGAAATATTGAAAAAATATCATTACTCCAAAACCAACAAATTTGTAAATTTTTCTAACTTTTTTAAGTCATCCACTATGAAATTGCAAATATACAAAAATGGTATAGTTTGTAACACACTCATTAAAATGTGTTTACCTATAAGCTATGTGAAAATCTGTAATAGATATTAATTTCAACTATACACAGTATATAAAATCAAAAATTTTGCAATTATAATTTTAAATTTTTACTTCCAAAAGAAATGACATTAGAAAAAAATTGATGAAAGCTTCTAATATTTAACATATGTAACGCTATTGCAAGGCATCAAACATATATGCTAAAAGTAATCTTTACAGAATAGTTGAATTGTTAAAGAAAATCAAATGATTTTATCCATTACTGTTTCTCAACTCTTTATAAAATATAAAAGCAAAAAGTTTGCAATTCTAAACAAATAGCAGTGAATCTAGAAAATTTTAAGTCTGTCACCGTGATATTATTAACAAATATACTCCTATAATTTATTTAGAGAAATTCATTGATATAAAATCATTTCTATGTTAAACATTTATCACTAAAGCAAACTTGCCATAGAGTAGCACCACCCAGTGAAATAATCAATGGAGTAGCCTGGATCACTAGTCTGGGAAGATTGAATAAGTAGATACTAGATAGGGATTTTATGCACAAACCTTTTACCATCCATCAATTACTATGGCTTGTACTAGGTGGCACTACTGTTTGGTGAGTTTGTTACTGTTTTAACAGCTTCTGTAAGCATAGGAAATGGTAATCATAAGATTATTTGGTGGTTTAAACATTTATCTTCTAAATATTAACAAGATGAACTTCATAATATCTTCTCGCTTTTATATCAGCATTTATGTCCAAAAAAAGAATTTGTGAACCAGCATTCTAAAAGATCACAAATTTCCTTAGTGAATTTTCTGCCATGTATACAGTGAAAGATTTTTTCACAATAAAGTAAATGTAAATAAAACATTTACTATACTTTCTTCAATTATATATAATATTGGCAAATAAAATTTAACATTTATTTATGACAATTTTTTTTTATCTTTATATAAAGGAATGTTTTCTAATGAATCACATTTAGATGACACTAATAAAATACATTTAAATATTGTTACAATTAATAGTGTTACATTTATTTTTTCTTTAATTATTATTTTTTTAAATCACAAATACAGAAATACTTTTTACCATTGTAAATATTTCATTGATTTTATTCATACTCTTAACATTACTGGTAATATAAAATGAGTCAAGAACCAAGTGTTGTGAAATAATATTATTTAATTTGTATATGTAATGTAAGATAAATAAAAACTATAAAAGAAATTCTGATATGAATAATTAATTAAGTTCCATAAAATTCACCCCCCCCCCAAGTGAAAGTAAAAGTTGCATTGAGAATCACTATTATTTGTAAACAGTATTTCACTCTTAAAAATATCAAAGCCTATTGTTAATGAATAATATTTCTGTAGTATAATTTTCACTATAACACTCTCATGCAAGATAGGAACTAGTTTTATAAACATCTGACCAAGGTCATGTGGAGAAAGATGTATGATCCTCAATGTATATATTTCATGCTGAACCAGCACTCATCAGTTGGCCCAGATCACATTCTCTTATATATGTCTTTATCATTGTTCAGTCTATATAGATAGGAAATTACTACAGTAAATGAGTGGTGGTTCGGTACAAAATGTGCAAATTGCAGATATACATCTTTTTTACTTGTCTTTGGTCATATGTTTATGATTATATCCCTTCACAAGATATTAAAATCTATTGTTATCTTAAAAGTTATTGGGGGGGGGGGGGATCTTATTCGTTTACAGTTTCATCAGAAATATAATTTTACTTTTGGAATCTAAAAAATTTTACATTAAATATATATATTAATTTTTTGTATTCTTTAATAAAACGTTTTTTCTGTCTGTCTGTCTGTTCATTTAACCTTTTATTTTTTTATTATTAAATCATCAGTTAAAATATGCATTTTGTCACCTAATAAAAACATTCATAATCATTTATTTTTATAGCATTTAGAGTGCTATATATACATAATGTATAATAACATTTACATTAAATTATAATTTTAGTTTCAATCTCCTAAAATAATGTTTACACAAATATGTTAACCGTGTCATTCAATATTATATAATTCAAGTCAATTTTTTCAGTTGTCAAAATTCTTTTTTATATTTATTTACTTTATCATAAAATATCATTTAATAGAATTTAGCTTTTTGATTTTTTTTTTTTTTTTAAATATAAAAAGCTAGATCTGTTAATACTAAACTGGAGAATTTACAAACAAATTACCTAACAATATAAGTTTCCATTCTAAGTGGCATAGCAAATTCCTACTTTATTTTCAAATGAACCGAGAAAACACCATTATGATCTATATTATTCTTATTATTATTTGCATCAGTGCTTTTATCAAAAGAAAATTAAAATTAGAATATTTTTACTGCTTCACCAGTCAAATATTTTGTGAAAAGCCAGAAATCTAGCTAGTGAAGAAATGCAATATTATATTCATTGTATAGACATAATGTGGCATTTCATAAACTTTAATAGTTTTTTCAACATAAGTTCAATGTGGGAAATAATCAAGTTATAAAATACTTTCAGTTGATAATTCTAGTATTATGTTCTCATTCTTTGTAGAAAATATTCATAAATAAAATTCAACTGTTAGATAAAAAAAAAAAGATTTACTTGAAAAAAAATTGGAAGATCAGTTAATTTATGTTATCCAAAAATGGAGTGAAACAATTGATTTTTTTTATTGTTATCTTTACTGTAGAAAATTGTTTAATAACTTTATGTTTATATATTAATGTAATACACATGAATGTTCCTTCATTTGAAAACAATGGTAATATTATGATTATAAATGTTTATGCATGTTATATGTGTTATGATAATTTTAAAGATATTAATATATAGGAGTCATACATTAATGTCCACATAAAAGTTAAATCTAACAAAAAAGTGAATTAATGTTTGAAGAAATTTTATCTTTCAGTTTCAACTGTGAGAATTCATCATTTAATCAATATATTATGATTGAGGAATTAATTTTCATTAATTGATTGCAAGTTGCATGAGATAATATCATTGGACTAATAAAATGAGTTTTCTAGACCAATTATCAGTTTTTAATATGAGATATTTAAATCAATTATCAGTTGAAGGAACACATCTCTGGATCCATATTATATATATATTTTTTTAGGTTGATTATCCATTTGGTGAGATAGCAATAGTGGATTCATAAAATGATATGTTTAGATTGATTAACAGTTGAATGAGATCACAAAAGTAGACTTAAAAAAGATTTCTAAGTTGTTCATTTCTTGAGTGAGATTAGAATAGTGAATTCATATAATGAGATTTTTAGACAGATTATTTATAAGGTGAGGTCATAGTGATGAACTATTAAAACAAGATTTATGTATTGATAGCTGAGTGAAATCACAGCAATGGATTTTTGAGATTTTTACACTGATTATCCTTTGAGTGAATTGGAGGTTGATTATGTGTAGGTAGATTATCAGATGGGTGAGATCAAAATTATCTTATTTTTAATGCAAAACAATAATTTTATATAGCTTTTAATTCTTTTTTTATTTTTAGAATAATAGCTATACTAACCAAATTTACAAAAATGCACATAGAGAGCGTACCAATAGCTCTAACAAGCTCGTAAATTAACAAGTGCGGTTATGAGAAATATTTAAAATCTCTATCCAGAACACTCTTATCTCCAGACCATGGTTTCGGGCTTATGGCCCACGTCAGTGGAGAGCTAGAATATTCGGACACTAGACCTAAAATATCAACTCAAAAAACCAGCACTTATTTCAAACGTATATTAAGAAGAAACCTGAATTTTCGGACATGAAAATGTCTTAAATCCAGCTATCTACTAAATAGCTATATGGGACTGAAGTATATTCAGATCTACCATATTCTAATAGGCTCACATAGCCAAACTAAAGGTAAAATTATAATAATTAATAAAGCAAGTCATATATAACATGACATTATTTTATGAGCTTGTAATTAAAAATGACATAGAGAGCGTACAATAGCTCTAACAAGTCGAAATTAAAAGTGGTTATGGAAATATTTAAAATCTCTATCCAGAACACTCTTATCTCCAGACCATGGTTTGGCTATGGCCCACGTCAGTGGAGAGCTAGAATATTCGGACACTAGACCTAAAATATCAACTCAAAAACCAGTGGGCCATAAGCCCAAACCATGGTCTGGAGATAAGAGTGTTCTGGATAGAGATTTTAAATATTTCTCATAACGCTTGTTAATTTAGAGTTGAAGATGGTCTCTCTATTGCATTTTTGTAATTACAAGCTCATAAAAGTAATGTCATGTTATATATGACTTGCTTTATTAATTATTATAATTTTATTTAAGGTTTGGTATGCTGAGCCTATTAGAATATGGTAGATCTGAATATACTTCAGTCCCATATAGCTATTTAAGTTAGATAGCTGGATTTAAAGACATTTTCATGTCCGAAAAATTCAGAGTTTCTTCTTAAATATACGTTTGAAATAAGTGCTGGTTTTTTGAGTTGATATTTTAGGTCTAGTGTCCGAATATTCTAGCTCTCCACTGACGTGGGCCATAAGCCCGAAACCATGGTCTGGAGATAAGAGTGTTCTGGATAGAGATTTTAAATATTTCTCATAACCGCACTTGTTAATTTACGAGCTTGTTAGAGCTATTGGTACGCTCTCTATGTGCATTTTTGTAATTACAAGCTCATAAAAGTAATGTCATGTTATATATGACTTGCTTTATTAATTATTAACCAAATTTAATACAGTTTAACTACAATTATTGAATATATTTCATTTAATATAAATATGAGCAGTGAACTTCTTGTGTGTTATTGTTGTTGTTATTTAATAGTCTAAGCCAATAGTGAACACGAAAATAATTTGAAAATTTAATGTTAGAATTTGACAGAAATGTAATATTAATATTGTCAAAATCATTCATTAGGGCTGTTTGAATATTATTTCTAACCAAAACTTTTAAAAAGTATTTAAAAATAAGAAAATCGCTGCTCTTAAATTATCTTTTATATAATAATTAGCACATTAAACTTCCATATCATTACCTGGGAATTCAAATCTAACCGAATCTTAGAAATTTTTCAGGCCATAACCAGTTTATTCTTTTTGGCATAGCTGTCACATAACCACCCAGCAGTGGTCAGTAAATGGTTATCTAAAAACTTTTAGTTAAACAAAAAAAGCTGTGTAATGACTGATCAAGTAAATGTCAATATATATATATAGTAATAATTTGAAGTGGTTTTAACTATTTATGCGGTAGCATCGATTTTCTATGAACCTGAATCCATGATTTACCTCTTTCCTATTTTGCTATTAAGAAATATGGGTAAATGAACAAATAAAAAATATATGAATTTTTTAAACTTGAAGAATTCAAGCTTTCTTTTTTATTACAGAAATTTTATAACTTTAAAATAAAAAATGAAGTATTTTGAGGTGACAAAAGCAAAATTTGTTAGGTTCCTCTGGTAACATATTGTCTTTGTATTTACATGAAAATATTCGTGTAATATTTAAGAATTAGTTATATTTTTAATCAATAGATGGAATTTTAAGTTGTTGTTGTTGTTGTTGTTTTTTTTAAAAAAAAAAACTTGTTTATATAATAAAAAGGATGCCCATACAAGAAGCATCTCCAGAGTGGGAAAACTTTACTTGATGTCAGCTGCAAGATGAGCAAAATCTTTAAATAATTATTTTATTTAAAATGTTATAGTTATAATATTTAATATTTATAATGACTAGATTTTAATTTAATTTTTTTTATCTAATTTGAAATCACATGCAAACAATAAATAATGTTAAACTACGTAGTTCTAAAAATATTTTTGTTTAACTTCAAATTATTGCAAATTTGGTTGCAATTTTTTCATCAAGTTATGAGTTATAGAAAGTTGTAATCATTTTAAATATAGTAAAAAAAAATTTGAAGATATATATATTTAACATCATATTTATCATATCTCACCTTGCCTTCAAATAATGGACTAGTCCAAAGTCCATCTTATCTAGATCGGATTGAGCATTCATTGCCATGAACCTATGTGTATACTGATAAATAACACACAGCCAATGGCAAGAATGGACCAGCCAATAAATGAAGATGCTCATTGAATCCAAATTTTTCCATTAAGAATAAGGATCTGGCAATAAATAATCAGTCTTTTTGAAGGTAGTATCAGAGAACTATTGTCATAAAACTGAAAGACAGAATACATATTCTTCATACACATTTTGAGAGAACTACTGTCACAGAAATGAAAGACAGAATCTCCTTCTCCAGACAATAGCTATCAAAGCTAAATGGTTGATGAGTGAGAAAAATCCATGTTCAGGGCTGGAAGCTACTAGAACTAAACATTGGCAAGAGTCAAGTTGTCATAGTACAGACGGAATTGTCATCAGATCTACTCATGAGACAGGCTGCTAAAATATAACTGGATGTGATAGGAAACTTTTAAAGGAAATTGCAGTCCCTTCTTCCATTGTTCATTCTAAAACTAGGAACTACACATGTCCAATGGTAGCGGCATAGTATAGCCATTGTAAACATGTAAGTGTACATTTGTTTATGTGTTATTAATAAATATAGTATAAACATATTTACACATGCTTGTTTATACATACAAGCACATTTAAATATAACAATAAACAAATTACAGAATAAAAAAATCAGGATTAAAAATGTTGTCTAGTGGCACAAATCAATTCCTTGATACCAGTATTCCTAATTGCCTCATAATACAAAGTATCCACTACACTTTTCAGTTTATATAAGAAGTTTTATTATTTTGCAATAAATAATATCTCTATATTTGAGATGTTAGAACAATCTATTTTTATTCTATTATCAATGGTGATTAATTTATCATTGACTGCTTATAATATTTAGTATATAGTTACGGTAATGGGCCTTTATTCAGGGAATTTAATACTCATATTGTGTAAAAACAAATTATACAAGGAAGTATTTTTTCATATCAAAATGTGTTTTCTTTAAGTGTATAAGTTTATTGGTTGTCTAGATTGACTTTCAGATATTACAATATTTATTTAATTGAATTTTAATTAATATTTGATTAGATGCCCAAGAGATCAAATGACATTCAAACATTAAAACTGTTAATTTAAGCACATGAAAGCAAGAGATTGTTTGTTTGTTTGTTTTTTAATTTTTCTGGGAATTATTCTAAAAACTCTTGGAGACACCACTTTCACTATTATGCTTAGATAAATCATGCAGACACTACTCAATTATTATGAGGAAAAAATTTATACAACTATGTTTAATTAATTGGAAAATTATTTTATGAAATGAAAGTGTTTTTGAAAATATATTTTAAAAACATATTTTATTTAAGAAAAGAATTTTGCTAGCCTGGGTAGTTACATGTGGAGGAACAACTATATAATCGTTAGCATATCTATCCATGATTTAAGTGGTTTGTTTCATGTACCCAGCTGAGATAGCTGTGCTGTACTAATAAATAAATGAATATTTGTTCTTAGTTGAGAGATAAATGTCCACATGAATCTGAATTAGAAGAATGTTAATGTTCAGAGTATAAAAATATAGAATAGATGCAGGCTTCTTCATTTGTGAGATAAGTATCATCCTCTTACAGATTGTCACAGTTTGATATAATGGTAGACTGGCAGATTATGAAGCTCATGGTCCATGAATCACAGCCCAACTTTATCACTTGATTTTTTTATTATTATTTTTTTTAGAGTTCCTGAGATTTATGGATTAGGTTTGTCTTTAATTCTACTTCAATAGGAAATTGCTTATAGTCCATTTTAACATTTTTTAAAACTGGTTCCTAATAATTTTTTTTTCATAAAGATGAATTCTTGTTGTGTTTTTTTTTTTTAAATTTTATAGACAGTAAAGGCTCATATTTACCACTTGTTACTTCTGTTTATCTATAAATATAATATTCAGTTGCAACAGATTTGATTTGTAAGCATGGTTTTCTAGACTTTAGATATATGGATTTTTAATTTTTATTATTGAATTTTATTTTTGTTGTAATTTAAAAATAATGCATTTCCTAACCCAAAAGATTAAGAAGTATTAAACTTAAGAAAAAACTGAACAACTTTATCAAGCACCAAAGTGTTTTTTTTTTTCTACAAAAAGAACATTACAAGTTCCTATTAAAACAGAATATATGTTATTGTTTGATTTATTTTAGCAAAAAAGTATTTATAACTAATGGTATACTGAGTAGAAATTCAGGTGACTCTAAATCTTGATAATCATTTTGATATTTTATTTGATATGAAGAACTGAGATAGTGGCCTGGGCCAACTGATGAGTGCTGGTTCAGCATGAAATGCATCTTGGGGGTCATTTGTCTTTTATTATATCTTTATTTATATGAATTTGAAAAGAATGGGGAAGTGTAGAGGTGTTTATTATAAATATATTTAAATAGACTTATAGTGTAGACATGATCTGTAACATATTTGTTTCGAAACTTTTATAGCTATATATTCCAAAAGCAAATGAATAATACTTAACTTGTTTAGATGAGTGTTCACATTGATTTTCTTTTACAAGATTCAAATGATTCATATTTGATCTTTATGAGGAACAGCTGCTGAAGCAATAATTAATTTAATTGATTTCATATAATTAACAATACATTAATAAAGATTTTTTGGATGCTCTTTACACTATAATCATTTTTTTATATAAGAGATGTTATCATTACATACACATCTCTACATAGCTTGATGCAATGGTAGAGTGGAATATTCCAGTTCAACATCCACGAATTGCAATCCAGCTATCTTTTCTGATGCTTGAACTTCTTATGAACTCCCAGACTTTTTATTGTACATAGACAGCTGATTTTCTAGGATAAACATTTAATAAATAAATGTAAAACTAATATATAAATTAATTATTTGTTATTAACAAATAAATAATTTGGATAATACTGAGGATATGTTAAACATTACATTTTCTGAGAAGAAACTAGAAATAAGTATATATTAAAAGTTCATTCATTAGATAACTCAAAAAACTTTTTATATGGATGGAAGAAGAAATTCAGATAGTACATAGTCATACAATAATGAATTCTAATTAAAAGTCTTATTACAGTAACTAGTGTTGAATAAGCAAATTATCATTGGTAATATATATCAAATAATATGTGGTCTTTGTATGAAAAGACAAAAATAAATCTTTTAAATTCAGAGGACATGTATTGTAATTGTAAAATAGCTCCTTCCTACAATATAAAAGTTGGTAAACATCAAAAATAGTCTAAAGCTTTATTTTTTTTTATATTCAAATTCTTAAGAAGACAGCAACAGGTAATGAAACAATAAATAAATATGCTTGTTTACTTTTATTATTATGTACTTTGTTAAAGGATATTAACATTATGAGAAACATTATAGACTCTGGAATTGCTGTGGTTTCATCTAATGTCATTCAATTGAAAAGTTTTATTTTTATTATCTATGATAATTGAAAATATATTTTACTTCAAAATCTAATAGATTTTATGTTTTTTATTGTAATTTATTTATTAGTTTTTATAGCAACATTTACCTAGCTAATATCATTACATTCAGATTATTTTTATTCATAATTGAGACCACTACACTACCTATGTATATTATCAGATCAAATCTCATAGATTATGAGTTACTTCAGATAAAATGAACCAAGGAGTTGGTATTCAGGTCAGACAATTTTATATAAGATAATTTAACCACAATATTAGAAACGTTATTATTTCAGTGATACAAATGTTTTCAGCTTTAGATATGTCATTAAAGGAGCACCTCCATACAAATGAATTGAATTGAAAAGTCCTATTTTTAAATATTGTTTCTATATAAAGTTAGAGAAATTTATTTCATGAGGAATAAATATTTTTTGATGATTTCGACACATTTTAAAGGATTTTATTGTTTGTACTTTAGTTGGTGTTAATTAATACTTAACATTTTCATCATTTTTATTTTTGAACTTAAAAATAGTTTAATTAGTAATAAGATGGTTATATTTTTGTAAATGTGACTGACTGGTCACTAAATGGCAGACTATCATTATGGAGGGTAAGAAGAGTTTAAATATATATAGAAGTAAACAGAATATTGCATGTGAGTTAATTTATGATAATAGTAAGGAAAGTAGTTTATTATTTAAGGTTCGAATGGGATCTTTAGCAACAAGAGAATATATATGTAAATGGAAAACCATGGATAATTTAGTGTGCAAATTGTATAAGGAAGGTATAGAAAATATTAGGAACCTGTTGATTGAATGTAAATGCTTGGAAGCAGAAAGGGTACAGATAATGAAGTTATGGGAGAATAGACATGAACAAAGTGACTATACAGAAAGTGAGTTATTAGTTTTTATGTTGGGTTTGCAAAGAGATAAGGGGAGTTTAGATATAAAGGCCATAGAGTTGACAAAGATTATGTTGTGGAAATGGGATGGGGCAGAATATGGGAAGACTTAAGAGTGGGGAATGGGGAATAAAATGGCTAACAGGTTTATCTGGGCATAATTGCTGAGATATTCTTGACTTCGTTTAAGAAGAAGCCAAAATACATCACATCACATCAGCAAGGAAAGTAGTTTATTGTTTAAGGCTCGAATGGGATCTCTAGCAACAAGGTAATATACACATAAATGGAAAAATATTAGTGATTTAGTCTGCAAGTTATGTAAGGAAGGCATAGAAAATATTAGGCATCTGTTAATTTAATGTAAATGCTTGAAAGCAAAAAGGGTACAAATAATGAAGTTATGGAAGAATAAATATGAACAAAGTGATTATACAGAAAGTGGGTTCTTGGTTTTTATGCTGGGTTTGGGAAAAGATAAGGCAGCTTTAGATATGAAGGCCATGGAGTTGACAAAGATTATATTGTGAAAATGGGATGGAGCAGATTATGGGAAAACTTAGGGTGGGGAATGGAAAAAGAAGGTAAAGTGGCTAAAAGATCTCTCTGGGCATAGTTGCTGAGAGATTCCTGACTCTGTATAAGGAGAAGTTACAGTGCATCACATCACAAATAATTTTAATGAACTCGTAAATAAATTACTGCCTCATTTATAAATTTCTGATAGTATTTAATTTTACACAAGGTGCATCTAAACCCAAATACACTACTGTAACAACAATTTACAAATCAAACTCATATAACTTTATTATTTTTATAAAAGATTTAAATACAGACTTTCAAGCTCCTTTCAGCTATCTACTCTATCTCATACAAGTGATACACATGACCATACCCATGTGTGAAAGATAAATGACCTCCAATACATGTAATTTGTGCTAAACCAGCATTCATCATTTAGTCCATATCACCATCTCCCAGACACACACACACATATATAATTAGTGCTTGGTTTATATTAAGATAGCAAATCTTCAAACTTTAAATGGAAAGACTTCAATCTATTTCACTCTCCAACTTTTCAGCCATTCTTAGACTTACCATTGAAAATCTGATGATAGAATACCCAAATCACCAGTTGATCCCAACAATATTGCCATGCCCATGTTGACCTTAAATTTGAACTCTAATCCCTCATGTATAGGACTTTATCCATTTAAATACACAGATGAGGAATGATAGGATGCAGGCTAAATTTGTAATATTTGATTATACAAGTATAACTTATATACCCAGAGTTATGTAATTATATAAGGTATTTGGCATCAACAGAGAATTTGAGTGTTCCATCATCAGATTTTCAATGGTTTGGATGGCTGAAAAGTTGTAGGCTGGAGTAGGTTGAAGCCTGTCTATTAAAGTTTGAAGATTTGGTTTGTAATATAAACTGAGCAGTCATTATTTATATGTGTGAAAGATGGTAACCTGGTCCAAGTTGACAAAATACCTATATTTTAGATCATTTATCTTTTCCACATGAGTATGGTCATGTGTATATAGCTGAAGGGAGGTTGAAAGTCTGTATTCAAATCCCTTACATAATTACATAACTCCAGATATATAAATTATACTAGTATAATCAAATATAACTATTTTAACAAACTTTTAAGTAATGCCACTTTATGATAACTTTGATATAAGGATGAGAAAACTTGCCTCTGTGTATAGTCAAACATATATACCTGTATAACAAAGGGAGAACAAATGCAGACGTACACTCAATATTTTTGAAGATTTCTCAACAACTGATCATCCCTTTATTCCTTTATCTGTCAATATCATGTGCACTGAACATAATGACATTAAATGAAAAATTAAAGAGGCATCATATTTTTGTATTAAATTTTATTTATTTAAATGCACATTCATTACGTAGCCTCAATCACATGCATATAAAATGCGATAGTATGGACCTTAGAGGTCCCTACTATCGCATTTTATACGCATGTGATTGAGGCTACAGCCTTAATGAATATTATTAAATTTTATGTAAATTAGCAATAACATCATATATATATACATCCACTCCCAAATTATGCTATGTCTATGATTTGTAATAGTCAAAAGCCAGCTAAGCACATACTGTTAAAAAATGTATTTTATGAAAGCTTTTCTCTATATGTTCTTTAATATAGGATATGTAAGCACAGACTTTCAGATGACCCATCACTCTCCACTCTGTCTAGTAACACTGATACACTCAGGCACATACATATACGCTGAAAAGATAAATAATCACCAATATACATATTTCATGCTAAACGAGCATTCCATCATCAGATTTTCTAATTGAATGGATGGTTGAAGAGTTGGAGTGTGTAGTAGATTGGAGCCTGTCCATTAAGTATGAAGATTGTCTATCTTAATATATATCTGAGCACTTATAGTATATATGTGTGGGAGATGATAATCTGGACCAACTGATGATTGTTGGTTTAGCATGAAATACGTATATTGGTGATTATTTATCTTTTCAGCATATATGTGCCTGAGTGTGTCAGTGTTATTAGACAGAGTGGAGAGTGATGGGTCATTTGAAAGTCTGTGCTCATAGACCCTGTTTTACATATATAGACACAGGTATATAATAAGCCTGTGTTTCAGTTATTCTGTATGTTCTTTGTATATATATTATTAAATATGAATAAGAAATACAATGATATGCAGCGAATTATAAACTGAGTGACTTATAATTCAGTTAAGTGATGTTTAACTAACATTGATTGTAATAGAATAACATAATTTTTTCCTATACTGTACTTAATATTAACATGTATGAATAATATAAATTCATATGTAAGCCTTTTAAATATATTAACTTTTTTTTCATGAATTAGTTTAAAGTAATTGGACAATAAGAAGAGCCTTGTTATATAATGATTAAAATAATTGTCTGATTTGACTATGATGTGGAGTTTAAAACCAAGCTAGGTAAACTTTGAAATTTTTTTCAGATCATAACTGGTTTAGAACTACAGACCATTGCCATCTTAGCTACCCATTTAATAATTGTTAGCTTGATTATTATTGGTGGTACTTTGTCATTGTTTACCATCCTTTTTAAATGTAATTGGAAGTAAAAATAGTGGTAGACAATTATAGCTGATTGCACACCAGCATCTTCAAATAAGCTGTGCACATTTTATTCTAATTAAGAGAAGTTGGTACAATTTGTTTGTTTGTTTTTTGTTTTGTTTTTTGACACTAGGATTGCATTCCAATCTTTTTTGTGATTTTCCTAATATATTTTAAATCAGTGGTCTTCAACCACCGGGCCGCAGAAGTTGTCTGTCGGTCCACAGCTAGACTGCAAGAAAGCTTATAATAACAAAATAATAAGATTTTAAACTTTTAATTAATATGAACAATTTTTATTTATTTTTTCATCACATTTATTAAAAAAAAAGAAACAGAACAAAAATACCACAAAATCTAATCAATCACACATAAATTAATTTGTTTTTCTATTTATCACAGATGTTTATGGGGGGGAGGGTAGAAAGTTTTTTATTACCCAAACTCTAGTTGTCTTTTGATAGCCAATCACGGCTGCTTGTCAGCGTTGTTATAAAATGTAACATGACTTTTTTTGATCTCCTAAATTTTTTCTACTCTCTCTTTTAATATTTCATTTTTAGTGGGTTTTTTTTTTTTGGCTATAAAGCTATTTTTTTTTTTTTTGGCTTTAACTTTTTATTTTGGAAATCAATTTTTATTACCTTTTTTTTAAAATAAAAACCAAAAAATAAGTTCTGTTTCTAACTTTTGCAAAGTATTTCTCAATACACTCCCACCACCCCAAAATATAGTAAGATCAAAACTTTTGACTTTTTCAAGTTTCGTTTTTTTTTTTTTTTTGTTTAAAAATATGCCCACTTTTTTTTGGCCTATAAGGCAATATTTTTTTTAGGCTTTATTTGTATACGGTTAAAATACTAAAACTTTTATTTTTAAAACCAATTTCTGTTACCTTTTTTTAAAAATAAAAACAAACAAAAAATAACTTTGGTGTCTATCTTTTGTCTCAGTGTTGACAACGTATTTCTCAACCCCCCCCCCCCCCCAAATAAAAATTTATCTGTAAACTTCTGCTGGTCCGCGAAATCTTATCCTTACTTTTACCGGTCCACAGGTGTGAAAAGGTTGAAGACCACTGTTTTAAATTATTCTCATTTATTCTCAATGATATTATTTTTGATACTAACTTCTCTCTTATTTTCTGTTGCAGAAAATGTCATAACATTTCAATCATTTATTGTAATTGCACATCTAGTTTTTTAATGTGCTGTATCTATATGGCACTGATAAAATTTCTAAGTTTACATTTTTGTTTTTATTAGAAAACAGATTTTTTTTTAAAAAATGTATTAAACATCAATATATATATATATATACTCAATGTAATATAAATTATAGTCAATGGTTACCCTATAATGATTTTGTGTGTTAATGTAATTGCTTCTTACATAGAATGAAAAGTGAATAGAAGCAGAAAATGAAAGAAGCATGGTTTATTAATAATAAATCAAAATCTAAAAGTATTCATTGAAGTGTGATTTGGAGTTTGCATTAGTAAATTCAATTTATATTGTTTTTGTAGTACATTTAGTAATCTATCTTATTACTATTCTAACATTTGCCTTTTAAAGAGGATACTCTACATGAAAATGTATTCAAGAATTTAATTAATAAGAATTTTTTGAAATTTTTGCTTTATGCAAAAGGCATATATTATGCACTAAATGATATATATACACAATGAAGTAAACATTAATAATTTTTAGTTTGAAACAATGAATTAATTATTGCCTAAATATTAAATTACTACTACAACATTTAATAATTTACACAGAAGTATTTCTAAATTTTAACCGTTGTCGATATTATCTGATCACTACTTATATATATATAAAGTGTGTGCAGAGTGATATAGACATATATCCACACATTTTTGATAAGTAATTAAATTTTTTATATGCCAAACAAAGAAACTAGTGGAAGGAAATTTTAAAAGATTTCACTAGATTCCTTAAACTTAAGATGAACTATAAGATTTAATTCTTGACAGCTTGAGAAGAGGAAAAGGCACTGAAGATTATTGGGGGTGGGGAGGGAGCAGAAACTAAGTGGAAAATAAAAGAGGAAAATGGTAAACATAAAAGGGGAAAGAAGCTTTAATTGAAAATCTGTGTTCTTATAAAGTAGCAGTTAGAAATCTACTGTTTTCCTTATAGTTGTCAGCCTAAGGCTCTAGCAGAAAATTTACATTTTTACTTAACTGTAAAAACTGCCTTTTATTTCTTTATTATTTTTATTTGTTATAGGAAGTTTAAATTTACTTCTATGTTTTATACTATAGTCATTTAGTTTTAATACAGTTAAACCTGATACATCGCCATCTATTTAAAAATATAGAGTTTTAAGCCTTTTTAATGAATATAAAATAATTATTGAAAGCATATATAGACTTTTGTAGAAGGTCATTACTATTTGTTTTAACTCTATTTTTTTTTCATTTGAAGTATTATAATTTAGATTAATAACTCAGTTGTTTTATAGTTTATAATAAGTAAATTCATGCTTTATTCATTTAATTTTGAAATGTATTGTACTTTCATTTGGGATTGTAAACAAAAGATTTTATGCTTTCTATTCTAAAATAATCATTTCTGTAAAAATGGATTTAACAAAAAGCTACAGTATGCTCCAATGTATTGATAATTTGTAGGCAAATAATAACAGACTACTTAATTCTTTAACTTACCAAATATATGATAAAATAATAGCAGTCTGATATCAACTATACTAGGCTTCAGTAATTAGTGAATATCAGAAGTATGCATGTGTAACTCCAATCCCCTCATCATTTTATGATTTTATTAGCGGTACTTAGGATGCAAAGTAGAAAGTAATATACTTATGCATCTAGTAGCTACCTTTAACTCCATTTTATTATACAAGCTAAAAATCTGAATTCAAAATATTCTAAGGTTTTGAATCTAAGCTAACCTGCTTGAACATTTATATAGATTTGACACTCTGACAGTGACTACACATTCTAATGCCGTTATTTTTTATTACCTGTAGGCATTTTCTTCTCTTGGCTAAGAAGTGTTATGGTGATGGAGATTTAAATGCAGTATCATCTGGTAATCATTGATTATTCAAGCTTACTATAAATAGCCATAGATTACAGATCTCTTGTTTTATTATCTTTTTTAAAAAATTTAATAATGCTTCATTTTTTCTTATAAAGGAAGTTTTTTTTGCTAATCATTTTTAGCTAAGAGATCCAAGCTCTGTTAGGAAATCAATATTAGTATCATTTTATTCCCAAAGGCTTCATAGTATAATTTTTATGTTGTTGTTTGTTTTTTGTCACAAGAAAGTATTGCTTAAATTTGAATTAACTTCATTAATAATTTGATTAGTTGATACAATGTCAAAGACTAATTAAACATAAATAGTTAAGGCTTTACTTCATTAGTATTTGAAATAAATTTATATATATATGTGTGTGTGTGTGTGTTCTGCGCACAGATAATGAAGATATTAAACGTAAGTAAAATTATCAAAAGTTACCAACAAGCACTTTCGGGACAGTTTATAGTCCCATATTCATGGCTAAAGTTAGCCATGAATATGGGATTATAAACTGTTCTGAAAGCACTTGGTGATAACTTTTGATAATTTTACTTATGATTAATAGTTTCATTGTTTGTGCTTAGCCATGAATATGGCACTATAAACTGTCCCGAAAGTGCTTGGCGGTAACTTTTGATAATTTTACTTACGTTTAATAGCTTCATTATCTGTGCTTAGCCATGAATATGGGACACTGTCCCGAAAGCGCTTGGTGGTAACTTTTGATAATTTTACTTACATTTAATAGCTTCATTATCTGTGTGCAGAGCACACACACATATATATATATATATTAATTTAAACAATAAGTAATCTTTTTAAAAATAGTATTTCAATTTACTTTATGAATTCTGTAACTGTTATTGAATCTTCAAATTCTTACTGCTTAAACTAATAGCTGCATATGGAATCTCAGCAGAAAATTTACTTTTTTCAGTCATTAATGTGTCTAAATATCACTAAAAATTGGTATTATTACCTTACCTTGAAAATGATTCATCTTGATGATGATACTGTAATGTAAGATTTACAGCATGAGATGTATCTTTATCTTGTTAGAAAATGTCTTTTTAAATGTTAGCCATAAAGAACAAAATATTTGGCATAAGAGATTTCATCAAGTATTTATTGTTGAGCAATAAATTGGTCAAAAAAGAAAATTAAAATGTTCTTAAATTATGACTAAATAATATCTTCAAAAAATCAAATCATATGGAAAGTATCTTTTGAATAATATTTTTAGTCAGATTATTTTTGTATTTTTTAAAAATGAATTAAGCCACATAAAATCTTGATTCATCAAGAAAAAAACTCTTTGATCCATAGATACTATTATTATATTTTTTACACTATAATCCTATAGTTATCTGAAAAGTTTTTGGTGAAAATCCCAAAATTTTTTGATTACTCTTAATTTCTGTTTCACATAATCTTCAATTTCTAGAACTGATCAGTCAAAAGTTTTTTAAACCAATCAGAAGTTAGGTATCTGATTTGACTAGAATTAACATTTTAGTATTGATATTGAGCTTAGTTTATTTTCCACATGTATAAGTTAGATTGAATCACACAAATGATAAAATAATATCCTTTCTTAATTATTGGTTTGAATGTTGTGATATATAGATATGTTCTAAAATATCTTTAACATTGAATGTATGTAGTTTGATGACTTACTTTTGATGACAATTATTGAATAAATCCATATTGATTCACACAAACATTCTAATACTAAACAAATAAATAAGTTGTATAAATCTTGATGTTGTAAAGATTTATTAATTTTTGAAATTAACAAGCAACATGAATAGCTTTAAAATAATGTAAAATATTATCCATGATGATCAAGTATTAGCACTTAGTCGTAAGTTTCTGTTTTCTAGTAATTACATTTTGTTTAGACAGAGAACTTATATGCATATAATTTCATAAAGCAAGCAAAACAAATTTAAATTAGATTTTTAGTCCAACTTTAACAAGATTTATCTATTAAGTCATTATTATAGCAATATTAGAATATTAATAAATTATTTTCTTTAAACATTTTATAATAAAAGTTTAAACAATACATTTTCTATTCATACTTATGTGTTATTGATACATATATGTATATATTTAAGAGCAATTCCTTCCACCCATATCCTAGAGCAATGTGTTATAAGCTTAACAAATGACTGAAAATGATAACAAAATGTGATGTATAAATATATGTATTCTCTCATCAAATTCTCTGATTACAAATTTAATGAGTTGCAGTAATGCCGTATTTTTTATTGCAATTTTCTACTTTTGTGCACATTTCCATCACATATTTGTGCTAATAATCCATTCATAACTTTATCATAGAATAATGATTTTAGTTTGATTTCAAAATGTTTCTATAATTCTGTGAATTTTGTATATGTATTAGTGATTGTTAATAATTCTTTTAGTCACAGAACACATTTTTACAGCTATCTATGGTACTTCCCTATAAATTTAATTAACCTACTATAGTACTCAATTTACTATTTTAATATCACAAACATTTCTACACTGGAAAGCTATAATTATGGAAATTATTGAAGACTTTCAGAAAGAAATGTTTACTGCAGAAAGTGATAAAAGACATTACTGCAAGGTATCAAATAAACAGATATATGATGTGTGTGGACTTAATTGTGTTTCACATATTAATTTATAGAGTTATCACAAAATTCATTTTTACCTTTTTTTGTTTTTCTATTTTTTTTTTCTGTAATTAGAATGGCTATATTTGTTTATGAATAGCTTCTTATGATGGTGATGATGATTAACTGGAAACCATTTGTTAATAATGGTCTACATCATTTCATTCAACACTAATATTATTATTTATTTACGCAAATATAAGAAAATAACTTAAAACATCTATAATATTAACACTTCAATGTTTTGTAAAGAGTTGTGAATATACAAATAAAATATTAAAAAATAATTTTTAGTGAAATATATATACAAATAAAATATTACTTGGGGGAGGGGGTAATTTTCATCTTTTGCAATAAGAGCAAGCAATTCATTTGACTGTGTTTATTTGAGTTCAGAGCTATCTGTTGTAAAATTAAATAATTAATGGATACCAATCTAGTTTTTGATTATTGGCTTATTTCATGGTGAATACGATTTGCATTGTTTTTAGAAACCATCTTTATGTTTTTATACTATAAAAGTAAAGTATTAAAAATAATTCTGCATATAAATCTATTTAGTATTTTAATGGCATTTTTTATGAATATGAATTCCCACTATTTCAATGTGACAAAAATCATATTATATTGTTTCTGTTTTATTAAAAATACTAGTAAAAACATTTTAATTATGCTTGCAAATATTTCAAATCCTTTATAATAAAATCAAAAGAAAATAATGAATATAAGTATTATAACTGATAGTGTTTTGCTAAAATGTTTTTCTTGAAAATAGAATATACAAATAGTTACAAACAAATAATAAAAAAAAACTATAAGAGCATCCCTTGGTACTGCATCAATGGGATTTGAGGTTTTAGGTAGTAATCTCATAGTCAAAATAGTTACTATCTTGTACTGGTTAGTAAAGTGGATATCTAGATATTATTAGCTAGAAGATAAATCAAGAATAAAAAACACTAATCTTCGCTACCTAATTATTGGCGAATCTAATGAGTACTCTTATTTATTCATTATTCCTCTATAAGAGACTTTTCGAAAAGCATTTGTCTTATAAAGAACTATTTACTGTTTTACTCACATGTGTATATGAATATATTTATAAATAATTGGATATTGTCTGTATTATCTTAAAATATATATATGTATGTTATCTTTGCAATTATATATATATGTATGAACAATGACTCAATATTTTTTATTGTGTGTTTTTTAATAGTTATTTCACTTCTCAGAATTTTATCAAATCATTAAATTTTCATTAATATATAATAAAATCATCCAAACATTTATTACACTTTTAGATATTATAATTAAAATTGGCATTTGAAATAAGAAAATTGAAAATGCTTAATCTTTTTCCAGCAGCCTCTGATAGATAAAGAATTATTTGACCTTTCTTGCATGTCAGAAATAGATTTATTAAAAAGAATCTAATGATAATGTAATTCTGAGCCTGGTGTTGTTCTTTTGCATTATACATGATCTGTCACTAGTGGTCACATTCTCAGTGGGCCTTATAGTCAGTACCAGCCAGGATGGATTATGAAAAATGAAACCACTTCTGTGAAGAAATATATCACAAACAGTAGGGAAGAGCTAGAATCAAAGGTTTCAAAAAGGTCATAGAAGTCAAAAGTAATGAGATTTTACTTGTTGACCATTAGAAATAAATCCTAGAGAAATAGAAAGGAAATAGTATAAATTGCTAAAACTATTAAGTTTAAATCAGGTATATAATGTATCTAAGAGATGAATTTTTAAAAATGACTAGTAATTTGCTTTAAAATGAAGTATGTACATACTTGTATTTATTTAAATTTTTGATTTATAATAATATATATATATTTTTTCATATGTCAAAGCATTGACCTGAAGCGAATCCAGGCCAGCTGCTTGGAAGGCAGCTATGCTAGCCACTAGGCCACCAATGCTTGACTATAATAATGTTTTTCATAATACTTTTTGTTGTTCATGTTGTTTTAGCTTTATTTTTAGATTAACCTTGTATGCATAAATTAGTGTTTAAAAGAAATACTATTTAAAATTAGTTTAAAGGTAATTTTTATTCTGATTAAAACATTGTAATTTATAAATTATGGTGTGTCATTGTAACTTATAAATGTAATTAGTACGTATGTAAAAACATAAATATTTAAATTATAGTTAAGTTTAAAATTATATTACACAAAATTGTGAGAACAAATAATAATCACAACACTAATAGATAAAATTTATTATAGAAAACTTTAATACATACATTTATTAGATATACTTCGATTATGATGAACAAACACAAAGTAATTGTGCTTTTAAAAATACAAAATATATATTCAAGTTTGTTTCCATATATTTTTAAAGCAATTATTTATTCCTTTAGGGGCTGTCATCTGATAAATATAAAACTTGTATGAAATGTAATGAAAACAAAGCAATGTATTGTCAGCAGTATTACTGTGTATTACATCTCTGATATACAATACTGTACTTTATAATACATTACATTATAGCTGTAATAAAAAACTTTGTTACAAATGATCTACTTTTGAATTATCAGCTTCTCTTTCAAAGAACTCAAACTTTTAGATTCATATGTAATTGTATAACCATTTAAAAGCATCAAATAATTATCATTTAAATATGAAATTATTAAACTTCCTAACACTTTAATTTAGTTTTAAAGAATAAATGTATCTTATGTATGCATAAAACGTTTTTAGACTCTAAAGTAAATGTATTTTTAAATTAAGATCTTCTAAACAAACACATTTAATTCCAGAAGCAATATGCTATTTGTTTCTGGAAATAAAAATGAGACTTTTTAAATCATAATTTAAAACTACATTTGTTTTTAATGCGTTTTATAAATACAAACTCAGTATCACTGTTTATTTCTATTTAAACTGCAATGGCATCTCACTCTTATGAATAATTGAATCAGATTTTTGTAATTAAATGAAATTTGCCAAAAATTCAGCATATAGTGGCAAATGCATATTGCTCCCATTACTCATGGTAGTCAAAAGTTACTTTCCCATAATATTATTTTATTTATATAGTTATATTTCATTAATTATTTTATTAATACAGTTAATCAAACATATATAAGTAAAATTTAAAAAACAATAATATTGTGGTAAAGTAATTGAAAGAAGGGGTTTGTCCCATAAGTTTTTGCATGACTGATTTATTTGAAAAAATATATATAAATTTTTATTGCTGTGATATAATAAAATACATTTTGAAAAATATTTTAACAAAGTCTATATTATTTTTTAAATTAAAATAGCATAATAGTATTTGAATCATATGTATAATAGTATTTAAAATAGTGGATGCCCTGTAATTAATAATTTTATCATTAAAAATTATCTTATATATTATATATCACTCAAATTAGAAAGAAATGAAATTACTTTTTGGTGATAAATAAAACCAGATTTGTACAGTACTCTATTCTTCTTTTTCTTTTAAGTAAAGTTAAATTTTAGATAAAATTGAATTTTCGCTAATAAAAGTTATTTTAAAAAGAATTATTTGTAATTTCTTTACCTTTATATATACACACACATATATTGTAAATTATTATAAATATTATTAAAATACTAGTATTCATAACATTTATTATGTAATAAAAATACAGCATAATGGAAAGCATTTAATATTTTTTAAAATCTGAATTATTTGCAGTTTCTACACACAAAATAATTGGAAAACCTTTCCAAATGCTAATTATATCAATACACAGCTCTCTATATATAGATACACTGAAAAATATTGTAAATATTATAAAACAGTAATGTTTATATGATTACTTTTTAAAAAAAATCTATACTATGATAAATGTGTGTTTGTGTCCCATGATAGTTAACTCAAAAATATAATGTATACAGTACATGATATAATAAACAACTTTATAAAGCTTAATAAATTATCAAAGATATGTAAAAATGATGAGCAAATAGATTTTGAAAATAAAAAGATGCTTCACATAATTCCTATGTATTGTTGAAATCTGTACATATACAATTTAAAAGTAGTGCCATCAGCAAAAAAAACTGTTATTGTGAGTTGCTACTATAGTTTATAGTAAAAAAAATCTAAATATATTAGTGAAACAGTCAGTTTTCAACATGACTCTTTCACCTGCTATATATGCTATATAG
Organism: Epiperipatus broadwayi; assembly: GCA_028023455.1. NCBI lineage: Eukaryota > Metazoa > Onychophora > Udeonychophora > Euonychophora > Peripatidae > Epiperipatus > Epiperipatus broadwayi. The sequence continues at coordinate 750,395 of JAQFVV010006462.1, read as the reverse complement.
CAGTATTCATTTATATATAAATACCACCAACCCTCGTATATTTAATAATAATAATACTAATAAATTCCATCTAAAGTTGAAACTAATTAAATCTATCATGTGTGTGTGTATCGTTTAATTGTACTAAAGTATTCATTTATATACTCCTTTAGTCAAAATGCGCACATATATAGATTATTAATAATTGCTAGATGAAAAACTAATTGTATGTGTAACTGTAGACTACATATATGCTAGAATATAAATGTTAATAGATTACAAAACATTTCTTTTTCCATAATTTTAGATATTTATTAAATTATGCATTTTCAAAATTATATAATTCTGCATGTATCGATAAATTAGAACGGTCAAGTTACATATATAACAAAATGTTTTTCTAAATCTTAAGAGTTGTTTTCTGGACATACTGTCGCCAATATAGTTAATCCTTACCAAAAATACAGTAATTAAAAATGTATAATTAGAATAAAACGGGGAAAACTGAATAAATTATAGCCTGTGAATCGCGATTTTTTGACCTATTTAAAATTAAAAACAACAGACTCCCGTGGTGATTGACCACTGACGTACAGCCCAAGAAAACAATTCTCGGAAAATACAGTAATGAAAAAGAGGGTGGGGGGGGGGAGAATGGTATATAAGAGGTAGCAGCCATCTTTGAAAATTCAGTAAAAATTTTCTAAAGAGTAACCATGAAGTATTAAAATTGTAAATTAATAAAATGTCGGGGTAGAAAGGCTTCAAACCTAGCCTTCAGACAGGCAAAGAACCATCTAAGCCAAGAAGAGCAGCAGATCACCGTGAAAACCTAAAACATGCTCGCTGTCCAAGGAAACCTGCAGTACAAAGAAACACCAAGTTCAATTATGGTAAATATTCTTCTCATCTAAAACCTTCGATCAATTCTCAGTAAATGCTAGCTTAACTTCAAACTAATGGCCATATTAAAATATGTATTTTATTTGATAACTTTAATCTAAAACTCACCTAAAAGTATAATAATTAATAACTGTAATTAAACCCTAGAGTCTTGCCTGATTATAAATATGATAGGAGTGTAAACCTAGTTATAAACTGATTATGATTATAATGATTATAATTTAAACCTGATTATAAAAATGATTATGATTCCTGATATAAAGATACTAATTTATTGATAGAAATAATTTACCTGAGAGATAAAATGTTAAATGATTTAACGTATTTTAGTTGAATTATGCTTTATTATTTTATAATATTAGACTTTTGGATTGCTTTGCTTTATTATTTTATGATCTAAAATACGTGCATTCACACACATCTTTTATTAATGAAATTGCATTATTTTATGTTTTGGTTTACTCGCAAAATATAGTTTGATTTGGTTATGTATTGATTTAAATTAAATAATTAAATGCTATCTATTTCGATTTGCTTAATGTGGAAATTTATATAATAATTTAAATAATATTTAAGATTTCTATAATAATTTGTATGTTATAAATTAACGATAATATTCGTAATCGTTGATTTCTAAGATAGCATTAAAAGACTGAATCAAACATGTTTTAGCGAACTCTATACAACTTGCTCTTTTTAAATAAGCAATTATCAAACTTCACTTATTTAAATTTATTATGATTTAAAATTGCATTTCTTGAGATGATCTATGCCAATATTATTATTATTTAGTTACGTTATATTGTTTATGCTATAAAATTGCAAAACCGAGCTTTATTCTTAATTTAAACTATTCGCGAGTGTTAAATAAAAATTCGCTCGCATATATATATATATGTAAGTGCGCATATATATAAGACGTATAATTATATACGAAATAAAAAGCTCTGTTTTGGAAAGGATAATATGTCTACAATTAAGGGTTATTACAAACGTATCACCATCTTAAAATAGATTTGCCTTTTAAATTGATATTTTAAATTAATATCTAATTCCCCATATGCTGTAAATCCTTCTTAAGCTAAATAAGTCGTAGCCTATATAGCTAACTATAGATTGGATTCATAAATTCCCTTTATTTGTACTATTTCAAAGTACTATAATATGAACTGATGTGGGATAGTTTCATGAAAGAAACTTGATTTTTAGCGTCGTAATTTTAAATATGATTATTAGTCAGTGGTGCATATGTCTCCTTACGAAACGATACGGCGTATATTCTTTTTGCTGTATTTCTGTAATGGTTGCATACCGTCGCCCTGCATCATTACCTTAGTTCGGGCAATTATTACTTTAGATGGTGACTGGTACACGCCAGCCCATCTCGCTTATCTTATCATGGAGCATGAGACTCAATCCAGAGCGTAAGTCTCCACATTCCTCGTCCATAAAAGGAGCATGTGACTCAAATAGAGCGTAAGACTCACATATTTTATAAATTGCCCAACCTGCCGAACCAAATGGCCTCCTACATTACAGCAATGAGAATCAGTCCTCGGGAACTGTTACTTGGTAAAAATCCCATGAGTAAGGAACATATGAGACGCAATAAGACTTAAAAGTTATATGCTTTTCTATACGCACTAGTATCTGAAATATAACTTCCGTTAGTCAGTTCAACCCGCCACTTAAATAAGTAAATCAGCATTGATCTGATATAGAATCCAATCTAAGTAGTATTTTACTGTGTAGAGAATATATTGAAATATTCGCGCTAAGTAAATTATGTTAATTTATGTTCTTTACTAAATTAATTATCACTTTTACTAATATGCAAATCTAAATCCTTATAGCATAAACCTGGCATAGAAAATAAATAACCATGAGCAAATTCAAATCGTTCTGCATTAAAATTTATATTAAGCTCATGTATAAATTCACTGTAATATTATTTTATCACCTGCGAGTGATTGAAATATATGTGTATAAGCCAAATAAACAATTGTAATTTACGTATTATAACCTGCGTGTGATATAAGGCTACACATATATAGAACGGAAATGCAAAACCTCTAAAACATTATTAATTGTAGAGAAAGCTAAATTCACTATTAAATAAATAACCTGTGTATATGTAAACCAAACCAGTTAATCATGTACATCCAAAATTATTACCAAACAGCATCACTTACGTGTGAACCCTTTTAAACTGTAAAATCCCTTATTCACCTGCGTGTGAAATTAAACCTTTGTTTATTTATTATAATTTTAAATAATTGTTAGCATTAAATATTATTAAATTGATTTAAAATTTAATATAGTTTCTTGTCTTAGTCTTGCTCACCGACTCAATTTTATTTAATAATTAATTAATTTTACAGTGTTATTGAAATTTTATATATAATTTATAATGATAAGTGTGCCACATGATACCTATATAGATGTGCTATACAAATACCCATTGCTCCACGTCTTATGTACAACTGTTGAGCTACTGCCGGCACGTTAGGGATTAAAACGCTGCTGTGACCTCAACTGTGTCATTTGGAAGGTTGTAAGTCTATGAGCAATGGTAGAGGAACTAAGGTTAGACCAGAGCCGTGGCTTCCACCACCGTAAACCTGGTTGGCCTTAGGATGATCTATCGGAGTTCTAGATTTTGTTGCGCAAATGTACATATTTGACCGTTACATTAGATTTATGGTCAAATGTTTTTCTAACCAAACTGTGAGATTATAATATTTTTATAAATCAAATTACATCAGCATATTCATTTAAGGCAAAAAATACATACCAGATTATACATTTTTTTCTAGTTACATAGAATTAAAATATTATATTGTTTTAGATAATCTAAGGTTATATTCCTCTATAAATTCTTTTGTAACTTAAATTACATATTCTAGCCTATTAAAAAAAAAACATTATTCAACATAATTTAAAGAATCTAAAATCTCTTCATTTGATTATACAAATCATTAGAAATGTTTTATGACTGTTTTTTTTTTAATATTTTTGATCAAATTTAAGATAATATTCAACATCACTCCAACATGCTTCTATATCTCATCCTTTCATTTAGATTTTTTACAATTTCTTGGATACTAATTTGTCTATCTATTGTTATTTTGTCTGTAACATGTCCACGTTAAGTTCATATTAGCTTCTTAATAGTGATACCTATTTGTTTCTCTCCCATGAATTTTGCCTTTGATATCTCATAATTATTCCCAACATACGTCTTTTTATTTTGCAGTGTGCTGTAAAATCTATATACTGGTCTTTTATTATGTGTCCAAGTCTCATATCTATAAGTAAGCATTGGCAAAATTTAAAAAAACTTTATTTTCAAACATATAGGCATAATTCATTTTAATAATAATTTCTATCATAAGCATTCCATCTCAATTTAATTCTATGATTAATTTTATCAATTATGTTTCATATTTATTAATAATTTAACCTAGATCACTATAGTTTTTAATCTTTTCTAATTTTTTATTATTCACCTTTTTACTTTATAATCATCATTTTTTTTTTTCGTTTTTTTTTTTTTTTTGGGGGGGGAGAACTATTGAATAGTATTTAATCCTACTTTTTCCCTGTATTTTTAGTAGTTCTTATAAATTTCTAGTTCTGAAGATTTATTTGAAAATGATTCAAATAAATTCAATCTATTTTTATCCTCTTAGTTTCCAATTTTAAATCACCAAATACTCCCCAATGAAACTGCTATAAAAATTTTGAAGAGATAAAAATCACTCTACCATGAATTACTATCAATGCTGATGTATTTTAATAAATATTAAGATTTTAACAATTTCCTGGTCTGCATGGTAGTATTTCATTAATTGTCACTGAAACAATCAAATTGCTTATAATAGCCACATTCAAAGTAGAACAGCAATTCATGGTTATTGATTATTTCTATAATTTCTTTCAAAGCTCTAATGTGTTTCAAAGCATATTTTATTGGTTAAAAAACAATGATTACATAGGTAAGATTGGGCTTACACAGTAAGCATAAGTCTGTTCCTGTGTCTAAACAGTTCTGTAGGGCATAAGTTTGTTCACAGATATATGAGAGAAAGAGCTTTCTCTTGAGTTCTTTAAGTTGTGTTTTTGCTACTCTTAAGGCATCAAAAGTTGCCTGAATTCAGTTTGTCTAATTTTTTTTTATATATACATTATGTTGATGGACCCTGTCATGTGTGTCCTGCTGGTTTTGGTGTATTGGGTTCTTTTTCTTTTTAGCTGTGTTATTCTGTATCTCTTTTACTGATTTTCAACTATAGTGCTGATTTTAGTTTAAACAGTGACCAAGTTGCAGCAAAAATATCTGGTGGTGCTAGCATGTTATCCCTTTCTTTTATTTTTTCTAGCTTGTGGTGGAAAGTGTTGAGGTTTTGTTTTGCATTGTAGTCAAAATTGAATTTACATCTGGTGTACCAATATGCATACAAGCTAAATGTTGCTGCTCTTATTGTTGGGATTGCATTTTTTTTGTATACCTGGAGAATTTTTGCCATTGTTGTGTCTTTCTGATGGTAGTTATTTATCATTATTTGTCTTACCTTTTCCAAGCCCAGACAATCGTTTAGAAAATGATGTTGTGTTTCTTCTTCTCTTTGGCACAATCTGCACAGTGGGTCTATTTTCGTAAAGAACCTTTTAAAATGGATGAAATGTGATGTAGGCAAGGCATTCAGATTTACTTTGACTATGAAGTCAAAGAATTTAGGCTCCAGGTACCAATTTTTATATTTTTTTAGGAGCTGTGCATTGTTTATTTCAAGGACCATTTTGTTGTTGCTATCTTGTTGTGTCTGCTCTATTAGGCTATGTATTTGCCAATATGTGTATTTAATTGGGTTAGACAGGGTTATTTTGTCCCTTTGATTTCTTATGCTGTCTAAAAGTGTGGCTATATAGTTGTCTTTGGGAGGTGGTCGGTCAGTGGGTATTATATCTATTATTTTTTGAATATTTGGAAACTTTGTAAATGTTGTAATCAGCAGGTTTATTATTTTTGTGTGTAAAAAGTTGAAATTGTATGTAGTCCAAGCCCATTTAGTTTTGTGGGTTGGCTTATTTGCCTCATTGAAATTGCTACCACCTTTTTATTCCAAAGTAGTTTATTGCACATGGAGTTTATTGTTGATATAAATTTTTTGGTAAACTTTATCACTGGTAGGTAGTATGTGATTTTTGTCATTATCAGTTGGTTGAAGAGAGCAACCTTTGAGTATAGAGAAAGGTATGATTTAGCAAGTGAGTCTGTGATTCTTTCTGTTTGTGTTAAAATTTTGTCTTGTATTGTTCTTCTCATCTGCCCCATTCCCAAATGAAATGGGAAACCCAGAAACTTATTCGGTTTTCCTTGGTATATTTGTGTGTTGGTTTTCCCAGTAAAAATTGACCACACAGCTGATTTATTAGTATTTATTTTCAGATGAAATTTTGTTGTATAGTCTTCTATTATTTTTTGGAGTATATGTAGTTGTTTCTTTGAAGTTAGAAAAATCGTAACATCATCCATGTAGGCTATACAGGGTATGTAAATATTGGTGTTTGGTATTTGTATTCCTTGTAATTTTTCCTTGATTTTTTCAAGTAGAGGGTTTATGTATAGTGTGAAGAGTAGTGTACTTAGTGGAGATCCCTGGGGGATGGATTGGTTAGGATGGAAAGTGGGTGATGTTCTTCCATTTAGCGTAATGTGTATCTCCCTATTTAGGAGTAGGTTGGCTATTGTGTATAAGATTGTTCTTGGTATTTTTGTTTTTTTTAATTGATTGATTAGTTTGTTGATGGGGACAGAGTCAAAGGCACTCTCAAAATCCAATTGTACTACCATGGGCCCATGTTTTTTTCTTTTTATTGTTGAATTTACTATTGTTTTAAAAATTAGAGCTGCTTGGCCTGTTGATGACCCTTTTTTAGCATATTGATGTTCCGATATTATTGGTAAGATGTAGGGCTCTATCTTTTCTTTTAGTACTTTTTCTAAAATTTTGATTCCTAATGGCTCCATTGAAATGGGTCTTAAATTTGTAATTTCCGAGATGGATTCTATTTTTTTCATGAAAGGGACCATTGATATTGGGATTAGACCTTGTATGTTATATAATTTTTGTGAAAGTTGATTTGCTAGTTGACATAATAATTTGTTTGTAAATTGACTTAGATGAGTTAGTACAAATTTTGGGATCCCGGGTGGTCCTGGGTGACAAGTGCTTTGTAATGTTGTGAGTATTCTTGCAAAATCTTCTATTTTATAGGGGTTTTCATTTTCAGGTTTTCCAAAGTAATTTTCTGGGATCTTCCATTGGTTGTTTGTTGTGAGTTTACTTCTGAAGTATTGAAAGATGGGTTCTATCATGTTATAGCCTGTTATCACTTTATTTCCTGTTTTAATTGCCATAGGTACTTTGTTAGTTGAGGGATATCCTAATGCCCACCTAATGTAACCACGGGTCCAAGTGTGTTGTTCTGTTAAACATTTTTTTTCTTTTTGATGGCAATATATTGTTTTAATTGGTTACATGTTTGATTGTATAGTTGAGTAAGTTTAACAATGATTTCTTGGTTATTTTTGATTGGTTTTGCTGTTATGATCTTTTTATGTATTTCTTCTGCCAATGTTATGAGTTTTGTTGGTGGGGTTAGTCACTTTTAGATTGAGCTTGGTTTTTTTGGGGGAAGGGGGGGTTGAAGTTTTTTATAGATGAATTACAATGATCTTAAGGATCTTATATAGAATAGACAGAAAACTGAATGCTATGTAATTTCTAATATTTTTTAAATATAAATATCATTATTGAAATCCTCTCATCATCTATTATATTTTTATTATCTAGATATTTCATATATGGATTTGCTGACAATTTCTCTATTTCTTCATATGCTTTTTTAAAAATAGTTAATTTCATCATTTCTTGATTTAATTGCATGATATATTTTTTTATTTAAACTACGTTGAAATTCTAACGATATTTAAATAATTATAGAGACTATTTCATCTTTTTGTTTATTTGTTTTCAATACTGTATAATATACATAAGAAAATTGGTAAAATATATTTTTTTAAATGTAATGGAGACTTTCTGCCTATCATTTATGACCTGAGTTCAAATATAGATGAAATTCATAGATATTTTCAGACCTTAAGCATGATTACAATTTTCTTCAGGTAGTAATATTTATCCAATTGTTGGCCAGTATTATTTAGTTTTTTTTTCCTCATGTATCATAGCATCAGCCAGGAAGCGAACCCACTAACCTTGGACAACTCTTATAAGGCAGCTGTGCTGTTCTCTCGACCACCAACGCTTGACTATTATTTAGTTATTTCTAATTAGATATTAAAACAAAGAAGTTGTCCGCTCTTATTACTTACTATTTATCTATTATAGTGCCATTCTTTCTTCACTGATTCTCCATAAAAGTTTGCAGTGGGTTTTTAAAACACAGTTTATCCAAAATGTCATGAAAATTTAAATTATGATTTACCTATTTAGAAGTATGTCTCTTGCTTTAAATATAATATTTATCTAAAATAAATTGCTCATAATTGTATTTTATTTTTAAATATAAGCATTGCAAAAGCAATATAGCCATGATATAAATTTAATAAAGGATTTCATTATTTTATGATGAAAATGTAGAAAATAGACTTGAAAGTTTTCATTATAGATCGTTAACCTGTGTTAAGGGAACAACAAGCAGTGGGAATTATTATGAATGCTCATTATTGTCTAATTTTACTGTATAAATGCATTAACGTTAATATAAAACTTTTTGTTTTGTTAGCTCACCCATAAATAATGATTTGTCTGCATTAAGTGATTATGCAGTATAATAATTCAACATAACATTTTTTATTTTCTCGTTGTAAACATCCCGTTTTTAAATTTCCCATGTGTTGTTGAAAAGTTAAACTATTACTTTTAATTTCTACAATATTGGATATATATTTAATTACAATATCACTTGTTTTTTAAACTTGTTTTTTCATATTTGGGCAATATTTTTTATACAATACTAATAAAAAATAAACATTTATTTAAATTTTTATCTTAAGTTATTTAAGTATAAATATTAGATAATAATAATGCTCTTCACAGTTTAATGCCATGGCAGACTGGAAATCAGAATTCATAGTTAACAACTCGAGCTCAAACTTTTTGTGAACTCTTAAGGCATTCAGCTTTTTTATTTATTTAACAATAACAGTCCTATAATTATTAATTTTGATACCCTGTTATACATTTTTATATAGATACAGCTTAAATAGAAATGAAAAAAAGACAAATGTTTTTTTAAATTTTTTGTTTAAAATGAGACTAGTTTACTAATTTTTATTTATTACCAATAATAATATTTTATTAAATGTCATCTGTTTCTAAAATAAACTATAATTAAAAAAGTTAGCAAATGCAGAATAAATAAAATTATGAAAATTTTAAATTAACCTGGATATTCTAATTTGCATAGGGACAATAATGAAATGTTTATACAAATGTCAGCAGACCTTTAATGTGGGAGGAGCCAAGCAGTCAGAATGAATTAGACTGAGTCAGAGATAATAAGATATTTGAAAAACCTGATATGTGGAACAATAAATGCTGAAAAAAATGTTATAGAGAACAGTTAAAAAAGAAAGTTATCAGACTGAAATGGACATTTAACAAAGTGCAATATTACAGACCAACTCTATGGAGAGAATTAACCATGTAAGATTAAGACTGATTTAGTTTATGGAATTCAATAAGTAAGCTGCTAGTTGAATATATTAGACAATTATTAATTTTATACATATATCCAATAACAAACTTCTTATTACGTTATAAAACTTATGTGTTTATTTTTCTAAAAATAATGAGTGTATAGCTGCTTAGGTTAAACTTTAGGTCCATACACTAGTTTTTTGAGACAATTACAATTGATGTTAAAATAGTAAAGTTTGAAAATTTTGAAAGAAAATAGGTCCTGTATAATTTTCTCTGAATATTATATTATTTCATTTCGCCATGTATTACTTTGTTTCCTTGATTATTGGGTTGGCAGAGAACTTATGTATCTTAACATTTACAATTTTGAAGTAGACACTGCACTAAAATGTAAATAAGCATAATATGTACTAAGAATGTTTTAAAATAACTTGGAGATATAATACAAATATCTTAATACACACTTTATCACAAAACATTTAAAAAAGTCTGTAACATTCAATGATTCAGCCACAAAATATAAAATATTTGGTTGATGAAAACTTTTGATTTTTTTTTTTTTTTTTTTTACGAGTAAGATTTAGTTTTCTATATCAAAATAAACTTATTTGTAGGTTATTTATATTTTCATTTGTTATGTATTTAAAAAATTCAAAAGATATCTTAAAATCTTTTTTTTTTTTCAAGTACTTTTTTTCAAAACAACTCGTGTTTATGTGTTCTATAAAACTCACTTTTATTGCAGATATTGTGCTAATTATACTAGCAACATGATTGCTTAATAAAATATGAAATTTAAGTTATTTTAATGGAAATTGATGCCCTGAACTTGAAAATGTCAGATTTTTTATTTCACATCCAGTTGTGTTTTTTTAGTATCTACAGCTATATGAAGTAACTCTGAGTGATCTCTCATATCCTTTTATGTGCATTTGATTATTTAGTGTGTATTATAATGATTGCAGTTGACTTTGATTTACATTTATAGCAAATTCTTTCCAGATAACAATAAGAAGAGTGTGTCAGAAGTTTGTATATAGATAAGAAGTTAGTTGCTTAACTCTGACAATTTGAACAAACAGAAGTATTTTAAATTCCAGTCCTATCTTATTCCATTGGAAATATTTGATTGGCATTCATTTTCAAGATTACCTATCAGTTGTGCTTAAGACATGACCCAACAAATTCATGTTCTACGAGTCATTTCATTTGTATCTTTGCATTTGCTTTTGTGAATATAAAAACTATATTTTAATTTTTATTAATGAAATTTTTATTACAAGTATTTTAAGAACACCATTGTTAGTGTATTAGAAAGCAGTATTTACGAAGTCCTCCAGAGAGCACTTAAGAACTTCAAGAATTCACAAATTCTATAGGAGAGAAAATGGCAATTGAAGAATTCTAACATAAATTTTCAAGGAGTATAATGTAAGTAAGCTTTCAACTTATATACCTTTTACTTTGCTTTGTAAGTTGTTTTGCTTATGTGATATATCTCTCTTTTCTGCATATGTAATTTTATATTTGAAGAACGAAACCTAAGAATGAAATTGATAAATTTCTAAAAAGAAAATTTTATCTAAATGCCAAAAAGATCATGAAATCTCAGGCAGTGAATATCTCATAAACAGCATTTTGAAGCATATTCAGTTATATGTTTTCCACAGACATGGCAATATTAATATTTTTTATCTTTTTTTTGCATGTGTTTTATTAAAAAATAGCTTCCTTGTATGTATATATGCTGCAATTATCATTTTTTCTTTAAATATTCTTGATTATATTTTTAATAGAATTATGTATGAATAATCCTATAATTTTTTATTTTAAGTAGAGCTAGTAATTTAAATGTTTTACTGGCACGACTGGTTTAAAATACGCATTTACTTATTCTGTTTTACTATCTTAAACATAAGTAAAAATGCAAACCCTCTTATTGTTTACAAAACAGCTTATATTGGTTTTAATGTAGGAAATATAATATTGCATGTTGTCATTTATATATAATATATCCAATTCAAACCATACTAGGTTATCGAAAATTGTAAGTACAAAATAACATTTTACATTATTGGCAATTAACTAGATGAGATATGTCAAAACAAAATTCATTTGTGAATTCAACACAATAAAATTAGTAAAACCCACCTATTTTGGTTTTACTGCAGAAAAAAAGTTTTTTATTAGCAGGCTAGTATTATTGAACTTCTCCATATATATATATTTTTTTTTTGGGGGGGTGAGATCTTGGAATTTCAAAACATTTAGAATTGTGGGTTTTGAAGCACCTAGATTGTGATCAGTCATAGAATCTGAGACTTTTTTAAAAATTCTTAACAAAAATGGCAAAACTGTCTAATACCCAATTTTTATCTTAAAGTAGTATATATTATATTTTAAATTATTATATGGAAAAGATCTCTCAAATAATAAGTAAAATATAAAGTGATTATGAAAAAAAACTGTTTAGAAGAGAGATAAAAATAGGAAATAAAAGTCATAGCCATTAGACATATTAAATTGACATAACTATATATTTTAACCACATAAGGCATATTTGTTTTTAAAACTCAACTTTTCTTTTCTAAAATCATTTTTATGCAGCATTATGATTATAAGAAAAACTTTTTTATTTTATTGCTGATAATCTTTTTTGTTGTTGCTTTTGTTGTTCTTAGAAAATAAAGTATTTTTCTACATGTAGGTAAAATATTTTAGTTTCACCATACATATATTGGTGATTGTTTATCTTTTCAACATGTGTGTGATCTGGTGAGTCAGCAATATAAGATTGCATGGTAAGTTGATGGTCATGTGAAAGTCTGAGTTTGAATCCCTTATATATTATTAAGGATGACATAAGTCAGCTTCTCACAACACCTACAATATATATATATATATATTAAATGATTGAGTAAATTTTAAATGATCTAAATATTATAGTACATTTTATATTTTTAATGCTCCCTACAATGTTCTTATTTAGAATATGGGTTATTAATTTCTTTAAACATGGCACATTACCTATAGCAGAGTTTAAGGAAATAAAATTCATCTCTTTTAAATAAAGATATAAGATCCAGAATTTCCAATTAAAGTATTTTTTTAAAAAATTTTAGTTTGCTAAATTAAATAGAATTTTTAAATTGTTGTATTTAGTCTATTGCTTTGGGGCTCATAATTTATTTAGTCTTACAAGCGACAGATTACTATAATGCTATGAAAAAAATTGTAAATAAAATATCTTAAATTTGAAGTATCATATATTCTAGTTTATCAGTAACATTTTTTAAATGTGTCAAAATTTTTAGGAGTTTTTGACTAGGCAGATGATTTTATTAGAAGTAAAAATTAGAAAGTCTATGTAGTAGAAAATGATCTGAGAACTGCAACTTATCTATGAATTTTTATTTTTTTCATACAAAATATTGTCAGACAATTGCAAACATGAAAACACACTCATATACAGAAAAGAAAAATTTTACTTTAAAAAGAAAATTTTAAATTAAATAATCAAATGGCTTGTCATTTAGGGTATCATATAACATTTGAATTGGTGAAGTGGCAGATGAACTAAGATCCATGATCCTTATACATCAAGTTCGCCACTGCCCTAAACCATGGAAGGCAGAAAAAATATTTCTAACAAACAAACAAAAATAAGACAACGCATTTTCTGATAAAAGTTTTGTAAATATTACTGTTTTTTAAAAAAATAAATGTCATTATTGGGATCTCTTCTATATATAAAGGATTACAAGTTTGAAAAATTTGCCCTGAACTTTTTTATTGCAAAATATTCTGAATAAACAAGTTTAATTATAATCATACTGTTGTAAATTGTAAAACATTACCATTTTGAATGTTTAACTTGATAAAATATTAATATTAATACTTCTATTTAGACATTTACTGATCTAGCTGTTTCAAAATCTGATAACTGGCTTCATTGAAAATATTTTTTTTCCTTCAGTTATTGAATTTTTCTGAGCGAGTTATTCTCCTTTTCCTTCCCTCTGTATAAGACATTTTTCAGTTCATTAGATAAAAATATATATATACAATATAACTTATATACTATTAAACTGGTTTTTTTAAAAAAATCATAATTTTCAAGTAAAGTGAAATTGTCTTTTACATATAACATTTCTTTCATCATGGCATGATTTTACCCTCAATAGGTCAGTCTTTTAGATGTCAATTTTGAAATATATATATATATTTTAAAGTGCTTTTCTTTTAGAATTATGGTTTCAAAGTTGTGACATTTGCTCTGCTCTTAATGTCGCCCATTCATTCAAAATAAATTGTCTATTTTTTTTATACTTGTCTAAATCTATTATCTTTGACAATATCCTTTCATATTTATAATTGAATATTTTTTTTATTTCCCTAAAGACAGTTTCTTTTTGAGAATTTTTTAAAAAAAAAAATTCTATTTTTTTTATGAAAATATAGTAGTCATTATAATTTTCTTGTATAGCTGACATAGACACAAGAATATAATAAAAATACATTATGGTGTAGTATAATAGGTATGTAAGTATTTTATTGAATCATAAAAGTTATTTTAATACATTTATGGTAAAAAATGGGAGTCAATTTTAATTTCTAGAGAATTTTTTTTATTGGCTGTCATTTTTTAAAAATTCTTACATATATGCCTATCTTTTTCATAGTTATCATTTTGGAATATTTTTCATTCTTTTAAAGTTCCTAAGTTTCTATATTAGTTAATTTCTCATTATAATGACTTCAAGATTTTGATTGGTTTAAATTAATGAATTATTATATTGCATGCTATTTTCATAATTTATAATTTAAATTTTTTTTTCCTGATATTTCCTACTTACATATTTTATATAATGTTTATACATATTATTTATACTATTTGTTTGCTTCTATTGAACATTTCCATTTTAGAAATTATTAATTGATTCATATATAGCATAAATCTTGAGTGAATTGTAATAAAAATAGTAAAGTACTTAACACTTAAAAATGCATGCATAACACAAAATAATATGGAACCTTAATTAAAAAATTAACTGCATCAAATAAAACCATATGCGAATTTTGGTTGATTAAATTACATGATTAATATTCATGCATGAATTAGTATGGTCATTCTAACTCTAGAAAAGAAGATAATGTAATTGAAATTAAGTTTCGTGATGATTATACAAATTAATTACATCACATGTTGATTACAAAGCTGATTTATTTGAGATCCTATAATGCTTTATTTTGACTTGCATTAACAAAACTTTATATGGAAGATTTTTTTGTTATTTATATTCAACCACATCCTCTTACTGAACAACAATTAATATTACATCTTTTTGGGAATGATTTGAAATATTGAATGTCAAAAAAAAAAAAAGCTGCCTTTTTCACAAAAACTAGATTCAAGTTTACTATAAAATACTTTTTTGGAAGTCTATTTTTGTTCAATAAATTGTTTTACTTTTTAAAGCACAGTGAATGTTAATCCATGTTAGAGATGTAAACAATAAATACTATACTCTAAATTTAATAAATGTTTGTTTTAAATAAATATTTGACCACATAGTAACAATTTTTTTTTTTTTTTAATATAAATTTAAAGAATTGCAGCTATTACTTGGAGAACCAGAAAATCATTACTAGTAATAGGTAATATATCCATCTTAAAAATAACTAGTAGTATTTGAAAATTAACAAGTCATTATCATAATAATATAGAATAAGGGTCTGCATAAATAATATTCAATCCTAAAAATTGCTTTAATAATTAAATTAATTATAAATAATTATTCAGTCTTTGTTTTTATAACAATTAGATAAATTATATTTGGTATATATAATAGTTTTTAGAAAAATAATAAAAATAGAACACCAAAGAAGTATAATATTAAATTATATAACTTTGATTGCTCATAATAATAAAAATCAACTTTTTTAATATTCACAGATACATAACATTTGATATTTTAGAACACATGCTCTATCTTAAAAAAAGTTCCCCATTTTGTACAATAATTTTACTGGCCTTTCATTATGTATACATAAATAAAATATTGAAATTTAAAGACAAAAGTTACAATAACTAACAAAAGATGTCATAATTAATTGGTGGGTTAAAACTACAAAAGAGAAACAATATCAAAATTCTATTATGTCAATTGATGATATTCTTTTTATGATGGCAAGGTTTTTTGATTATCTTTTGAATAGTAAAACAGTGACTATCTATATACTCTTTTAGATTTGGATATAGATATCCAGCATAATAAAGTTAAAGCAACTCTTTATAATTTTAAAAGTTGAAAGGGTTTAAGTACTGATGAAATATTTGGTTTTAAAATATGATGGTAATTAACTCCAAGGATATCAATATATACTTTTAGGAAATATATGAACTTATGAAATTGTGTCACTTGATATTAAGAATGAAATTTAAAAGGTAAAATCAAGCCTGGTGTAATTATTATAGAATATCATTGATATCCACTATAGCAAAATAGTTTTTAAAGATTTTGTTGAATAAGTTGTTTCCAGTCATAGATAAATGTGTTACAAGCAATTGTATGTAGTTTAAATGAATCAAGAAGTTCTATAAACATAGTTTTTGTTGGCAAGAAAATGCATTAAAAGTGCTGAAAGTGGAATGATTTATATATTTCTTTTATTTACTTGCTTATACTCTCTGGTACTATTTGAAATTAGTTAATTGTCTACCAAAGTTTATTTTCATTGTACAATTCTACTTGATTTAATAAGATGTAATGTTATAACTACTGGTAAAAAAAACTTATGAGGCACTTGAAATGTAAACTGATGATAAGGAATGCTAGTTCCAATTTTGCTTTTGATTTTTATGATAGAAATCTTTCATAAGTGGTTTTACGAATCATGCATTAAAATGTGATATATTAGTTTAATGATGTGAATTTTAATTTGAATCAATTCAAAAGGCTATCTACAAAATGTATTTAATGTTTGAATGTAACATGTAAAATCTAATTTAATAAATAATATTCAAAAGTCTTCAGAAGTTTTTAGCTTGGATAGTTAAATGAGTGAACTAATTTTAAAATCTTGGTAGTTTTTAAATTGAAAAATGGATTGTCATTGAATTGCAGCAAAAATGTTCTCTATTGCTGCTGCTTTTAAAAAATTAAAGGATAAAGTATTTTGTTACAATAATATAGTTTCTTTGATAAAAGTAATTGCATATAGAGTTATTATTTTGACCATATTTGGGTCCCCTAATAAAATAAAATAAACACATTAAAATTTTTTATTTAAAGATTAATAACAAGGTCATAAGACAAATCAAAATGTTCAGCTTATTGTATGTGATATAATAAGATTCTGCTATTATACAATCACATCTTTATTGTATAAGACATGTAAAATAAATTATAGTAGGCTTTGTAAATAAGTATTTGTTATAAAATTGAGCATGGTTTTAATGAGAGAAACAAACTTCATTTATTTTATAAAGATTATCTCAAAGTTATTGTAAAGAGGTGCAATTTTGATTGCTTTTATTGGGAAAATATGGATGAAGATGAAATACAATGGAGAGCTACAATTAGGCAAGGTGTTGAAATCTTTCAAAAAAAAAAGTTGTCTGAAGAAGAATTTATATTACAAAATTGCAAAATAACAAAGAGAAAAAACTGGATCAGCACATTTTACTTGTGGACATATTTTATGTTTCACAGATTGATTTGTATATTCATTGCAAAAAAATATCTCTAATAAAAACATTGACAGTGCCATTGATAAAGAGAATATAAAGTTATTGTATACATAATTTTATTATTAATAGTAATTATATTTGGTATAATTAATATTTTTGTCTTAATATGAAAGAAAACAGCATTTTATTAATTTTAAATTTAAATATGCAGACGACAATTTATATATTATGTGTCCAATTTTCTACTTTATAGTTCAATGTAAATCAGTTTACTATTTGAAGGATCCTTATTAAATTGATTGATAATTTCATAAAAGAAGTACAATAACAAAGAAGATGTAGATAAAGTAGTTTATTACTTTTTTCATTTAAGATTTGAGCCTATTCTAATTTGTAATTAATGATGTTTAGAGTTTGGCTCATCTGAAACCAGTCTTGTAAATCTTGTATTATTGTAGTTTACAATTTAGAATTTGACTATTGAATATACATATTTCATTTTCACAATGAAGTAATAGACGGTATGTTATAGTATAGCATATATATTTTTGAAGAAGCAACTATCATTTATATAGTATCCCAAATATTTAAGCATATTTGAGTTTAAATTACAAACTATAATGTTTCATTAAATAAAAGTAATATTATAATAGTAAATAGTTGATAACATGTTAGAATAATTACAAATCATATTTTTTTAATTTTTGAAAACCATTTCTAATAATCTTTTTAATAGCTATGAATCGAGCTTAGTTTTTTTAAACTATCTATGGAAATATATTAACTGTATAAATGATCATTGAAGTGAAATTCTTTTAAACCATCTATGGAAATCTCTTAACTGTATAAATGATCATTGAAGTGAAAACCTTTGATTTAGATTATAATACTTTCTCAGCTCATGGAAATACTTTTGCACTGATTTTCAATCAAATTGGACAATAAGGTACTCTTAGCAACTTTACTACACAATTCAAAATATGTAACTAGCATTAGATTCCTGGCTGTAAAAATTAAAACTTGAATAAATTGTTCACAAAATACTACTATCATTCAATACAATATCCATAGTAGCAAGACTAAAATAAAAGATTAGACTTCTTTCTCTTCAATTTTTTAAATCACATTATAATTCAATAAATAATAAAGTATTGTCTTTTTATAAAATATTTAACAAGTTCTCATTTTGGTAATCGATCATAATTCAAACATATTTCCTCATTCTAGGAATAAAATGTAATATAGTTGATACATTAATATGACTAAACTTATACAACAGTTCTCCTGCATCCTCAAACCCATAAATATTTTAGTAACTCATTTTTTGAAATAAATAAATGAGTTATTAAATTTGCATGTATAAATTTTATAAGAATTCACATCTATATGAGTACAATGATTACTTGTGCACTCAATTATGTGGTAGTTTTCTCTTTAAATTTATTATTGCATATCTTTTTCACAATGGCATTGCCTTGCTTATCTTAATTGTTTTTTGTATATGTCTAAATGTTTATATTTATAAGATTAATTTTTTCTGAGCACTGAATGCCATATTTTGTCACTATTGAATGCATTTACTGTATTTTGGCTTTAATTTACTCTCTTATGGCTATCTTTAGCATTCATTTGCTCATTTTGCATTCTTTGAATGGCAACAACTAGCACTAAAATAATTTTAAAATGTCAATATAAACAGGTAAAATTATTACAGACAAGCTGACATTCTGCCCACCATATCAGTAAATGGTATTTTTTGTTATTTTTGTACAAAAGTACAAGTGCTTTTGACTATATCTATTTTTAGCTTCAATTTTTAAAATGAAAACATGTATTTACCATAATTTATTTATGATTTTTTTAAAAATATTTGTATAATATTATTTTAGAAGAATAATATGGTTAGATTCAGATTTTATTCAAAAATTATTTACTTTTAGAAGAAGAAAGTCAAGAGAAATCAATGTTTGATTGCAACTTGTAACTGGCTAAAAAAGTTTTCTTTCATAGTGATCACAATAGAGTTTCTTGTCATTGTTAAAAAATATATAAGTAGAATTTAAAATTTTAATTAGAATTTTATTAGCTTTAAGTAATCTGAACAATAATTTATTTGAGTTTTATAAACACAATTAAAACATGTTTCATTTTTTTAATGTAGTGATGTAGTAATAATCCATTAAGAAAAAAATTATTGTTCTTATAAAATCTTATTATGTATTTCAATTTAATACTTTTTTTTTATATTTTCAAAGTTAAAGCAATATTTTACAGAATAATTTTCATTTATGAATGTACATATTTAACAAATAATTTGAAATTTTTGAAAATATAATAAAGATAAATTTGATCAAATAAAAAGTTGGAAATTTAATCTAGCAACCACCAGGGGTTTAAAAAAATAGAAATAGTTACTAGATTAAACTATGTAATTGTTGGCTACATATAAGTTAAACACTTTTTATGAATGAGAACATTTATGCTTCTTCTATTTGACCATTATTTAACTAAATTATAAAATACTATATAATATCAAAATGCAATGATTAAATTAGATGATGATTCTAAGATTAACATTGAGATATGGATACAATAGGGTGGGAGGATTCAATACCTCCAAAACTTTTTACAGCAGTTTTACAATAAGTATATTGTGGATTTAAATAGGAAGCTGAGAGAACATTAATTTTATTAAAGAATTTATTCTAAGCATCGTGTTTATTGCATTCAAAAGATAAAATTTGAATATATTATTTGTTTGGTTTGTTTTAAATTGTGTGTGTATATATATATATATATATATAAATAATGTATTGAGATTTAAGAGGGATCAAAAATTAAAATAATGAGAAGTTTTGCACAAATTGACTGCTTTTGGAAAACCTTCATTCATCTCTACTTTATATATTAATATATTTTCCTCACAACATATCATTTGTTTTTTGATATCATATTCATGGTTTATTTTTTTATATTTAATAGTAATATAATATGATTTTATTGTTTATACTAAAATATTAATAATAAAATAATATGATTTCATCATTAAATATATTTCATTTGAATTTTTTTAGAAAATTCATTTTTTATGCATTTGAATTCAGTGCTTTTATAATCTTTTACTAATTTACAGTTTCCATTTACCTACAATCTTCATATGAGATAAATCTAACTGTAATATAATGGGGAAAAAAAGATCAGAAAGTTTAAACATATAAAATATATTTCATTAATTTTAATTATAATTTAGGCCTTTCTAATTTCCAGTTTATGTATAAATTTTACCCCCCTCCCCCAAGATATACTACATAATAGATTTTAATCAATAGGTTTGAGACCATAAGTAAATATATAAATTGAAATTGTGACATATCTTAAGTAACCTGTGAAAATATATATAAAGCAGATCTCATAGCCAAATATATTGATACGTGAACATACTTCAGAAAGACTTATCTACATCTTGATGATATTTATATTAAGATTACATTTTAAGTTTATTATCATAACAAGATTAATGGTGCCAGACAAAACAATATTACTTGACCAGCATTGGTGGAGTTACAAATTACTTCAGTGGTCATTTGACAAATGATCACAATGTCAGTAAACATTTGAAGATGAGTTACAAATGATCACAATGTCAATAAACATATGAAGATGAGTTTGACAATAAATGAAAGATTCAAATTCCCACTGAGTATTGTGTGATGACTTGCAGTGACTTCAAATTATTATTAGGTCCAGAGAATATTGTTATTATATATCACATTCAATGATAAATCATAATTTCATCTTTACATTCGTGAAATCCATGTTTAATGATTTTTGAGATATTAGCACTCAATTTGAACATGCTTAACATATTACAGCCTGTATGTTGTTGTTTTTTTTTATTTATTTATGGTAATCATATGTTTTTTCTTCCAAGAATAACTCACGACCAGACCATCATTGTCGTAGAAAGAATCAAATAATTTCATTTATTGATTTTTTTTTTTTTAGACATTTTCCACATATATATTTTTAAATGCCACAATGACAGGTTTTGTAAGATAATCAAATAAGTTGTAATTGTTTACTCCAGACACAATTAGAGATTTTGAATCACATCATTCCATTATTTTTGACTGACTATATTGTACTATGCTACATTTGTGAATTATAAAATGTCAGAATGAGATTTTGAGTCTGTAATTAAATACTGTTATTTGGTGTGATAAATTGGATAATTTCTTATCAAGTTATGTTTTTTTCAATCTGAGTTTTTTTTTTTTTAAGAATTGGAAGGAATATTTAATAATCCTTCTTTACAATTATATCTTTTTGTAAAGAAAAACTTTTGTTGATAGTGGAATATAGATTTTTGTCTTTCTATTCTTAGTTAAGTTTTCATTTCTACATTATTCTAATAAAAACATGGTAAATATTCGATGTGTATCAGCACAAATTCCTTGATAGTATTTTTTTTAAATTACATATTCTGTTTTCAGTATAGTAGATTGAATTTTTTATAATTATATAGAATGGCATTCATATGATTACCAAGAATCTCTATTTACATGATACCATTTAATAAAAATTTTGTATATATTTAATCTATATTAATACACATTCTAAATTGATGTAATATAAGTTTTGATTTAAAAACAATTTAATATGCCAGGTTGGTGTGTAATTTCTTTTATCTATTTTTTTTTACTTCCATTCTTTTTTCCGATTTATTTTAGAAATAACCGTTATTAATTTCTAACAATAAAAAAATATGTTCTTTATTTTAAGATTAAGAATCTTTTTATTCTTTTATCTCATTTAAAAACTGAATTCTCTACGTAAGAAATCAATGATGCACAATATAGCTGTTTTGTTTTTTTTTATCCCTATAGTACCGGCAGATAAGATTACTTTCTAAATTTTAAAGAAAGGGGGAAGAAAAAAGCCACATAGATTATTAAATGGTAACCCTATTTTTTCTAAGATGTATCAGAATATGTTTTCTTCACATATTTTAAATTTTCTATTTTATTTCTTTAAAATTCTAACATATATATATATTGAAGCATTATATATGTGTATTAATTTGTTTAATCGTCATTTGTAAATAAATAATTAAAAATCATATATTAATTTTAATAGCCAAATAGCAAATTGAGAATTAAGTACAATAGATTACGCAATTGACTAGAGTGACTTTTGTTTGTAACTCAACTGAAAAATGATTCAGAAACTTTTACTTCTTGGTTTTATCGCTGTATTTTTACTGTAAATTGCACTAAAATATTGTTAGTAAGATTATTTTTTATTTGAAAAAAAAAAGTATATTAATAATAATAGCCATATAACCGTATTTATTTAACTTAATCTTTTTTGATCTTTAGTGTTTTATCTGATAAATGCAAATTTAATCAATGGATTCAGCGATTAAAATGTAAGTTTTGCGGCCAGAAATAATATTGTTAATCTTTCTGCTAAGTATGTTTGTAAGAGTATAAAAGTATATATATTGCTAAGATAAGAAATATAAAATATAAATCTAAAATATTCTATGTATCAAAATATCAAAATCCTGTATGAAATATATAGAATCATATTGAAAACCTAACATCTTAATTTTTTTTATTTTTAAAAAATATAGAACATTCAACTTATGACATAGGCATGAATTTGAAAGCAAATTTTTTCAACTAGAAAATATTAAATTAAAATCTTAAAATATATGTTCAATATATATAAAGATGCAAACTAATTAATAAATAAGATCACCATTTTATATAGTAAGTTAAAACCATAGCCAAGGTCTAGTTATGTGCAGCAACCAATCAGATGTGATTAATAATATAGCGATTTATATATCTATTGTGTTTGGTCTGGATTATAGACCCAATCTACGGAAAATAATACTAAGACTAGTATTACAATTAATATAATATTTTGTACTTTAGAACAATTAGCTACAAAGTTTAAACTGTTTGCTCATTATAATATTATATTTACAAATATATTCAATACATAATAATATAGTTATAATGTGAATTCTTGGATCATGGGTTTTGTTGTTCTACCCACTTCCAGCTACACCTGATAGCTTGCTTCCGGCTAGAGAGAATGACTCTTCTGGCTGTACAAGACAGCTTGCCTCAAGTCAACAGTAGTCTTAGAAGTGTCTGGTCCTTCTGTGGACTTGCCTAGCTGCATGGACAAATGGTGTATTGCTATTGTAGGAATGCTTACTGCTATTTGGGTTAACTGGCTTCCCTGATAGAACGTGTATCATCTTTGTAGGTCAGATAGACATTCTCTCTCTTTTCTCCCAAAAGGCTGACCATTTGTAGCCAGATCTTTGACCTTACTGAAAACATTCAGATCCAGTGAGCATCATTGCTTATTGGCCTGAACTAATGATTGGTTATATGTTTAGCTGTACATCAGCCTATTGACCAGCAGCAAGCAATGCTTAATTTGTTCAGATAAAGAAGGAATCTGGAATAGTCCACTTCCAAGGGAAAGGAGGACTATAACAATATTTGTAATACTGTGAAAGGAAACTATTTTTCACCCATGTGACCTGCTTGCCCTCTTTACCATCAATAATTGTTTTAAAGCCAAAGATAGTCCACCCATGATTATTTAAACTGAATTTGTACAAATAATATGCCAATTTAATCATCAGGCTAATAATAAGTTAAAACCCTAATTCAGGCATGATTAGTAATTTTTAGTTTATTTAAAGAATAATCTTTAACCATAAGTGGGCCACCTGTGGTTTTAAAACAATTATTGCCAGGAGAGTGTGCATGTCAATTCTGCTGTATGTGTGAAGAAAAGTTCCTTTCACAATGTTACATATATATATATATATTAATATTTACGGGATTAGACTATAATTTACCAGACCTGCATTCGATATAAATTAAAATTGAAATAAATGCAAATTGTCTTAAATAAACTTAACAAGTTTATTCACTACTGAAATATATATATGTGTGTGTGTGTGTGTTTAAATGATAATTTCTTGGACTATTTCCATCATCTATCAGTACATATAGAAAATTTTAAACCTGTTATTCAATTTTTTTCAAATACAACAACTTATTAGTAATAACACACAAACGTATAACACTGGTTAGTAATTACACATTTCAAGTTGTATTATTCTCCACTCTTCTTCAGGTGATGCTGCCAATTTATTTAATCAGTTGTAATGCACCTATGTAGCGAACTGGTTATAATATATATACATGTGTGTGTGTTTATACTGCTGATTGTTTTTATCAGTTCAAATAATTTTTTAAAAGTTCTAGTTATTTGGAAAAGTCAATCTATTGGTAGTGAGAAATAAAAATGTAAGGAAAAAATGGCTCATTAGTACCAGATATTAATTTTTTAATTCTTCCAGATAAATTTACATATATATTAGTGATATTGGCTATTGTGTTAAACTTGTGTTTTGATATTAACCTAAAAGAGAAGAATAAAACTTCTATATTATAGCAGATGAATAAGAATTGGTATAATTTTTAATTTCAAAAATGCATGAGAAAAAAGAATCAAGTGGAATAAATTTTCTTTAATATAATTATGTGATTAAAATAAAATGAGAACTACATGGAATATGTGTTTACACTATAATTCAGAAACAAACAAAAACCAAAATTCTTATATTAGTAATTTGTATTAGTCACTCATTAAATTAGAGATTATGAAATTAAAAACGTTTTCTATTCACTTTTGACACCTTGTGGAGGATTGTAATAATAAACTTATGATCAAAGATGTGAAAAATATCTATGATTCCCAAGATGCCCATTTTGTGCTGAACCAGCACTCATCAGTTGGTCCAGACCATAATCTCTTACACATATCTTTATCACTGTTCAGTATATATATATATAGCAAACTGCAATAGTTTTGTTGATATGTCAAATATTCAGCCCTCACAACTTTAACACAAACTACTTATTGAAAGTATATTAGTAATTTTTATTAGTCACTCATTAGACTAGAGATTAATGAATAATATTTCTATAGTGTACATTAGACCAGTCATTTTTGATACCTTGTGGAGGGATATAATAATAAACATATAATCAAAGATGTGAAAAAGATCTATGATCCCAAAATGCATATTTTGTATCTGAACCAGCACTCATCAGTTAGCCCAGATCACAATCTCTTACACATATCTTTATCACTATTCAGTATATATATAGACAGCAAATTACTACAGTTTTATTGATAAGTGTCAACAATGCAGCCATGACAACTTTAACACAAATCACTTATTGGATGTATATTAGTACATTTTTATTAGTCACTTATTAAACTAGATAATCATTACTGGATAATCTCTAGTCTAATGAGTGACTAATGAAAATTACTAATATACTTTCAATTAGTGATTTGTGATAAAGTTGTGAGGGCTGCATGTTTGACACTTATCAATAAAACTGTAGTAGTATGATATATATATACTGAGCGCTGATAAGGATATGTGTAAGTGTTTGAAGTCTGGGCCAATTGATGAGAGCTAGTTCAGCACAAAATATGGATCTTGGGATTATAGATCTTTTTCAATATTTTTGATCATATTTTACATCCCTCCACAAGGTATTAAAAGTGGATAGAAAACATTCCCTATCTTTTATCAGAATGGTGTAATGAAGATTACCCTACAGAAATATTATTCATTATTAAAGCCAAAACTCATATCAGGATGTGAAAATATTGAAAGTTTTGTTAAACTAAAGTTATTGTCCATCTGCTTTCTGTCTTCAATTGATTTTTAAAATCTTGATGAAAGAATGTTATTTATCGACTTGGATTTTTTATTTGATGTTCCAAGCTGAATATTATTAAAGATTTTCTGAAACTAATTATGCAACACAAATTTATTCACTTAAAACATTTGTTTTTAATTTTATATTAATATATATGTCATTTTGTTTAAAAAGTTATAGGGGATTTGTGCCTTCTATGGTGAATCTCATCTGTTAGACAAAAAATATTAATTCATAAACTTTTTTTTTTCTTACAATTTATTATTTTGATTCGATGTGTGAGAATTTCACAGTCATAAAGATGCTTCAGAAGAGTATATAATCAATTATGAGAAAAATAAAAATAAATATAGAATCGAGTTCGTAAATGAATTTATAATACATTGTATCTATGGAATAAGAACAGAGAAATGAATAATTGATATTAAATATTAATAGTATATACAAGCGCTTTAAAACGCTGGTTGAAGAAGCTGTTAATAGCAAACAATCAAAATAAGTTAATCCAAGCTAAGCGCTATCGAGGTGTTTATTCCTCATAATCATAGTCAAAATAGTAATAGTTGTTGTGATATTATTAAATGGTAATATATGTAAATGTATATGTAAATTAATCAGCTTGTCTATTTTAAAGCGCTTATATATACTATTACGATTATTGGAGAAGTAAATTAAATTATTTTTACATTAAATATTAATATAAAAATTAAAAAGGGATGAAGTTTGAAAATTTTGACTGTTTTAGTTACAGTAATTTGTAAACTACTTTGAAAAATTACAATTATATTCAATAAAAATTAAGACACATGTTTTTAAAAGTGCACTGCTAACAAAACATTTTGTTTAAACATTATCAATGTAATGAATAAGGAAAAAGCAAAGAATGAATTTTTATTAGCATAAATATTTGATGGTTCAGAAAAACTTTGGAAATCAGTTAGCTCTGCCCCCCCCCCCCATTCAGAAATCATTTTGCAAATATTAAAACATTTTAAAATTTCATTCTAAAATGAGTTTATATTAATCACATTTATTTCATAAATAATTAGGAATAACTATTTAATGGAAACAAAAAAAAAAAAAAAATCGCAAAATAATATTGTTTTTTTCAAAAATCTCAGCAAATACTTTTAAAAAAACCTCTACTTTTTGTTAAGTTTTTTAAAATTAATTGTTGTTAAACATGTTTAACTGCAAATATATTATTTTGATTAAAGCGTAAAGATCATACAGCTAGATTTTAGTGTGACTATATTAGATATCAAGGGAATCATAGCATTATGCTTTGCACATCTGCCCACCGTCTTCATGATCTAGAATTTGGATTAGTATTCTACTCTTCAGTTCTAAATAGGCTTATTTTTTTTTTTTTTGATAGTGAGCCCAAAGTTAACCTCATGAACAAACTAGAATGTATTGATTATATATAAATATCTGACTGTTCACACTAAACCCCAAAACAAGGATGGAAAATCATTAGAACTGTGATATCCCGGCAGTCTGGGTTTTTTTTAAAGAAATGCTCAAGTGGTCTTTTTTTTTACATTGGTTTATTTATTGTTTGATCTTTTATATTAAGCATTACGTAACAGAATATAGGTCCTGATCATGTGAGTTAATAATGAGGTGAAATAAATTTAAAATGTATAATTAAATTTATAATAACTACAGTTAATACAACTCATTAATCGGTATATGAATATGAAATGATAATTCAATGTATCAAAAAATAATAAAATTGTTTATTGTTCAGAGTTTGTATTAAGATAAAGAAACTAGAATGACAGATATAAGCCACAATCCATGGATTTTGAACTCTAGAATGCCACTTTCCCATTGCACTAAATCAAACTGGACTTTCTACATAAAGTTGATAATAGTTATAAGAATATATAGTTAGCATGGTTCATTTTAAATGAATACTTTTGTTTATTATTTGTATGTTTATTATTTTACTATTTAAATTATTAAGTATAATTATTTCATTTTAAGTTTTTAAAAATATAGAATTTTTATTATATATATGAAATATTTTAAAATCTAATATTTAACTTATATCATCAAAGATAAGTAACTTTAGCATTTTAATTATGTTTTGTAAAATATATATATATTAAAATACTAATAACTATCAGAAAATTATAATAAATTTTACATCTTCACTAAACCATCAGCATATCTGAATTCTTAAAACACTAATTATCTATTTAATGACTTTCAGTAATTTGAAATGCATTAAACCTTTTTTCTCTTTTATTTTATATTCAAAAACGTAATCTTATTTGATTTATTATTATTATTCTCATATTCTTTTTATTTGATATTAACTATTTTAATTTGGAAATTTTATAACTTTTCAAATATAATGAAACATTATATTATATATTCATAGGGGCAGAGTATCTTCAATTTTTTTATTAAATCGATTGATTATAACTTGATTAATAGATAATGTGAATTGTCCACACTATATCAAAAATGATTGAAATTGCTTAATTAATATTTAGTTCTACCACATTTGACTACTGTTAATTTGATAATTTTACCTTCAGCATATTGATAAAAAATTTAAAATTTATTTTTACTTAGAATTCTATTTTACATTTATTATAGATAACTATACTGAGAAAGGCAGTCATAAATGATATCTTGAAGAACAGAAATCTAAAATATTTAACAATACATCATGAACTACAATTAAGATTGACTTGTTTCTGATACCAATCCTTTTGAAGAAAATTATTTAAATACAATAGCTTTAAAACTTTTACTACATTTTATTACCTATATTAAATCTTGCTAATGTCCTAATGAATTCTGAAAAATTAATGTCAGTTGTTAATTTCGCTGTAATTTTTATCTTGTTTTAATTGAAAATCAATATTTTTTATTTGTTTGTTCTCACTCAAAATTGTTTAGACAAAACTGTTCTATTTTTACTTTGTGTTTTCTATATGTAGGAATAAAAATATTTATGCTGGATATTGATGGTTGTGTGGTATTATTTTTTAAAATAATGTAACATTGAGAAACATTAGCAGATGAATAATGGAAAAATCTATGATGCTGGATATAAACTGCATATGTTCTATGAGATTAAGTTTTAACAAACTCAGCAATGGTTGCCTATTCATAGTGGCTGCAGTGTCATCATCACCCCCCCCATGTAAAATGAATGTTTTTATTTAATTATTATCATTCTTAAATATGTATAATTAAATTACTAAATGTGTTTTACACAAATGTACTAATAGAATATATTGTCTAAGTAAAAAGGCAAAAAATATCCACAATCTGCTTGTAATGATTTTTTTGTCTCACTTAAATATAAGCTCTTTTTGTTTGTGGATGAATAAAAGTTACTGCAGCTGAATGATGCAACAGCACTTTCATAGTAAGACAATTGCTCATAATCTTCTAATACATGACTATTTACTTCAAAGATATGCCATTTTTGTTTACATTTTCCATCACTGCCCCACTACTATGAATTCTCATGGGCTGCCACTGAAAATTACTTAAATTTTAATAGTTTATTTTAAAATATTTTTCACTTAGAACTACAGCAAACATTTTGACAATTCAATATTCACATTCTTAAGAATTCTCAAGTTTTAGATAATTAAATGACTAAACATCATTAAAAATCTTGAGTTAAGAAAACAAATTTTCTTCAGATCATACATAAGTTTTAATTTTTTGATTAAAATATGATATAAAACTCATTTTTATCATTAATAGGTATAATTTAGCCTTTTTTTATACCATAAAAAGTTTTAAGTAGAACTTCATCAAAAATCGCATTGATTTTTATATTACATAGTTCTTTAGTAACACATCCTTGAAAATATTAGATGCAATAACATCTTTAATGTAGTATTTATAGAATCGGAGATGTATATAGGGGAGATCTTAAATGGTATCTTTTATTATCAGGTATATAAATTTGAAAGAGATTTGTTTTTGAAAAAAATAGTGTTTATTTATATATAAAATCTGATCAGAGGTAGCAATCTATGTACATTACCTAAGCAGTATTATATCATAAAGATTTATAACTCTAATTAAAATGAAATAATTTTATCTAAAAAAGCAAATTTGTTGGGTGAGTTTATTTATAAAATGATGAATTATTTAAACTCTGGGTTAGAATACTGTAATTCAATGATTAGAGATTTACTTTATTACCTGTAGGAGTGGATAGAAAGAAATGGATATGAAATTTCAACATGAAAGTCAAACAGGTTTTCAAGGATAACATTGAAAGAATTAAGAGGCTAATCTGTTGCTGGATTAAATCTCCCAATAAACAGAGAACTGAAATTTAATCAGAAATATAAAGCATTATGTGAAACCAAAACAGAATTGCATATGAGTCAGATGAATGAAATAAGAAAATTTTCTGAAATAGTATGAAAATGGCTTTGGCTCATATAAACAGGATGAAACTCAAAGAGATCCCAATCTTCCAGTAGATTAGTAGTGATTGAAATTAATAACAATATATATTTGTAATATTAGTATGTTTTAAGCTAGAATAAAACATTAGTGGATCATGAATTTGGATTCAAATATCTTTTTTCTAGATTTTTAAAAAAATAAGTTTATTTAGAAATAAAAATTGTATTCATTTATTACTGATCTTAAATAATGTACAATAAAGTAAATCCATTTAAAAAAATCCTAATCTCTGTGCATCTACTTGTCACTTGGTACTAAAAACTTAAAAATAACTTTTAATTGGGAAATAAGAAATTGTTTTTCAAACAATCCTCATTAGAATTAAATCATTACTACCAGTTTCTAAAAGCAATACCTTAACATTGCAGTCACATCATACTCTTCTCAATCATTCTTTTCATACTTGCTTATCACTTATATAATGTAAGAAATTATTGTTTTACCCTTTCATTTATTTCCCAAAATTTTACTCTCCAAATATTTGGTTGAAAAATAATTTAGCTCAAAATTTGTCTAGGAGTAGTAGAATTAAGTACAATAATATTAATATTATACATTAGATTTTTTTAAAAATTAAATGTAATAAAATTAACAAATATTACACAGATCTGTGTACTTATCAAATCAATTCATTAGTTTTCAACTCTGATTATAATATAAATAAGTTTCTGGGAATACAAATAATCAATTCATGTAAAGTTACTAGATATTATAATAGATGTGTCAAGAACAAAAAATCTTTACAACTAATTTATTATATAAAACTTTTATATTTTACAATTTTTTGTGAGCTTTTCTGAATTTATCTTCTGTATTTGTACTACATGTCTATTATATATATCCAGCTTTATCGATTTATTATTAATTGTTATTTGTTAAGAGTAGTTTCAAGATTGACAGACAATGTAGATGCATTCTTAGAATATAAAAATGTTTATGTTTCTGTAGCATATGATTTACTCATCAAATGGAACCACGTAATACACATTAAAAACCAAAAATAAACAACTAATAACACAAACAAATGTATTTATTATTGAATGTATAGTAGTAAAGATATTAAATAAATATTTGGAAATAATATATTTGACAATGAAAATAATTTATTTAGACAAATAAATAATATATTCAATAACTAAAGTAAAATAAACTGAATAGGTCTTGTTTCATACTTTATGTGTTGATAAGAAATCAAATGTATGCATTTATTACTGAATTTATGACAATAAGTGTAATACATAAATGTATGGAAAAAAAATGGAATTATTATTAATCAATTACATATATTAATTTTTTAAAAAATAAATAATCTTATTTAATTATTATTTTATTAACAGTATAAAGAAAAAAAATATTAACTTGACACTTATTTACTTATGACAAATTTTACTGCTTCATTTATATCAGAAAATGTTAAAATTTTAAATAGAAAATTACAAACAAAGCAAAAATTTTCCTGAAGATTTGTGATGATGGTGTTTTAGTTGCATATTGGATCATTTCCGTCATTTAATATGAGTACTGAATGGCTTTAGAAAACTTTAACTTTATTTAAATATTCCAAATACATTCAACTGTTCATAATAACACACAGATTAGTTTATGCACAATGTTTTGACAGGTATTATTCTCCCCATTTCTTTAGGTGTTGCTGGCCTGACCATTGACAATACTAACATGGGAATCAAACCTGGACCCTTAGATTCTTGAGTTTTGAATTTTAAGGTAATTCTCTAACCAACTGAGCCAACCCAGGCTCAATACTCAATAATTTAAATTCAATACTCAAGAATCTAAGGGTCCAGGTTTGATTCCCATGCTAGTACTATCACTGGTCAGGCCAGAAATACTTGAAGAAGAGGGGAGAATAATATCTCTCGAAACATTGGGCATATACTAACTGTGTGCTTTTATTAACAGTTGAATGTATTGGGAATATTTAAATAAAGTTATTTTTTTCTAAAGACATTAAATACCCATATTGAATGGTAGAAATAGTCTATTAAATGAATACAACTAAAACAAAAATTTCATTTAAAACTTATAATAAAATTATAAAAGTTAGAGATAATGAATTTAGCTTATTGTAAATCAAAAAAAAAATTAAAAGTTATTATATCTACAAATTATAAGAATTAAAATAATTTTTTTAATAAAATAAATAAAATTATTTACAGATGCTAAATATATTACTTTGATGCATTTGTTTAATATATTATTACTCCAAATTCAGTAACAAATACATTTATTTTATTTCTTATCAAAGCAAAATATGAAATAAGATCTACTCATCTTATTTTTATACCTGTAAATTTAATAATATATAAATTTGCATTATTTATTTTTTATCATTTAGTAGTTGTTGTTTTTGTTCATTGGTATGTATATGATTTCATCTGATGGATCTACAGAATCAGCAAAATCTCTGTTATAACAAAGTCATTCAAAAATATAAGTAAATTTCAAAATAATATATTTTCATAAAACTGAACATTATAACATTTGGGGTGAATTGGTCAATATATAAGATCACTTCTAGAACTATATAATTGTTTATTGTATTAAGTTTCAATTTATTAAATTTAGTAATTCTGATATGTTTTGCTATATCCTGAGTGTATAAATGTAATATCAGTCAAGCAGTATTGACAACTTTTAAATAAATTTAAATATAACTTTGTGGTAGGCAAAAAATAATGAGTAAAAAACAATTAGAAATGTTCATAGAAATCTCTAAACTATTAATAAGCTCTCTCTGTATGTGTAAATTTCTACATATGTTCAGTAGATAAATAAAATCTATTGCAGTATGTCTTAATTGAAGAATGTTCTTCATGCATCCATTTGAATATAAGTGTAATATATATATATTGTAACATGATAAAAATGATGATGGCAGAAAAATGATCAATATAATCTCAATAAAACATAGCCCATTGGACACCATTTGTAATAGAGTACTGATTCTAATATGGAATGATAATATAAAAACTTTATTATGTTTTAGAATTCAGACGTCATTCATAATAAAATAAATTTAGTCTAAATGCAGAGCACCATTTTATAACAGCCCTAAAGTTGATTTGGCATTTTATAACAATTGCCACTTGTACATAATCATCAGCATTGGGTAGCTACTTTGTAACAATAATAATGAATTTTCTACCTCACTACCTCTCTACATTTGTTATAAAATAAAATAAATTGACCTATAGTTTTTTTTTTTTTTTAGACAACCACTTATTACTGAGACTATATGGAAATAAAAGATCATGAAGAAATTAAATGCTCTTATAATTTAAATATTATTTATAGCAGAGCAAAACATGCATCAATAAATAGTAACTCTGTTATAACCTGCATAAAATTATTTAGCTCAGTCATTGATCATACTAGGCAATAACAATATTTCCAATACATAATTATTTAGATGCCTACTACACTATAATGAAATATTAATGATAATCTTCATTAAAAACTAATTTATTCAGATAGTATTTTTAAAAAAAGAAAACAAACAAGATCATCACTTCTGACATCACCAAATCTATTCACTATTCCAAAGTACACTGCAATAGGCAGTGAAATCATATATCATTGTTCTAAACGATTACATATTCCTAAGACATTTATTTGGCTTATAATTGAATTATATAAAATTCTAATCTACAAGTAACTAAGTTCGGATATACTTTTACTAATCTAATTTTATAATAATGCAAATTTACTTTAACTTTTTTCTTCTAAATAATGACATTCTATTTAAGTTAACATTATTTGAAATAATTATAATAGCATTTCGAAAATGTTTTATAAACCTACACTATTGGTAATGTTAAAATAAAATAAACCCCTACTCAATTTTATATCTAATTTAATAAAACGTTAAATGTAATAGAAATATTTAGTTATGTGTTAAAAATGAAACACTATCAGAAAACTCATTATCAATAAATCTATTAAATAATCCTGCATTTTGCAATCTCCAATCACATCGTTATTTAGAGATACCGTAGGTTTCTATTGGATATTTTCCAAATTACAATCACTGATATTATTCATTTACTTAAATCTCCAATCAATTGATTATAAAAATGGATTTTTTAACAAACTATATATGATGATAATTGGCAGTTATCCAAACCAAAGATAAATATTAAGTTATACTAGTTCATAAAATTTATGATAACCATTTCAAAGAAGTTTAAAAGTAATTAAGAAAAATTCTGACTAGTGACTGAACAAAATTTATTAAGATTTTTGTAACCGGACCAGATCAACAAATTAATAATCAACATTATTTCTACCAGTAATATTGACTTAGATAAGTAAACAAATATTTAAATGTAGTAACAAATGTAAAATTTATATCATCTAATCGGATTTAATAATAATGTATACTAAAATATACATATATCTAACTCTATTTCACTTCCCAAAATTGGTTTGATCTTGGATCAACGTTTAAGTACCAAAAGTTACCTTGCACATTCAAAAGAAATAATTAGATTCAGCAGATTTTAATTAATTCTAAATTTATTGGTTAATAATTAAAAAAATTTAACAATAATATATATAAAAGAACAATAACGAATGATGTATGCAATAGACAAATCGTAACCAGTTTTAAAAAAAATACTACTATATTTTTTTAATATATAAGTAAGTGATAGTCTATCACGGTATAGAATCAATAAGAATAAAATATGTATATATGAAAATCAAAAGTATGTTGCATGACAATAATACTATATATATATAAAATGAAAGGAGAGATTTTTTATTTATTTCCATATGTCGAAGCATCGGCCGGGAAGCGAACCTGCAACAACTTTCTGCAAGCTGTGCTAACCTCTCAACTACCGCTTGCATATACGATGATAAAAAAAATATGATCAAATAAAAGTGATCTTTATTCATTCATTAATGCAATTTCTAAATAATTAAACTAACATTAAAAAAATCCATTGTATTTAAATCCTTCTCTATCCGAATATCCCCTAGTTAAATCTTGAACAAAAAAATTTAAATACTTGAAAACATCAGGTCATAAATTAACCTATGTCATCAGTAAAAGTTTAAATAATAGTAAGAAAATGAATCTCTTTCACTCTTTATATATGTGAATCCTATAATAACCCATATATATCATTTAACGCTATATTATAAAATAAAATATGAACGAAACATACATATTTTTCTTTTCCCGTTTTTTTTTGCAAACGAAAAATGTATATACATAGATATACCATAAATGAACAGTCTCATTTCTTCTTTTTATCCAATAGTCCATCGTACTTCCTGGTTTCTTGTTTCTGATTCTTATGTGTCGAGATGATTTTCCTTTAAGTAGAGAAGACAAGCATAAATGATAACTATCGGCAGATTTGAATTTAATTGTACATTTAAATTCCAATATTTTCTTTTAAGCATATAAATGTATCCAAGCTTTTAAAGCAACATGTACTTAATCAACGCAAAATCACATATTATTGGCTTTATTTTCATTTTTTATTGATAAAAATGTATAAAGAGAAATTTTTTCATTGACAAAATTCAGTTATATCTAAGTGAATAATAAATGCTAGCTTTTTCTTTCCAAATTAAGAAAGTAAAATTTAAATTGCTTAATATCACACATAAGTTGAGTTAATTGTCTTGTGAAATTCATTGATCAGAATAAGATATTTATATACACATCATGGGGTTTGTATTCATCACAAATAAATAGAATGGAATTCTAGATTTTGACAATGGAATATTTATATATATATAGCTGATTTGCAATACAATGCATTTTGAAGGGTTCTTTCGCATTTTGCAGTATCCCCTGGAATTTCATCAACAAGCTGCCTCCAATTAAATGGGCAGATGGTTGGGATTATCCTTCCATTATTTGAGAAATTAATAACTTAAAAAATAAAAAAAATTAACAAGTTTTTAAAGATGAATATAAACGTGTCTATTCTAATCAATGATAAAATTACAAGAATTCAAGTTGCAGCATTTCCGTTCAATTTATAACATGCTCTTGATGATGCTAATGTCAGGACAACTGTTAAATATCACTCAAATTTTGCTCATTAATATAAGAAAATTGTTTAAGAAAATTTGCCTCTAATTAGTGAATGAAATGAAGATTTTAAAACAATTGAATATAGTGAAAATAAAATCTTGTTTTACAAGTTCAATATTATTTTTCATTTTTAACCAAAAATAAAGAATTCATATTACATTTTCAATACACTTGAATTAATATAGATATATATTTTACATATGTTATATATTTTACATATGTTTTTAATAATATTTTCCAATAAACTGGTTTATAAACAAACATATATAAGACATAAAACATTTAATTTTATGATAGGTAAATTGCTATGGTGATTGTAATAACAGAAATTGAAATGTGTAATAATTAGTAATAATATTGATTTTATTCAAATGATTTTTTTTATGATTCATTTAATTATTTTCCAGAATCTATTTATTTATTCACCTGTTTTTTTTTTTTTTTTATGAAATTGATCACAACAGATTTATGATTTTTTTTTAAAGTGTCATAGCATTGGCCGGGACACGAACCCGCAACCTGGGCAACTGCCTGCAAGTGCAAGGCAAAGATTTATGATTTGATGCTGATATTAATATCAAATAATATTATTTTAAAAGATTAGATTGCTATGGTTATCTAATTTTAAACATTAAGATTCGTGAATGTGGCTATATAATATAGAATTAATATGAGCGTGAGTGTACTCTATTCATAGGTGGTGAGTGAAAATGTAAAAATGGGGGGAGAAGTGGATGAAGATATGAAATGGGTAAATAGTCATTAGAGATGTAAGAGGTGTCGATCTATTGATAGAGTTGTTATTGTTATTAATGTAGCGTTCTGATCTCCTAATGTCGTTTCGATACAACTATTTTAGGGTGGGAAGGTTCAAATAAATGTCCAGTCTTCTTGGAGTGTTCAAAAATGTTGATGAGTTATCGTTGTTTTCATAGCTCTATTGTATGTGTATCTGTGTTGTGTGTCCGGGTGATTGTGTGTGGTTCTCAAAATAAATGGGAAGGGTTGTGGGAAGTATGTGTAAAGAATGGGGGGTCTGAGAAGGTTCTATTTTGTCCTTGGAGTTATTGATGAGACGATTAGTGCAAGGGGGTGTATGAAAGCTGATTTTAAATTTATTGTCTAAAACTTTGATTAGTTGGTGGGAGATTTTAGATATGTGGGGAAGAGTGATATATGGAAGTTTATTATTGTTTTTACCTCAACACCTCCATTATCCATATATTAAGAGAAATGAAAATTAAACTAGATCAACAAACTTTTTAAATTTTTTTAAAATACTGTGATGTACAGCACCAATCTGGCACTTACAATATATATATAGGTTAGTAACAGAGATCAATTGTAAACTATATCGCTATGCAGAAAATTAATTGCTACTGTGATATACAAAGCATATTTGCATTTGTTAGACTTCCTTACAGTTTCATTATAGTTCATTTCACCTTCATTGCATTTTATTTCCCTTTATTACCCACTCATAAATCCTAGTGGGCTTTTTTTATATAAGAGTCCATTTATGCATAATTATTATTCACTTGCATAATTGATAAGATTGTCATTTGCAGATTTTCTAGAATATCTTAATAATGATAATGGAATAATTTATTCATGTATTGTTGACACATATTTACATAGTAAAATAATAATCTTTATATATATATATATATATATATTATACACATACAGACCAGTCTAGGTTTCAAGCTTCACTTTAGCATACACCATAAAAAAAAATGGAAACAAATGAAATTCTAAATTTAAATACTGAAATCACTATAAAAAAAATGGAAACAAATATATTAATGTAGAACTTAAATTCTGAAATCTCAAATATTTTATGAGATTAAATAAATAATAATAAGTGAAATCCTGTGACATTTGAGTACCAAAGTGTTAGGATAATCTAAAAGGTGATTTTAGAAAGCTTTTGAGGTTGCCATTTTATCAAGGAGCTACATCACTCAGGCCTTCTTTGATGGGATTAATTAAGAAATGTTAGGCTTGTTTTTTAATCTCTAAAATAGTAGAGACCTCATTTAATAGTTTTGAAAGTCTTTTCTCAGAAAATGCAATTAAAGTATTATAACATGCCTATCAAAAATGTTTTTGTAATAAACATATTGCTGTAAAATGAAATAAGGATTAAAAATCACTCAAATTCTCATCACCAGATACTTGGCAATATATTACTTTTACCTTTTTTTAACCCAAGACTTTGCCATATACTGAGCTATTTAAGTGGTAGTTTGTATCCTTACATCATTTGCATATCATTATATTTTCTGTCCTGTTCAGTATGATAGAAAAATACCATGATAATAGAGTAAGAAGAGGAGATAATATTGATTTATTTATGTTGGAGTTTATGTATTTTACTACAATTAACTCAAAATATTTTCAAATTTCCCAAGACATTATTATTAAGTCTAGATGTTCATGAAGATTAGAGTGACTTTGTGCTTGAATGGGCTGCAAAATTAGCATGAATGTTTATGTATTTGGAATATATTTTTTAGGATTAATTTTTAACATGATGAAAAATACTAAGTAATAAATATAAATTATTAATTAAAGTAGAATATAGTGGAGGAAAGATAAAGAGGATTGACAAGGCTGCAAACGATTTATAGAATTACAGTACTTGACTCTTTTATGCTACATGAAAACCAAACTGATAAAATCTTTTCTGGAAGTATGTGGGTGTTATTAGATTTTATTTCAGGAGCAAATATATGAATTGAAGTTAATCAATAAAAGAAAGTCTGTATTAGCATCTATTGATTAAAATATTTTTTGTTAACTAAGACCGATATTGGATGGTTAGTAATTGGCTATTTGGAAAAAAAAGATTCCAGCCTAATTGTCATCCTGAAATTTTTTTCAAAATCCAACCAGCTTAGATTCAAGTCATGAACAGGACAAGCAGATGAATTGACAACTATCCCATGACTGTGGTTTAACTACCCAATTATTTATTTTAATACATTTATTATTATCATTAAAAACCAGTCAACACTTAGACAATATATATTATACTTTTCTAAATAATTACTTTAATAAAGTCAACAATTACATATGATATATATATTTTTTGATTGTTTTTTATCAACTTATAAAGTAAATTTAAGTCCTAAAGTTTTAAAATATCATTTTGAATAATTAAAAGTAGAAATGACAACTTGGGCAGATGGTTTGCTTGAGTGAAATGATAATCTTATATAGAAGATGTAATTAAATATTCATTTATTTGTCCAGAAAAGAGTGGAAGATTAATCTCCAGACATAATAAAAAAAATTATCTTCTGAAAAAGATGAGAGAGGGGTTCTCTTATCTGAAATTACATCTTGTCATTTGTTGAAGATTGAAACACTGACACTATTGCAAAAATTTCATCAACTTTTTAAATCATAATTTTTTTGTCATTCTTAAAATTCTTATATTATCTAAATAACAATTAATTTTATATTAATTAATAGGAAGTTGTAATATTTTTGCAGTTTATTATGAAGTTACTAACATACACTCGCATGTATATTGATAATGTATTAATTATATGTTGGAATTTAAACAATTGATACATTTTATATTTAAATGCAAGTTGTTTTTTGTATGTTAACGTTAATGCGAAATTAATAGTATAAAGATTATTAGAAATGACGTTTTATATTTATTACTTGTAGTGTATTTTAATGTTAAAGTTTTTTTTTGGACGAACATATGTATATAAATATATTTTTGTTTGTTTGTTTTTTAAGAAAACAACTAGAATATAATCAAAACTCCAGGAGTGTTTTATTGTGTAATATTTAGATGAACAATATAATATTATATAAGCTTTTAATAACAATCTCATTGTGTTTTTGATATCTTATATACTGAAAATTAATATGAAATAATAAAAAAAAGCTACTGATTGAAGAAAGTGTATTAAACTTAGATCTTCATCCTGCAGTGGACTGATAAGTATTAAAAATGAAGATAGTGATGAAAATATATACTTATTATTCACTCATATGTATTAATAAAGTTATATAGAAATGCATAAATATCCAAACATATGTATAACTTTTCTCCTAGTAAATAAATTTGGTTATCAATAAAATAAACAAATATGAATATTGTCTTGAGTCTGATAAAATTATACTGTATATATTTTATTTTATTATAAAAGATGTGTAATCAGATGTAGGTGTTTTTTTTTATTTTGAAGATTTAATTTTTAGAATTAATGAAAGAACATTTTCTTTTTGAAAAATGATCTTATATATGTTCGTTTTAAAATTTTAAAAAAAATTTCTTAATTAAATATATCTTTAATTAAATGGTTAGCTGTTCTGGAGATTACGTGATAGGCAAGGAGCAGAAATGATGGGATCTTTAGTTTTACTATTTCACTAAACTAAATGAGACTGTTTTAAATTTAATTTACCGTTAATATTTCTCGATTTCAGATACTTAAAATTAGATATATATTCTAATGAATCTTCTAATATGTAAAATATGTTAATTTACGAAATTTCAAAAGCAATTTATTTTAGTGTAACTTTGTTTAGTACTGTTTGGAACTACTGCATTTTTTTTTTTTATGTGTCAAAGCATCGGCCGGGAAGCGAACCTCGGTACAATTGCTTGTAAGGCAGCTATGCTAAACACTCGGCCACCAACGCTTGATAACTACTGCATTTTTATTTTTAGTTATTTCAATTTTTTTTTATCTATTTAAATAATATTTGTTTAAATCGCATGTTGATAATAAATTGATAATAATTAAAAGTTTGCTAGTCTTTCACATGCACGATTATCACTCAGACAGCCAATCAGATTTTAAATAACTGTCTTAAGAATGATCAGGCTTCGACAACATGGCAGAGATTTTGACAAGAAAAGGATGATAGCAACCTTTTCTCAACTTAACTTTTATATATATATAAGCCAGTCTTAAGCTGTCAAGTTGTTGAAGCCTGATCGTTCTTAAGACAGTTATTTAAAATCTGATTGGCTGTCTGAGTGATAATCGCACATGTGAAAGACTAGCAAGCTTTCAATTATTATCAATTTATCTATTTAACTAAAACAAAAAAATTTATAACAAAATTATATTTCATGATGTGATTAATAATTATGATAATGAAACCTTTTCTTATATATCTTTTAATTTAGTGTAGTGTTGGAATCAAGGATTCTAGTATTCAGAGTCCATTGATCATAGTTCAATTCTGTCATTTCCAATGCTTGAACTTCATGTACACATTCAGGCATCTAACCATTCATTTATTAATTATAATATATTATACTTTTCTTATATAATGTTATTCATAGATTCCACAGAATGTCTAGACAGTTATATAATATTTAGCTGCTAATTAAAGTGTCTTTCTGTTTAGGTTTCAAGACTAAATCATAATCACAATTCTCCTTACTTAACACCTTACACACACACTGAAGAACTGTTATCTACTAAATATTTCTTCATCAAAAGTTTGTTGAATAGGTTGATTTCTTTCTTTTTATCAGTGAATTTTTTAAACATTTTTTTTTGTAAATTATTATGTAATCTTTTAATAATGTGAAAGACTGAAACCTTTGACAGATGCACCTTAAAAATGCTTAAATGACAGCCAATCAGATGTAATAATGACTGCACAAGGAACTCTCAATTCAAAACACAAGGCAGAGATTTTATGAGAAAAAGATGGTTCCTACCTTCCTCTCTACTTAAATTTATATATAAATAAGCCAGACTGAAGCATTTTGAACTAAGGGTGTGGAGCTCTAAACACCTTCACATTTAATTCACTAAATATGTCATCTTTTGTGTTAAATTTTACGTTTTATATGTTTATACTTATATTCTAATTTACAGTTTCTATAAATATTGTAATGAATTTTTTTTCTTTTAAACTTAGTATTGTTTTAAATTTGTTAACTTAATTAACAATGTAGTAACTTGACATTATTATTATTATGGTGTCATAATTAAACATCTTAATAAAACACAAGTTTGTAAATTGAAATTTAATCAATCTGAAAAGAGTATTACTTTTAATAACTAATATGTAACTTTTTTTTTATTGTTGATAATTACTATATTAATTTAAAAATATTAACATATATACAATTTTTGTTTTGCTTTAAATTTCATGCACTAACTTATGACAAATCTGTAATAACTTTCAATAGTGTGATTTTCTTATATATTATTCAATATCATGTACTAATAATTCAAAAACTACCTTGACCAGAAGATAACTCTAATAGCATTAATGGTTTATATACTTACATAGTCAGTAAATATTTTATGTCATACATTTAAAAATCTTTGTTTGTAAATCTCTTTCATAAAAATTATGCAGAGAGTGTATTTAGCTTGGCACACTAATAATTTCAATAAGCAAGCAAATCCATAATATGTTATGGCATAATTGAGAAACATTGTTGACTGCCAAGTTTTGTTCATAAAGCTCCTAGATAAAAAAAAATTAATATGGATCTATTTTTAAAATGTGCAATATCCCTTGCTGGATTACTATAATATAAAACATGTGAGATCAAGATTAACTTAATCCTGACTAATGAAATAATATCTGATCAATATTGTACCATACTGTATGTTGAAAAAATTTTAAACCATGATTAGTAAATGCATAGAGTTTGGAACATCACTATAAAGTCTGAACTAGATCTCTTAAGAGAATAGATTATATAATTTTAAAATTACTAAATGAGATACTTGCAAGATATAATGTTGCATTGGTCCAATAAGTTTGCCTACTTGAAATCATGATCTTTGAAAATGGAGAGCCCAGTATATGGTAGCCTAGTATGGTAATAAGGATTGTGTTAATTACAGTTGCAATGTACATTTTAATTCTTACATAGATTATAAAAGGTTTATGACATATCAAATTGATTACAGACATGAGCCAAGTATAGAATTAATTATATATACTTTCATGATAGAATATAGGAATTTTGGGTAGAATATTTTCATTTTTGCATTTTAGATAGGCTTCCAAGGAAAGCCGATGAATTTTATGTAAAGAATGATCATAACCTATAGCCTGCGGACAGTTGGCACATTTTAATACACTAATTTTTATTACAGCAATCTAATTATTATTTTATTATCTTTAATATAAAAATTATAATACATCTACAAATCTAAATTCTTATATAACTAAAGAGTTTTTTGGCATAATGAATTAG
This sequence comes from Epiperipatus broadwayi, assembly GCA_028023455.1. Lineage (NCBI taxonomy): Eukaryota > Metazoa > Onychophora > Udeonychophora > Euonychophora > Peripatidae > Epiperipatus > Epiperipatus broadwayi. Next base: position 706,564 of record JAQFVV010006462.1, on the reverse strand, counting down.
TACATTTGGCTGTTGTGCACAGAATCTGATTTTCAAATGCAAGCCAGATAACATTTTTAAAAAAATTCTACTTGCAAAAAGCATAGGACTTTTCTTTTAGCAACACATTCCTTAAACAATCTAATTATTTCTCTAATATTAGTCAATAAATAGATATTTAGCAATGTTCTTAGAAAGTAAAACATGAATGAAAAATGTTAAAAATCTTTGCCACTTGACAAGCCTATCAAAATTTTTGATTACTATATTTATTAATTATAAGATTAAGTATATTGCTTCGAAGAAATACAGACATCAATTTATAATGTTATTACATATATATATATGCAATATAGGGTATATGAGCACAGACTTTCAGATGACCCATCACTCTCCACTCTATCTAATATCACTGATACACTCAAGCACATATATGCTGAAAAGGTAAATAATCACCAATATACGTATTTCATGCTAAACCAGCAATCATCAGTTGGTCCAGATTATCATCTCCCACACATATATACTATAAGTGCTCAGATATATATTAAGACAGACAATCTTCCTACTTTAATGGACAGGCTCCAATCTACTACACCCTCCAACTCTTCAACCATCCATCCAATTGAAAATCTGATGATGGAATGCTCAAAGGCCACCCTGAGGCCGAGCCTGTCCATTAAAGTAGGAAGATTGTCTGTCTTAATATATATCTGAGCACTTATAGTATATATGTGTGGGAGATGATAATCTGGTCCAACTGATGATTGCTGGTTTAGCATGAAATACGTATATTGGTGATTATTTATCTTTTCAGCATATATGTGCTTGAGTGTATCAGTGATATTAGATAGAGTGGAGAGTGATGGGTCATCTGAAAGTCTGTGCTCATATACCCTATATTACATACATAGACACACAGGTATATAATAAGCCTGTGTTTCAGTTATTATATATATATGCAAGTAAAGGCAAACTACAACTGTATGAATGATATTTATCACTTAGTCCTGGTACTCTGTTGCTTAATAATAATCTCAACTTGCTTCAGACTCAGAACTTCAAAATAAACATTAAAAAAGTATATTAATTTTGCAATACTTCATTAAGCTAATAATATTTTGATAATAAAATAGATACATTTGTAAATATATCTAATTTTGGAGGAAGTTAGTCTTAATATGAAATAATGTTTTTCTCTATTTTAATTAATTATTTTTATGTAGGTATTTGTTTTAAAATATATTTTCCAGTCATATGCGTGCATATATATATAAAGGATTCCACCTGTATCGTTATAAGGAGGTTGCCTTGACAACAGATTGAGATTGTTGATTATTATTGAGATTGGGATTGACTGATTTTAATGATTATATATATGCTGTAAAAATAATTTAGTTTACTTCTCCAATAATCGTAATAGTATATACAAGCGCTTTACACCTCAAAAGTGTTTAGCCTGAATTAAATCATTTTGATTGTTTGCTATTAACAGCTTCTTCAAACAGCGTTTTAAAGCGCTTGTATATATTATAGGTATATGCTTTATGGGTATGGACTGACACACATGTAAAGAGAGATAGTTAAAGCGATTGAGATCAAAATGTAAAGTCTAAAAATTATTTACAAAAATTTATTTTATATAAGGGATTTGAACTCAGACTTTCACATGATCCTCAACTCTCCATCCCATCTCATATTGCTGACCCACCTGATCACACACATGTTGAAAAGGGTGATCAAGTGGGTCAGCAATATGTGATGACATGGAGAGTTGAGGGTTATACGAAAGTCTGAATTTGAATCCTTTATGTATCACATTATATGTGCAGGGGTATGTAAGGCTGTACAGTGTATTAAGTTAAAAATTTACTTTGTAAGAAATATTTTTCTTCAGTTTAAGCAAAAGGACTGACAATCTGAAATAAATTAATTAAAACTAATAGAAAAAAAAAATTTTTTTTGGCTGAAAATTTATGTAATGAAATCTTCTGCTGGTTAATCTGGTAGCTAAAATAGGGTATCAATCTCAAGTCATGTGTCAGAAATCTTTAATATTTTTCAAAACTGTTCAATAATTAATTATGACAGTAGTGTTAAATATTGTCAAGAAAGTCTCAGATTTCTGAGAGTTATTAAAGCATATGATCTTTCATTCACTTTTATTTATAAATAGTATGACCAATCTAACTTCAGAAAAGAAAGAAAGGAAAAAATAAATCAATTCCTGCATTTCACATGTATCAAAAACTGGTCCTTTAGTCTTTACTTAACATTTGGAATTGTTATTTTTAAAATTATTTTGCAATTATGTTTTATCAGCTATATTTTTCCAATTAAATCTATTAATATTGAATTTTTTTAGACTGTCTTTGAGATTGATTTGAAAAAGCATATGGTTTTATTTCTTGGAAGCTCTTAGGAACTTCCAGCACCAAAACTGTGAACACCAGAATCAATCCTGGGACTTTCCAATCCCAAATTGGTCACTCTAATCATCTGCATCAAACTTCACAGGACAAAAAAAGGCTTATAGCTTTATTGCTTGGGAGTTCATAAGAATTTTGATCACCATAACTGCAAATGCCAGGATGGATCAGTCTTCTGATCCCAAGTCAGAAGTTCTATCACTGTACCAAACCGAGCAGGGCTCTTAGAGATAATATTTTATAATACTAAAAGGAGGTGCCTTTCCTAAGAAAAGCATTCTAATTTACCATAAAAATATTTTTTTTAAAGTCTTTTATTTTTAATAAGATTCTGCTAAGACTTGTGTGCAATTTTTTTTTTTCAACTTCTAAAATAACTATTTCATTAAGTATAATATTTTTGTACAGATAATCAAGGCTTTGATATTTTATCATATACCAGTAGTTCTTTTTTTTAACAGTTGAGTTTTGGGATTCAGTTTACTGATAGATTTTTTTTTTTTACCACATTTTTTTTTAATAATGTTAAACTTAATTTTGTCAGGAAAAAAATGCTTTGGTGCTTTATTACTGATTGGGATGAATCTAACTACATTCTGTTGCCTACCACCCAATGTAAATGAAATAAGTTTACTTGGTTTGGACTAAAACGCTAGGATTATTAAACACTATAGTTTCATACCTCTCTTTATCTTTTTTTAGCAATATTTACTGAATAAATCTCAATGATGAATGTGAAAATATGGATATTTAAGAAATAAAATCACTATAGATATCAGGTTGAATTTTATAACCTTCTTTCGGTGCTAGTATTATAGACAAAGATGCCGTTCGATGGCGCCGTTTTCACGCTGAAACTATAAAATATGAACATTCCCAGGCCATTGATTTTAATCATTTTGATGTGTTTTTTGTAATGCAAAAATAAAAATTAAACAAAATCATCTTTTTTAAATATTATTTTTTATTAAATGATAACAATAAACGTAAAATAAAATCAACAAATTACAATTGGATTCCTGTTTTTTATTTTGCTTTATTAGAAAAAACAATTTTTGATCGGATATTTTTTTAGTGAGGTTACAGCTTTTTTTGTTGTTGTTTAAAAACTCATAATCAGAATAAAAAGTAAAATTTCTTAGTCTTCCTTTTAAATTTTAATTTTTACAGAGAAACAGATATTATTGTGTTACCGTTATTTTTTACTTTTTTAGTCTTCATTTTACATTTTAATTTTTTACAGAGAAACAGATATTACTGCTATTTTTTACTTCAAATAGAATGACAACAAAAAGTAAAAGTTGTTAGGGTTAGGGTTCTGTCGTTTGTAATGCTAAAATAAAAAATATCAAAATCATATTTTTGTAAATATTTTTTTATTAACATATATAAATTAAATGATAACAATAAACGTAAAATATATTTAACAAAGTAAAACAGTAGTCGGAGAAAAGAAAGAAAGCAAAAGTTTTTTAAACAACAACAAATATATATATAAAATGTCTTCTTTACTTATTAACCATGTTTATAATATATGCTTTTTATAAAATTAAAAAAAAGAGTGTAGAATTGTACTTTTCTTACTGGATATTTTTGTGTTACTGCTATTTTTCACTTCAAAAATAAACACACGGTAAAATATTGTTTGTCTCATGGAATGTTACGAACAGTACGTTACTTGATGCATTACCTAATTCCAACTCACTTTACACATATATCTTGTCAACATTTTCCCACTTAAAACTTCAATACAGTACAGTGTAAAGAGTTGGATAATTATTACTTTAGAAAATCTGAACATTTCAATACTTTAAAAAAAAAAAATTCAATCAAAACAACATTTTCATCCAATTCAAATACACACACCCTCTCACCAAGCTGTAACTATTGTATAAACTGTGCGAATTCACCAAATTTATTTGCTGTGATGCAACATACATGCTATACTGCAAATGCGACATAGTGGCCTGCAATCTGTAGCACAACAAAAAAGTTGTGTTATAGAAAACATGGGTTCGAATGTGTCGGCTACGGAAACAACATTTTATGTGTTTTAGCATGAAAATGGCGCCATCAAGCGACATCTTTGTCTATAAGACTACAACCCTTCCTTCTAAACTAAGTTCTATTCTTGTATGAATAATGCTATCATCAATAGCCTCATCATGCTGCACAGTTTGCATAATGTAAAGCCAATGTTTTGTGAATGGATTTCCAGTTGAGACAAGTGGAAAAAAATCTGTTTGATTAATTGAGTGTAACAGGTATGCCCAAACCATCCCAATAAGTACACATGACTTTGTAACAGCAGACTAAAATCAACTTTGATTTAGCTATGGACATTGAAGTTTTTTTTTTTTTTTACTAATTTTTTTTTACTAATATCTAGCATATCATATTCATGTCATAACAATGATCATCTAAATGAGATTTCTGCTTAATTAATCTTATGGTAATATATTAGCCAAATTTTTCTCTCTCCCTCTCCTCCCACAATAAGTTTAATTGTATTTATTATTATACTTTGAAATGAAAACTGAATAGTAAACAATTATGTGCATTAACTTCAATATTGTTTTTCATTTTTGTGATGATAATCTTGACATCAATTTGCAGACATCAGTATGTAGTATAGGTTCTGTGGTAGAGTTTTTAATTTAAAATAATTAAAAGTAAAAGAATTCAATTTTCTTTGCCTTAAAATTTATAATACAATGATGAGGATGATGATTTTTTTTTATCTCCAATTCAAAAGTTAATCTGTGGAATGTTTTAATATTTTGAAGTTTTTAGAAAACTCGATCCTTTATCAGTCAGTGACAGAAGAAAAAATCTCATACTTTTAACTTGGATATTTATCAATTTGAGAATTTGCATCAGTTGTCCTGTGATTAGAGAAGTGACAGATTTAAGAGTTAAAGGTTTTAGATTTGAAGTGGAACTCTGATTTTTGTACTCAAAGACTAGATGATCTCTCAAGTATATTGATAATCCATTTGATTATCTTTATTTAATCCAATTGTAATCTTCTGGCAGCGTTTTAGGTCAAAAGACTAACTTGGATGATGAAGTACAGTACAGACTCTAATGTGCTGCTCCTTCTACATTTGACAAATTAAAAGATAGTGATATAACTCATGCAAATTGGTTTTAACATATAAAGGAAATGAGCAGTAGCAGATTTTTTAAAAACACATTTAAGCATGTTGTTGTTTTTTTTAATGGAAAAGGCAGATTCCATAAAGTTTATTTCAAAGACAGTGCATATAATGATACAATATTATTTTTTTCATTGGAAGATATGGATGAATATAGATTGCAGTGGAAAATTTACATTTAAATAAAATAATGAAATGTTTCAAAAATAAAATTTGCTTTGGAAGAAGTTAAAATATAGCACTGCAATATATATATATATATATATATAAACAGATTAAAGGGCTAACATATTGGGACATATTTGTGATTCATAGATTGGTTTGTATAGTTACAACAAATTCATTTTTAACTAATTTATTCTTTATCTATATATTTTTTTTTGTTTGAAGTTAAAATGATTTGACTCACTTATGAGGGAATGATGATGGTGGTATATCAATAACATAGCTATATGAAAGAATATTTGAAATGGAGCCCAAAATATGCCTTATTATATAACAATAAATAATTAACTTTTTAAAAACAAGAGAAACTTTTAAAACTATATAACACTGAATAGAAATTCTTGTATCAGTCGCCTGAGACTATTGGCATAAGACTTGCACAATTTACTGTGCACGTAGATATTAAAGAAATGGAGAGTTCACTCCACTTGGCATTATTGCAATTTAAATAGAATATCTTATCAATATCCATATCATTTAAATATTTAGAGAAATATTATCTGCTTTTTATTTTGATAATAGCCGATGAATACAACACTTCCCCATTCAATCCAGAAGCCTCTAGCTCTTGAGTCCACTGCTTCATTGATTTCCATACTTAAAACACATCGTTTAACTCAAATCATTGAACTGATATATCCGTTGCAATAGATGATGTTGGTTTGTTTTAAATGTATATTGTAGGATATACTTGAGTGTGAATGTGCGACATGGATTGAAAAGCAATCAGTATCTATTTCAAATCATTTCAGAATATATTGAGTTTATTTTTGAAGGATTATATTTTATTCTTCGACCTTTTAATTCACCACTACTATCAAAAATCACACTCTAAGGTTTTAATTTATATGCTTTTTTTTTTTTTAGTTTATGTTTTAACTCTGTGATTAAAGATCGCATTTTATGCAATTCAGCTCTTTCAATTTACAGTACACTGCTCATTTGATTGTATTGTTAATAGCTAAAATAGCAGTTTTTCATTTACACAGAATAACTTCAAACTTTCTTTTTTATTATTATTATTTCCACTTACGTTATTCAAACTTTTGAAAGGTAATATCTTATAAATCATTTTGTCACCGTTTCTAATTTATTATTGTTATTCTAAAAGATGCTTACCATTTATTTTAAGTAATTACTCGAAATAAAGTCTGAAAGAGCAATCCCATAATGCTTTGCATTAAGTCTTTTCAATAGTATGTTGAGTTGATGCGACTCTCATCTTCTAAAAAGATGATGATTTTTTTTTAAAAAAGGAAGGGGAGGAGGAGATTTTTTTTTAAGTCAGCAATTGCTTTTAATTCTATTATCCACGATTAACTAACATAGCAACTAATGCACTGGAAAACTGCATCCAGCCAAAGAAAATAAGGACCAACTTGAGAATAACTAAATAGTCTTAAGAAATAGTCTTATTTTACATTTTGAAAACTTAGAATTTTTGAAGGAAAAAAAAGGAAATAATTTTCTTAACTCGTAAGTAGTAAGTAGTGATGTGTGTCAGATTGGTGTTTCTATATAAATCATGTTACATTGTTTAAGCACTTGAAGTCAAATACCACCCTTCCAATTAAACATTTCTTTTTAGAATTGCAGTTTTTCATCTGTGTATATATATATTTACACAAACGTGCACTTCAGAACTTCTGAAGTTAAGCTTTTGAATTCTATGGCATCAATAGAGTTGATGGGTAAAAATTTAATTTTGATTTGTATGTAAATATTATCTAGACACTTGAAGAGCGAAAAAAGCATTAAAAAAAGAAAAAGTTTAGTTTGAAGTCCTGCAGTTTGTTTTAAATGGAAGTGGGTCAAAAGTTATAAGGGTTGTTTTGACATGCTTTTTGGATTATCTTAAATTTCTTAGTGAAAAAATGAAAACCAGTCATGAAAGAAAAATAAATTGATTTTAGAGCTTGTTTGTTTTTTACTTTTAAAAAAAAAAAAGAGGGAATTTGATTTCGAAATGTATTATTTTTATTCTAATGTATGAAAAACATTAAATCATTAATTTTGTTTTTGTTAGTTTAAAAAAGTATTAAGAATCTATCAACTAATATATGAAATATCTGGTATAATATAATGAAATTGGTATTCACCATAAAATATATTTAGTTTATTAATTATGTTTTAATTAATAATCTGATATTTCTCTAATATTTCAATCTCTCTCTATATATAACGTATAGTTGATTATCACTGCTATTAACGAACTCCTGAAGCAAAAACGAAAACGAGGACAAAAACAAAGACTAAAACATTGATGTGTGTAATCAAAGGGTAGCCAATGGCATAAGAAGTTCGTGAAGACCAAGCTGTTTACTAATCCAAGTTAGTACTTCTCAAACTCACTGATATAAAAGCTCCCCTGGAATATCTAGAAACATTTGTGGACCCTGAACAAAAAAAGTTTTTAATAGAGGTTTATGCTGTTATTATATGATTTTATTATACTTAGGTATTAAAATATATTTCTTATTCATATTTTCATTATAATACAAAATACTGTATTTAAATTATAAATATTACAAAGATCAGGAAATATGAAACACAAATTTCATCAGAAATTGAATAAATCAGTAAAAAAGATTATAATTGATGAATGTGCTTGAATATTGCTTTACAAAAAATTAATGTGTTAAATATTTGATACAGCAGTTCTTGAATTTTCCCCTTCCGACATTTCCATTGTTAAACAAAATCTATGCTTATTTTCAATTAGTAATAGTGATGAAAATGAAGTTTTACAAAGATATGTGGATATGAACAGTATCACATGATCACCAGTTCTTATGCTTGCTCATAACTGTTATTAAAACAGGCCAAACTCTTCATACAGTAGGGCCACTCAATGCAAGACAGAGTAATCAATGGATTCCAGAAGGTTTGTGACCCTCCAGCAGCCACCTTTTATCTCTACTTAACTACAAAACTATGAGAATAAAATTGAAAACACAATATTTTCTATCCAAGCTCATTAGCTTATGTTTTAATAACAGTTACGAGCAAGCATAAAAAATGGTGAGTATGTGATGTTTAGTGTTTTAATAGCAATCTTGCCTAATAGGATAGTTTGTGGTTATGGTAATTAAAGAACCAAAGACACCAAAATATATGGGTACTGAACTGAATTCAGACTTACATTACTACATAAGCTAATGAACTTGGATTGAAAATATTATTGTATTTTCAATTTTATTCTCATAGTTTTGTAGTTAAGTAGAGATTAAAGGTGGCTGCTAGAGGATCACAAGCCTTCTGGCATCCATTGATTACTCTGGCTTGCACTGAGTCGTAGAACTGTATGGAGAGTTTTGCCTGTTTTGATATGAACAGTAACCAGAATATTTAAGATTGTTACCAATAAATGATTTTCTTTTTGTCATTTGGAACCAAAATTCTGACATTCTTATTACAAAATTCCAATTCAAGGATTGAATCGGCTCTCAGATCAATTGATTATTCTTGTAGATAGCCTCAGGAGATTTCTAAATTGCTGGGATAGAGCAAATAGTGTTCTTATTTAGTCATATTTTTTTATTTACATTTAAGTTAGAAATATTTTTTAAATCATTGGTTAATTATTTTTATTTACTTTCTGCTAATAATAAAATGTTATCTTCAAAAAAACCGTGCAGAAAGCTTTATTATGAAATGCTTGCAGTTTTGTGTGTACAGTTAATATGTTGATACTTTATATATGTAGAGAGAGAGAAAAAAAAGATTCAATTCAGTTACTTTTTTTAAAAAAAATTAAATAAAAAAAGGAAGGTAAACATAAATGAGATTCTAATGGGAGATATTTATCAAGAAGAAAAAAATATATATTTTAATATTAAAACTCTTTTTAGCACTTCACTGTAATATAGCCATCTTACTTCTGAGTCATATAAAAGAGATTCTTCATCTCTTAGTATAAAACAGAGATTTGTATTAGTTACTTTACTTTTTATGTAAATATCTATTGTGGAAATTTCTGATAATACTTTATCTTGCAGTATTTATCAAAATATTTGTTTTTCTCAGCTGATAATGCAATGAATATATATTGGATTTGGATAAATCTTTTTTAATTCTCCTATAAATCCTGAAAGCATGCCAGTCATGACTGCAGCTCCATCAGTACAAACTCTAATACCCTTTTGCCATTCACCTTTTTAAATATATTTTTTTCCTTGAGTTGTGGTGAAGAGATTTGTACAAAACAGAAGGTATTTTATGAATTTGCAAATTACACAAATGTCTGACAAAAGCTATTAAATTAGCATGATTTGTATTGACATTTGACTCATTAATTTGTATGGCAAATATAATTTTTTGTTTGATTCATGATAATATCATAGACATTCATATTGTCAACACTGCTATACATTCATCTTTTAATTGTATCATTGGAAATAGAAATTTTTTAAAGGGTTTGACATTTCAGAACCATGGATAGTTTTGATTACTGCTGATGAACTCATCACTAATTATATGTTATTGGTTTTTTTTTTCCATTTTAATAATAAAACAAATTTGAAGGGAACTTTTAATTAATTTATCATATAATTTAGTATGCTTTGAAAAAAACTTTGTCATTTTAATTTTTCAACGTCCCTTTAAAAAATTCATTTGTTTAACTCTTAAGTTGGCTATGCACTGTATCGAAATGGTGGCTAAAATTTCAAATATACATAATCATTTGATAACTGTTTCTGAAAGATTACAACACATCAGTTTATGTGAATCATTAAATAAAGTCACAAATCTGTATTTCAAGTAATAAAAATCGTATTTATGAATTTTTTGACATAACATGTTTTGTCTTTTGCCATCTGGTTTTGAAAACAATGTGGGCAATTCTGCCAGTTCTAGTAAAATAAAGTCACTCTCATTTGTGACCAGAACTTTTTTGGATCTCACTGTCTTTGACTGACAGACTTTTATAAATACAATGTGTTTTTATTAATCACTTATTCACCTCAGGGTTAAATGTTTAATGAAAAATTATCAAATGCACTAGTATCACTGATACTCATAAATTACAAAGAAAAAATTACTAAACTATGCAAGGAAAGCTATCCCCTGGTGTTGTTTATAGAGCTGATGTATAAAGAACCATAATAGTTATTAGGTTGTGTTATATAGCATAATATCTAAATTTTCACATAGAAATTTTTAAAATATATCTCTGTACATAAAATAAATCTAATTATCTACTTTTAGTTTAAAATTTTGAAATTTAGTTTTTGTCTCCTCTTGACAAGATTTATAGCCCCAGTTTGAGAAGCTCTGATGTAAAAGAGTGAAAGCGGTATGATTAAAAAAATGGAAAGAAAATAAGAAAAAGAACAATGATAATTAATTTAATTATAAATATTAATAGTAATAATTGTGAATTAAATAATAATTGATTTTGTTGATAATTTGTTTTTAACAGTGATAAAAACTAAATACTCATAAACCACTTTGTTATTCATCTTAAACTTATTTTTAACTAATTCACTTTATACTTCACTTTCATTTCTTCAGATACATTGCTCAATTATATTGGAGCTAAGGATAATATTTTAAAAAAATAATTTTATATAAAAGATTATATTTTGTATATTTAAAATAATCATTTTGTATTTTTATATAATAAAAATTTGTTTTTGAAATATATAATCATTATTTAAAAAAGGAGTAATAAATAGAAGTAACTAATTTAAATATAAAGAACTAGAAATTCTTACTATTATTAACACAAAAGTTTTTTTTCGTCAATTTTTGCAAGTGATTCATTTTACTGTAAACTTTGCTTAAATTTCTGATCTTTAAAGAAAGGTTTTAACTCTCATCAGCATATTCAAATGTTTCCAAGTGCTTTATCAGAAATAATGCATTTCTGTTTTTAGTTGTTACTATATTCTAGAAATGTTTCTTCAAATATATATATATATTTAGTTTCTAAAGCAAATTTCACAATTTCTGCAAATATTATAAGGATTTTTACCCTCATCATAAATTTGAGTTCATTATACTATTTTATCATATGACTAATTTACTTATTTTTTAAAAAAGATTTTTATATTTTTAAAATAAAATTTAATTTAATATTGGATCGGAAGTGACAATCAATTTTTTCTGAATAATCAAAGGTTGATTAGACTCGAATTTAATTTGTTAGAAAATTTTATATCGAAGTAAAGATATAGCTTATTTATAAAAGTTAAGTAATTCATAACAACTAAAATATTTTATTTATGATTTTTTTCCCCCAGAAAAGGTTTTTACATAAATATAATTTATCTTGCTAAAAAATAAATAAATAATCAAATGGTTATTGCTTGGGACTTCATAAGAAATTCTAGCATCAGAAGTATCAAAGCTGGGATGCAATCCCTGGACATTGAATTCAAAGTCTATCACCATACCAAATCATATAGGCAAAAAATAATCAAATGATTTATTGCTTGAGAATTCACAAGAAGTTTAAGTATTGGAATTGACAGAAATGCAGCCATGAATCAAGAACTTTAATCTCTATCACTGCCTAAAACCATGCAGAATAAAATAATTGAATGTTTCCTTGCTTGAGACTCCATTAAAAATTTGAACACAAGAATGTTTGATCTGGCCTGTTATTTTTGGACTTTCAGCTCCAGAGCCTAGCACTCTCTCACTGCACCAAATCAATAAGTAATTTATTATGTTTAACTTTAAAGCATGCAAAATTATATGCTTCTAATGGTTTGACCTTATATAAAACAATTTGGTAGTTCACACCATAATTATACAACTCTTTAAAGACATTTGATGGTTAATGTTTTTAACTTTTGTGTAGCAATATTATGAATTAGAATTTAATATATTTTTACAAAGTATTATAAACATTTTAAAGTTTTAATAGAAAACACATTTACTTGCTATGCTTAATAGTTTTAACAAGGCTGTAAACCTTAGCAATGAGCGTCTGAAAAAATCGTCACTAGGGACCAGTCTTGGAAATTTTTCAGGATGAATCAAACTTAGAATTTGCTTGCCATCTTACTGGTTAATGAATGACTTCGAACTATTATTAGCTGTATAAAAGCTTTATTTAAATTTGTTTGAACATATTGAAAATATTCAAAAATTTATGTTCTCATGGATTTTAACACCCTGTGATAATGTTGAATTTTCTCAGTGCTTCAGAAACCCCCAAATCTTCATAAGAAAATATCATACTGGTTAAGTACATACTGTTAAACCATGGTCTTTGAAACCATCTACATTTAGAATAGGAATCCAATATAATATTCCTATTCCACAACCATGTATTAAAAGTATAAGTAATCAATGGACACTAGACAGTAATATCAAAAAAAAAAATTATCCATCTAGTTTCTGATTATTGTCCTTATTAATGAGAAGCATTCAATTTTATATATGCACATATATCCTAGAAAATTTATCTTTTAATTATCACTGCCATACCATACACTATAATTGTCACTAATATTGTTTCATGTCACAATTTTGTTTAAAGTAAAATCATTTAATTGCCAAACCAATAGAATAGCACCACATATTAGTAAGAAAATGAATAAGTATGTAAATCATGAATTAAATCATTACTAGTGCCAATAAAACTGCAAGAAGGAAAATGAGATAGAATTTAATATCACACAGCCATTGTATTAGTATGAATTTTACTTGAAGTTTCTATGTGCAGCTTAAATGGGTATCATGTAACACTATGCCTTATTACAGAGAAATAAGTAATATTTACTGAGACTGTAACCTCGAGAATATGTAAAAAAAAAAATAATAATAATTAATGCTTTGTTAACTTTAGAAAGCTTTGGGATAACATTACCAAAATAATCATCTGTACTTGATCCATAATAAACTAATTTATCTTTGAAAGAATATTTTGGTAATGCAAAAGTAGCTGTGAGAATGCATGTAAAAATTGGAATATACTTTATAGTAGGAAAAGGTCAAAGTAAAAGTTCATTGCACATTTGAAAAAAAAATCAATGGATGTTATCCACACAAAAAAAGTAAAAGAACACCAGTGCATAAAGGTGAATTAATAAATTAATATATACAAATTATAGCAATCATTCAATATGATTATTATGATAACCATTAGAAATTCTAAATCAAGGATGACCAAAATAAAAGTTAGATTGCTTAGGAAAAATGGAAAAAAATATTAAAATTGATGGTATTGAAGTAGGCAATATATAAATGTTAATATATCTTCTATGAAGTAAAATTACTAATGATTTCAACTTTTAAAAGGAAATGAAATGCAACATTTACAATAGTGATGTGCAGTCTTTTTACACTTGTGTCCTCCATACTCAGACAAATTTTATAAGACCCATTATATGTTATTTAATCCTATTATAACCATATAAGGGTAGTAGTAAAAAAGTCATTTTACCACCATTATCAATCCACTGCAAGATGAAGGTCTCTCCAAGTTTAATCCATCTTCTCCGATCTTTAGCTTCTCTTCTCCACATCACCCCTGCACACTTTCTTATTTCATCCATCCATCTCACATGTGGTCTCTTTTTTTGTCTTTTACAATCTCTTGGAATCCAGTTTATGATTTCAACTGTCCATCTATTATCATCTCTTCTAGCAATATGTTCAGTCCAACTCTACTTCAGTCTTTTAATTTTTTTAATGAGGTCAGTAACACCTGTTTGTTCTCTTACCCATGTATTGCATTTTCGATCTCTTCTTGTTACTTCCAACATGCATCTCTTTATACTTATTATATACATATATAATTAAAATAAGAAAAGCATTTGTTTTATATAATTATTTTTTTAAATTAGATTTTTTAATTAAAGTATTATTTACAATAGGTATCAAAATATTTATATAAATTTTTTTTTAAAAATTTAACTATAAAATCATATAAATGGAGAAATAAAATTACTTTTGTTTAGAATATCTTCTAACTAAAATCAATTGATTGTTTTTTTACAATCAGTTATTATAATGAAATAAATTTGCTTTTCATTATTGTAAGCATTAATTATAATAATTATTATAATATTTAAAAAATAGCAATAATTTGCAAAAAATTGAGAAAATTTACTAAAGTTTTGACTAGCAGCTAAATTCAAACTAATTTAATTTTTTGCAAAATACAGACATATCTGGAATAGTACTGAGGCAACCACACCTGATTAAAACAATTCTATGAAATTAAGGCATATCAAAACTTATAGTGGTATTACACACTGATTGAAGCCATTGCAAGTTAAATGAAACAATCGTTTAAAAATGTAAATATAAATAATAATAATTCAACATAAAAGAAATTAGAGTGAGCTATGTATAAAATGAATGCAAACTCATCAATAAATAAAAACATACAGAATAGATCCACTTTTAAGCATTAATATTTATTGGCATTTACTAGTTTAAACATAGCTCTCTGAGGTCTACAGTAACTTGCATTTTAATTCCATTTACCTCAACCTATTATTATTTATATTTACATTTATTAACTGTTTTATTTAATTTTCAGAAATTGTTAAAAATGAAGCATGTTCTTTATCTCTGATTGTGTATAGTGATTTCAGAATAGCTTACAATATTCAAATTATGTTAGTATATAGAATTCATGCTCTCCATTATATCATATTGATAAATTGAATGCTTAAATATGATTCCAGCTAAAATACGAGTGGATTCACTCTGTTCTTTTTTATTTATTAATGAGTTTGTATTAATTTAAACACAATTTGAGAATTTACTGCAACTTATGCTTTAATAAATTTGCATTGAGCTAATATTATTTATATTTACTAACTGTTCTTTCATTTAATACTCAGGGGTTGTTAAAAATAAATTGCAGAATTTATTAACTGATTGTAGTCATTTCAGAATAGCATATACTGCTGAAATCACATTAATATATAGAATTCATACTCTGCATTTTAACAGATCAAAAAATTGGCACTTAAATGTCCCAGCTAAAGTATTTTTCATTTATGGACAGGTTTGTATTAGTTTTTACATAGCTCAGTGGAACTTTACAATAACTTGTAATTTTTATTGAACTCATCATCATCATCAACCATTATCAATCCACTGCAGGATGAATGTCTCTCCAATTTCAATCCATCTTTTCCTATTTTTAGCTTTTCTTTTCCACATCACCCCTGCACACTTTCTTATTTCATCCATACATCTCACATGTAGTCTCTTTCTGGGTCTTTTATAATCTCTTGGAATCCAGTTTAAAATTTCAATTGTCCATCTATTATCATCTCTTCTAGCAATATATCCAGCCCAAATCCACTTCAGTCTTTTAATTTTTTCAATGAGGTCAGTAACACCTGTTTGTTCTCTTACCCATACATTGTGTTTCAATCTCTTCTTGTTACTCCCAACATGCATCTCTCCATACTTTTTTGAATGGTCTGAAGTCTCTGTATTGCTCTTCTATTAAGTGTCCAAGTCTCAGATCCATAAATAAGAACTGGTAAAACACATTTGTTAAAAACCTTTCTTTTCAAACACATAGGTATATTTGAACTATTATTATTTATGTTTACTCTAAAGAAAGTTTGAAATGAAGTTGTATCATTCAGTTGTTGTTTGTGTGTGTGTGCGTGCGCGTGCGTGCGTGTGTGTGTGTGGTAGATGTGAAAAAAGATAATGACATAAAAAATATTATATGCTTGTAATTTTTTGTCATTTCTTTATTAAACTCTTATTGTAATTTTTTGTCATTTCTTTATTAAACTCTTATAAAAGGGTTCTGGACTATATTTCACAAGTTGAATTTATTACAGGTATTTCCTGCAATGTAACTGTATGGAAGCTTATGTTTATTTACTAACTGATTTATTTGAAATTAATTAAAATAACGCATTTAAATAATTTATTGCAGGATATAAACTTTCAGAACTTTTCCACAAGCATTTAAAAATATATTGAATATAGACCATTACCAAGTTAATTATTTGCTGAGAAATCTTTGTTGCTGTTGATCATTTACACTGCTGGATGCTCAATTATCTGTTAAATATTGAATAACTACTTGGATTGACCATGGCCCTCTAACTTATGAATTATGAACTATCTGAAGAATTTTATTCAGAATTTGAATCTTTAGTTATTGATATGTTTACTCAGTGAATTGATTAATTTTATTCACTGAAGAGCTATTCAGAAATAAAGGATTATTTTTATTTTTTTTTAAAAAATATGATTTTGTTTTGCCTTTTTAATAATGAAAATAAATATATAGTTGTCTATTTAAACGTATTATAAAACGTTTCTATTTATACTTTGATTAACAGATTGAAAAATTATAATACATAAATATTTTTTAAAGAGGATTATTTACTCCTAACCAGATTTATCTTTTATATTTTATCTTTATTATTTAGTGACTGATAGGAAGAAGAAGAAAAATCATAAATTTTCAGTTTTGATATGAGATTTTCATTAAAATATTGATTTTTGTTGTTGATGTTGTTAGTGCTGTATTTTTGTTTTTATCTTATTTGTTTAAAAAATGTTGGCTTGTTTTGAGATTTTAAAAGTAATTCGAATGGAACTAATGATATTTTTTATTTGATTATGCAAAACAATATTCTTGTTAATAAATTTAATAGAATTGTTTTTTTTTTTTAGTATTAACGAAAACTAGGCTAAAAATTTATTCATTTGCAGTTTAGAAAGTAAAATCTTTGCATAACAAAAATAATAATTACATGATTAGATGTTTATAAGACCATATAATATTGAAGGATCCATGTATTTGAGTCTAATATTTTCTTTCAATTGGCTAAACTCTTTCTTTTTCTTTATTCAGCTACACTGGAAGGTTTTGTATAACTGCTGAGAAGCATGAGAGGCTAAAGATCCAGGATTGCAGCCTACTCTCTCACTTCCAACACTCCAAAGTATTAAATATGACTTGCCTGCCAAGCAATGAATTATTCAGGTTTTCAATAGTTTAGATGGCTGAAAAACTGGAGGATGGAATAGATTGAAGCTTGTCGATTAAAGTTTGAAGATTTGCTGTCTTAATAGAAAGCAAGCACTAATTATATATTTGAGTGGGAGATAATCTGGACCAACTAGTGAGTGCAGCAGGTTCAGCACAAAATATGGTGTTTTGGGATCATTTATCTTTTTCACATGTGTGTG
The DNA here is from genome assembly GCA_028023455.1 of Epiperipatus broadwayi. Taxonomy (NCBI): domain Eukaryota; kingdom Metazoa; phylum Onychophora; class Udeonychophora; order Euonychophora; family Peripatidae; genus Epiperipatus; species Epiperipatus broadwayi. Next base: position 688,632 of record JAQFVV010006462.1, on the reverse strand, counting down.
GTCATATATATTTGTTGTATGAAATAAAGTGGATAGCTGGCTTTATTAATTTGAGAATTAATATAAATTACTAATATATAAAACTTATAGTAGGAAAATAAGGATTTTTTTTAAAAAATAATTCTTATAAACTTGAATTTGTTATCTGAATCAATATAAATATTTTTAATATATTTATATACGATATAATAATGCTGTAAATCTGAAAATAGTACATATACATATAAATGATATAATAAACAATTTAGTAGCATGGTAAACGGAAATACTATAGTGAATTGAAACAATGCAAACTCTTTAAAGCTCCATCTATAAATTATATATTTAATTCATTATTACATTGATGGGAAAAATCAGCCCATCTTTGCAAAACAATTTTTTATTTAATTATTGTTATCAACTGCCTTTATTGTATTTGATGTAAACTGTTTATTTATTATACTAGTTGACGAAGATAGTTGAATCTGGTATATATATATTGTAATGTTACAGTTACATTGTAATTGGCTGTTTTAAATGTGAACACTATAAATAAAAATTGGACTTTAATTAATTTGAGTAATTTGTTTTATGGGTGGACAAATGTGTTTATTAATTTCATTTGGGTAAATAATATAAAATATAATTATTATATTTCCATAGTCTCTCATATCAATATTTATAAGGCCTATAGTAATATAAAGTATTTTTTATTCATTTTATGAGCTGATTTAGTATAAAGAAAATACATATGTATACACTTTTGTCGATATTTATTTTATTAAGAAATAAAATTGTCGATTATATAAAGCAAAAAAAAAATGCCACAGGCATAAATGATAATTCAGAAATAGAAATTATAGAATGAATCTATAAAATACAGCATTATATTTTAATTATATGGAAAATCAACAGCCCTTACATTTTTATATGTTATGTATTGTACCGGTCGAAACCCACCACCACCACCGTCAAATCGGATTCAAACTCAGCTCAACAAAACTGAATTCAAACCCAACTTAACAGCTCAGATAGCAGAAATCGACGGCACAGTGCTATGCGCCAAGAACTAGCTCAACGGTTGGTGAGGACTAGAGATTCCTGAGTAACACTCATATCTAAGAATTTATATACTTTGAATAATCTTATAAATCGAATCATATGTATGTTCGGGTTGCCAACACAGACAGCGAGTATTAACATTTAAATAATTATCAAAAGAATGATGAACTAAGAAACCAAGTATGTTAGAAAATATTTAATACTAATAATAATTTGTTTTGTTCAATAAAATATAAATAGCATTAGTTACCTCTAGTCTTTAAAAGCATTTATAAATATAATCAGAGTAGCGGTCCTTATCATATGCCAATGGAAATTACGCAATATTGGAATTCTATGTCTATGCCCCCAACAAGAAAATATAAAGGTGGATAAAGGTATTTATTTAGAACGGAAATGATTGTTCTAATTTTATTACGGTGGAATATGAGATTTATCTTCACATTCGGAAATCTATTCATGAAGAGCAAAACGTATTTTAAGGCATAACTTTAATCTTTATTTGAAAACTTATTTAATTAAACATATTTGAGAATTGGTTCGACTTTAATTTAAATCACTTCATCACGAATTACGAGTACGGAGCGGGTTTTACCGGGACAAAAATGCAACGGTGCTTGACGAATTACGAGGCAGAGAGTCAAATTTAAAGATGATCGCTAGTCGATGATCGAAGTCTTATGGCGGCTTGCATTTGGCAAGTCTTACGCCCTTTGACTAATGAATCGGAAAGGAAGTACTTTCTTCCTGGAAAAATTTAAATAAGAGAATGATCACCGACCAGCCTAACGGAGCGGAAGATGGCCCTACGTCAGCAACGTTTGATGATGATGACTTGGTAGTCATCGTTGAAAATAAAACCCATGTAGAATGCTCTACGTGATGACTTGACCAATTAATTAAAGTCAAACGAGCTTTAAGAAAACTATTTGAAAGTATTGGAAACTATGTTAACTATGCCTTAATATCGTGCCCTTCCTGAATATTAATATAAAATAACAAAAGTGGAATTAAAATACATTTAACCCTTTATCGACCCTTTTTGCAATAAGACATTAAAGATTATATTTGCATAAATAAATATTAGTGGAACAAGAAAATCATTTAACATTATGTGAATATATATAAATACTTATAACTTAGATAGGAGCTGGGGACATAGGTGAAAAATTGAGCTAATAATTTATTATTAGCTAAATGTAAAAATAGTAAACCTGTAATATTTTCTTTCGACTCGATGATTAATAGAACTTATCAATTTAGTTCTAATGGGCGAGAATTACTATTTGAAATTAATGTTATATTATTTGCGTGAGGCAAATGGAATCAAGGAGCTCATCGAGTCGAAAGATTATTGGCATATAATTTTTAAATACGACATTAAAAAAAACACACTAACATATATATATTAAACGAACCGCCAGGTAAGAAAAGAAAAGTTTAAAGACTAGAGATTTAAAGAATTACGTTATATATTTACAGTAGCATTTTAGAAATAAAGGGTGTTACAAAGATTTTACATTAAAGAATAAAAGAGCTCTTAATAAGGAGGAGTGTAAAATAAAGTTCGAACTGGCCAGAAAGTTTAACGTTCATTATAGAAACATATATTACCCCTTCCGTGCTGGTCCTTAAGTCACACCTCCAGGTTGTTAAAACGTAGGCACCATTTGGTTGATTATTGGAATAGCATTTTAGTAGCTTTTCATGATGTTAGCAGAATGATCGATCCGGAAAAGGTTCAGCAGCTCCAGTGATGATTTCTCGGGACTTTAGGAACCGTAGCCAGATTCCTGATGTTTTAGCCGACTATCATGATGAAATACAATTATTATACGCACAGAGTTCACTGCACTACTCTACAACAAAGCTTGATCTTTTCTTTCTCTGACTTTTCAGGGCTATATATATTGTCCAGATGCCTTAAGGCTAGCGCTCATTTTATTATCAATTAGTTGTTTTCCAATACATTCCTTCGGTAAGGCTTTCAAACTAATTATTGAATTCCTTTCCTAATTAGACTAATTTTTTTGAATTCCTTTCCCAATTAGAAAATGAATTCTTAAAATCTGAAATGATTTTAATTAGAAATTGAATTCTTATCTTTTTTTAATTAATAAAACTTTACTGTTGTTTTTGAGAATTTGAAAGCCCATGGAAGGAATGTAGCTTTTAATCGCAAACTTTAACAAATTATTTAAAAGTACAAAAAAAAAACAAGTATTCCCGACGCAATGAAACTTTCGAAAATTATATATATTTAAATATTTACAAATATATACGCACAATCCACGCAATTGTAATATATATAAATTCATGAATATTTTATCATGAATTTATTAAGAGAATTGCTCAATTTTAAACTGAAACTAATTGATTTTAATACACATTTGAAATAAATTATTCATTATGGAAATTAGCGTGGATTGAACGTATAAAGCCCCATTGCATCGGAAATTTAAGGTTAGTATTAGGGTAACTAACATGAAGCTAGGATCGAACTCAGATCCGACTGCTTCATTTCTTTTCACTTCAAAAAAAAAACAATGAAAAAAAAATGACTTTACTTATGCAGGATATAGTTGCATAAGTGTATAGACTCTGGGAGAACAGCATGAGTGTGAATAATATAACCTGCCCAAGCTACAAATTGTACATGTCTCACTGCGATCCATTTTTTGAATATTCAACTTATAAATGGGTTTATAATAAATCGGTCCGATAATCAAGTCTCATTTCCCTATGGTTGTATCAGTTGGTCCTCTGTATATATATCTGTCATTTAATAAATGTCCTATTGTTTCCCTGGATCAGGTGGCACATATGGTTTTAACTGTCTGGCATTGTAAACCCCCTGGAGTCCCTTTCCCTTTAGCAAAAACGCATTGTCATGGCAATCCTTTATTATTTCATATGGCCCACTGTATAATGGGAAGAATTTCTTGAATTCTTTCTTAGGGGCATTACTAGTTCTTGGTGATCTTAACCAAACTTGATCCCCAACTTTAAAATAGTAATGTTGCATCCTCCCTCTTTTTATTCGCCTCTGGGCCATCTGCGCTAGCCGCTTTCTGGCCATATCTTGGTCAGTTATTGGGTTAATACACGTTTCATCTTTTGGTAATAGTGAAGAAAAAATGGCCTGACATGGCTGCCGATCTAGTGAAGATGTGTAGGTGCGAAACCCGTTGACTCATTCATTGTATTATTAATGCAGTCCATAACATATGGAAGTTTATCCACCCATCTCCGATGATCTGTAGGTACGCACACACGAAAGAGTTGACTAATTTCTCTCATAACTCTTTCACATGGGTTGGACTGCGGGTTTCTAATTGATGTCATACGATGATTTACCTTTTGTTTTTTTGTCCAATTCTTCCACTCTTTTGAGGTGAACGCTGAGCCATGATCTGATAATATGGTCTCAGGCTTACCTACCTCATAAAATTGCTTATCCTGTAGGGCCCGAATGGCATTTCGTGAATTTGTGGTTCGCACTGGGTAAATTTGAACATACTTTGAAAAAATATCATATGTGACAAGCAAGTATTGAAAGGTCCTAAATTTGGGAAGGGGCCCATAATGATCTATAGCGAGGATTTCATTTGGTCTTGTGGCCATCACTGGTTTCATACCTCCTGCATATGATTTATTTGGAAATTTAGTGGCAGCACAGATGTCACATTGTCTAATAGTAGTGAGAATCTGATTGTACATTCCTGGCCAGTAAAACTGACGACGCACTGCCTCTTCTGTCTTTCTTGGTCCGTAGTGCCCAATGATTTGATGAATGTGCCTAAGTAAGGATGGTCTCAGCCTATCTGGGACCATAGTTTTCCATGGTGCAGTATAGTCCCCAGTTTTGGTCTGTAAAATACCCTCCTTGACCCGAAAGTGAGTGTATTTGCTTTGTAGGTTCTTGTCCTTACTCTGGGTCTTGGACAACTCCAGAATAATGTGGTGATATTGTATGCCCTGCCAGTATGCAAGATTCCTTAGCTCGGCCTCGGCGGGACTCAATGTTTTGGTGACCATAATTTTTAAGGATTGATCGTTTATTTTTGGGTTCTGTATGCTCATTTGTACTGGATGGCGACTTAAAACGTCAGCCACCACATTCTCTGGTCCTGGGCAATATTGGATCTTATATTGAAATTGTTGGAGAACCAAGCTCCATCTAATGAGTCGGTCATTGGTGAGGAAACTCTTATTAAGAAATTCGAGACATCGGTGGTCAGTTATGATGACAACTTCTGATCCCAGAAGGAACTGCCGGAATTTCTGGCATGCCCATACTATGGCAAGAGTTTCTTGCTCAGTGGTGGTGTAATGTACTTCAGCACCCTTTAAAGCACGACTGCAAAAATATATCACTTGATGTTCACCAGAATCACCCTTTTGAAACAAAACAGCTCCCAGCCCTTGTTTGCTGCTGTCAGTTTGTACGTAAAAGGTCCGACTAAAATCAGGGTGGTGCAGCATAACCGCCCGTAGAAAGTTTTCTTTTATGTTTAGTAGTTCCTGGTCATGGAGTGGGGTCCATTCCCACTTTCGGTTTTTTTTTATGAGGTCTATAAGATTCCTAGTTTCCTGGGCAAAGTTTGGATAGAACTTGTGATAAAAGTTGCAAAGTCCAAGAAATGATCGGATCTGTTTCCGAGTAGTCGGGGTTGGAAACTTCTCTATGGCTGCAACTTTGTCCGGATGTACCTTGATACCATGTTTGTTAATGACATGACCAAGGAAGGTTATCTCCCCAATAGCAAAACGGCTTTTCTCTAAATTCACTGTGATATTCTTCATTCTGCATTCATTCAGGAACATTTCCAAATGTTGTAAGTGTTCCTTCACATCTTCTGAGATGATTACAATGTCATCAACATAGCATACCATCTGTTTTTGTACTTCTTCAGAAAGGACCTGCCTCAAACAGCGCATAAGTCCTGCTCCACTATTAATAAGTCCGAAGGGAACCCTTTTAAAAACGTGCGTGTAGCCACCGTACCGAAATGCCGTGTATTTCCGGTCCCTTGGATCGAGATTCAATTGCCAGTAACTGGCAGTTAAATCTAATGTTGAAAATACCGTCTTCCCAGCTAATCGCACAAGTACTTCTTGGATAGGAGGGGGAGCATCTCTTTCCGGTATAGTGATGCTGTTTAACCTCCGGGCATCCAAGCAAAGCAGCAAGTTTCCATTTTTCTTCTTGACGACGACCAATGGGTTGTTATACGGAGACGGGCTGCGCTCGACAATATTCCATTCGATCATTTGTTTTATCTGTGCTTCTACTTCATCTTTATACTGAAATGGAATCGGGTACGTTTTGGACTGGATGTAAGTTTCTTCTTTCACTCTGATTCGGTGGGTATACCCTGTAATCTCGCCTGGCATTGGAGAGAAAATTATGGCATATTTCTTGAGGATTTTCCGCATTTGTTCGGTATCATCCGGTTCAGTAATGATGGATTCTTCAACCTTTTTGTCAATCATTGAAAGATCAACTGGCTGGATTAGGCAACTTTCATGGTTTCCTTCTCGGTGGAGTGATGTTTTAAAGTTGATGGTTTCTTTTCCAAATGAGCATCTACCTTTAGGGTAGTCAATAATGCCTTGGTTTTGACTCAAAAAGTCGGAACCCAATACTACATCATATATGAGCCCTGTCATAATAAGAAAGGTATGTCCTACTAGCCTTCTGTTGATTTCAACCTCCAACCACACTTGATGGTTTTCACTTGACACCTTTTTCCCATTAGCCAAGGTCATTTGGATCGGACGGGTTGGGAGTTGCATTATCTCGCGTCTCTTTTTCAAGCTTCCGATCCATGCCGCAGATACAATGGATGCTTGACTGCCCGAGTCAATCAAGGCTGATACTCTGCTCTCCTCTACATTTATTTCGATAATGGGACACAAATGAGTTATCTGATGTCCCTCATTATCTTTCTCAGAGATTAGGTTAGTCATTTGACTAATGATTGGGGCTGGAAGGTCTTTTCCGTAACTTGGGTCTAGAGATCTAAAATGATTATCCACTTCTTCTAAGAAATTCGTCATCTCGTGGATGGTACTAATCTGACTACAAATCATAAGTTTCCGAATTTCTCGTGGCATGTTGTATTCTATCATACGTACAATTCGAGACTCTGGAAAGTTAAAACTGGACAATGAGCGAAATTTGGCTGACTGTTGTAAAAAAAATCGGTCGTAGGTATTTCCCTTATTTACTGAAAACTGTTCATTAATGAGGTCACGCAACAAGTTTTCTTGCTTCCTTTCACTCCAGAATGTTTCTAGAAGCTTGTGACAATATTGCTCAAAAGTGTCCGGCTTCTTCTCTATCGTGCCCCACCAGTCTTTGGCCACGGCTTTCAAATGGTAACGAGCAATTATTATTTGTTGAACATTATCCAGAGTTTCTATTGCAAAAGCATCGGCTAAACTGTCTATATGTGGCTGAGGATCTTCCCAGCATCCACCATAAAAATCTATGATTTGAATCAATGGGTATTGAAAGGTCATTGAACTTTCCAGTGGCTTTCCCATTTTCTAATATAATAAACAATATAATAAACACTGCAGATCAACTTATAGTACTCTCTGTATGCTTAAAAATATTTTTTTTTCTTCAGTAATTTTAACTAGGTCTCTGACTACAGGTCCATTGTCCCAATCTTCACTAGCTGCTTCATATTATTTCCCCAATCTATGTAATCTGCCTTTTTTGGTTTACCTACGTTTTCTTGGTTGGCTCTTTATATTAACTGTTTGAGTGAGACATGTATTCAAAAATATTAAAGATAAGAAAAAAAAACATTATTCACTTTCCCTTTGTTCAACGGTTCTGTTCTCCCATGTCTGAAAAAAAAAAAACTATACAGTGATATACAAATATTATGTATTAGCAGATACAACAAATCATTCTGTATTGAACACACTTGGTTTTTTATTATGGCGATTGACCCACTACTGTGCTGACAATCAATTTTGCTGACAAATTTATTTATATGGGCGCCAGTGAGCAAAATGAGATCAATAGGGCATGTGATATAACCCATTGACCCCCAAACCACATATGATTGACTTAACTTTTGATAAAACAATTGAATTGATGATGAGTAATATTATTTAATAACAGCTAACGCGTTCATGACCTGAGTTTAAATATAGGAGTTCACTACTTCATTTTTACCAAGCACGAGGCTTTAACACCAAAAAAAAAATGTCAAAATTAATATTACAAGAACTTTTATTGGAGATATTATTCTAAATCTTGCTAGCATGAAAGCGTGCAAACCATTTAAGCATTTTGCCAACTGCATCTGGCTGCTTGGTGTACACAAAGGGTCTTCACCTGCTTTGAGGTTACTCTAGAAATTATTGTCATTAAAGCGAGATCTTCCGATCTCTTCATCGGACCGCTTGACAGATAATTCCCAGTTTGAAGGTCTTCGCCTACTTTGAGACTACTACAAATACGGAGCGAACATTTAATATATATGCTAGCAAGCAATACTTTGAAATTAAGACTCTTATATGATATCATATTAGATATTTTATATTATAACAACTGAGATGAACAAAATTAATTTTGACACAGACAAAATATTTCATTTATTTTTACCCCAATGCTTTGATCTATGGACTCTTACTACTTTGCTAACGATAATTTTCTTACTGTCATGAACGCGTAACACAAACGTATAATATATATATACTGATATCTTACACGTATAATTAATATATATACATATGAATAATTATTTTAACTAACGAATCTTTTACTGAACGAACATTTAAAAAAATAATCTTGAAAACATTTTTATAAGAAAGAATTAGAAAATGATATTTTAATTTATTAAATCATTTCAGTATATATATAACACTTTTTTTTTTTTAAAAAAAAAATATCACTCTACAGAAACATTTACTTTATTGGGATTTCAATTAACTGAGTAACTAAAATCACAATTCTAATCTCCAGGGCATGTGTGGGGTTTATTAAGTCGAGCCACAACGATTGGGCAGCCAAAAACATAACCATGTACCGGTCGAAACCCACCACCACCAATGTCAAATCGGATTCAAACTCAGCTTAACCAAAACTGAATTCAAACCCAACTCAACAGCTCAGATAGCAGAAATCGACGGCACAGTGCTATGCGCCAAGAACTAGCTCAACGGTTGGTGAGGACTAGAGATTCCTGAGTAACACTCATATCTAAGAATTTATATACTTTGAATAATCTTATAAATCGAATCATATGTATGTTCGGGTTGCCAACACAGACAGCGAGTATTAACATTTAAATAATTATCAAAAGAATGATGAACTAAGAAACCAAGTATGTTAGAAAATATTTAATACTAATAATAATTTGTTTTGTTCAATAAAATATAAATAGCATTAGTTACCTCTAGTCTTTAAAAGCATTTATAAATATAATCAGAGTAGCGGTCCTTATCATATGCCAATGGAAATTACGCAATATTGGAATTCTATGTCTATGCCCCCAACAAGAAAATATAAAGGTGGATAAAGGTATTTATTTAGAACGGAAATGATTGTTCTAATTTTATTACGGTGGAATATGAGATTTATCTTCACATTCGGAAATCTATTCATGAAGAGCAAAACGTATTTTAAGGCATAACTTTAATCTTTATTTGAAAACTTATTTAATTAAACATATTTGAGAATTGGTTCGACTTTAATTTAAATCACTTCATCACGAATTACGAGTACGGAGCGGGTTTTACCGGGACAAAAATGCAACGGTGCTTGACGAATTACGAGGCAGAGAGTCAAATTTAAAGATGATCGCTAGTCGATGATCGAAGTCTTATGGCGGCTTGCATTTGGCAAGTCTTACGCCCTTTGACTAATGAATCGGAAAGGAAGTACTTTCTTCCTGGAAAAATTTAAATAAGAGAATGATCACCGACCAGCCTAACGGAGCGGAAGATGGCCCTACGTCAGCAACGTTTGATGATGATGACTTGGTAGTCATCGTTGAAAATAAAACCCATGTAGAATGCTCTACGTGATGACTTGACCAATTAATTAAAGTCAAACGAGCTTTAAGAAAACTATTTGAAAGTATTGGAAACTATGTTAACTATGCCTTAATATCGTGCCCTTCCTGAATATTAATATAAAATAACAAAAGTGGAATTAAAATACATTTAACCCTTTATCGACCCTTTTTGCAATAAGACATTAAAGATTATATTTGCATAAATAAATATTAGTGGAACAAGAAAATCATTTAACATTATGTGAATATATATAAATACTTATAACTTAGATAGGAGCTGGGGACATAGGTGAAAAATTGAGCTAATAATTTATTATTAGCTAAATGTAAAAATAGTAAACCTGTAATATTTTCTTTCGACTCGATGATTAATAGAACTTATCAATTTAGTTCTAATGAGGCGAGAATTACTATTTGAAATTAATGTTATATTATTTGCGTGAGGCAAATGGAATCAAGGAGCTCATCGAGTCGAAAGATTATTGGCATATAATTTTTAAATACGACATTAAAAAAAACACACTAACATATATATATTAAACGAACCGCCAGGTAAGAAAAGAAAAGTTTAAAGACTAGAGATTTAAAGAATTACGTTATATATTTACAGTAGCATTTTAGAAATAAAGGGTGTTACAAAGATTTTACATTAAAGAATAAAAGAGCTCTTAATAAGGAGGAGTGTAAAATAAAGTTCGAACTGGCCAGAAAGTTTAACGTTCATTATAGAAACATATATTACCCCTTCCGTGCTGGTCCTTAAGTCACACCTCCAGGTTGTTAAAACGTAGGCACCATTTGGTTGATTATTGGAATAGCATTTTAGTAGCTTTTCATGATGTTAGCAGAATGATCGATCCGGAAAAGGTTCAGCAGCTCCAGTGATGATTTCTCGGGACTTTAGGAACCGTAGCCAGATTCCTGATGTTTTAGCCGACTATCATGATGAAATACAATTATTATACGCACAGAGTTCACTGCACTACTCTACAACAAAGCTTGATCTTTTCTTTTTCTGACTTTTCAGGGCTATATATATTGTCCAGATGCCTTAAGGCTAGCGCTCATTTTATTATCAATTAGTTGTTTTCCAATACATTCCTTCGGTAAGGCTTTCAAACTAATTATTGAATTCCTTTCCTAATTAGACTAATTTTTTGAATTCCTTTCCCAATTAGAAAATGAATTCTTAAAATCTGAAATGATTTTAATTAGAAATTGAATTCTTATCTTTTTTTAATTAATAAAACTTTACTGTTGTTTTTGAGAATTTGAAAGCCCATGGAAGGAATGTAGCTTTTAATCGCAAACTTTAACAAATTATTTAAAAGTACAAAAAAAAAACAAGTATTCCCGATGCAATGAAACTTTCGAAAATTATATATATTTAAATATTTACAAATATATACGCACAATCCACGCAATTGTAATATATATAAATTCATGAATATTTTATCATGAATTTATTAAGAGAATTGCTCAATTTTAAACTGAAACTAATTGATTTTAATACACATTTGAAATAAATTATTCATTATGGAAATTAGCGTGGATTGAACGTATAAAGCCCCATTGCATCGGAAATTTAAGGTTAGTATTAGGGTAACTAACATGAAGCTAGGATCGAACTCAGATCCGACTGCTTCAGTATGTATGTGTGTATTGAAACAGACAGATCGGAGAACCGATCTTCGTTTCAAGTGTTTTATGTACGGTAATTCAAGCTACTGTTCGCCCGCAGTGGGATTTTGTCTATTTTAAGTTATAATATAAATTAGTTATATATTCTATGGTTTATAAATAAATATGTAAAGTTTCCGTATATAAATGTCGCAAACCATGAAATAATATTTGTGTGTGCGTGGTTTGCGGATTTATATCATTTAAGTTAAAGTTTCAGTGCGGGCGTATTTGTTTTAAATTTTAGTTTTAAAATTGTATAAAGTCGTTTAAAAATACTGATCAAAAATCACATTCCGTTGATCAGTGTTTTTAATTAAAATCTAATTGCACAAATGTTCAGAGCAATTAAGTTGTATTCAAAATTAGTAAGGAATTTTGATATGTAATTATTATGTCAATTTAAAAATAGGATATTAAATTAAAAGATTGCTAAAAACAGATAATTGATTGTTGGTCAAGCTGCATCGCTAGAGGCTAGAGAAAGTAGGCGGAGCCTAAAACAAAAACAAGTCGGAAAGGTCAGCAGTGGCAAATTCTAGAAAAAACTTACATTCTAACTTTGGTCGTGTGTGAGAGAAGTAGTCTCGAGACAACACAGCAGTTAATAATAATTCAAATATCTTATTAAGAAGTTTATCAGTGAATACAAATGCCAACTCTACTCAACAAAAATGTAAAGAATTAGATGTGACAGAAATTACTCAGAGTCAAAGTTTTACTCTAGCAGATTTAGCTAAAGAGGAAGTAATTACTGAGGAAATGGTCGTTTCAAATTTACTGCAAGCCAGCCCATCTCAAAGTGATTATATCAGTTTAGTACCTTCTAATGGAGTGGCTGTATCGATGTTGAAAGATATCAATAGAACAAAAGATACTGTTTTGAATAAATCTTCTGAAATCATAAGTAATAATTCTGAGTTATCTTTTCATAATAATGATAAAGATGTTCTGTGGAAAAGTGATGATGAAAGATTAATGAAGTCATCAAAGTTAAAGTTTAAAAATGATGCTGAATGGCCTCCTGATATGAAAAGGAAGAAAGTGGACAGATCTTTAGTTGTGTACAATGCTGCACATTTTAATAAAACCCATACTTATTTGTTTATGAAATATGATCAGAACAAAATTGATGAGGAGCTGAACTCATTAAACAGAAATAATAAACTTTGTTTTAAAGCATGGACATATGTTGAAAAAAATAGTTTCATAAAAAATGGAGAAAAACTTCTTAACTCCCAAAGTGAAAATGTTATAATGGATGCCATTAGATCACAGAAAGTTAGACAAATTCTTTTAAAGCAAGATACTTTTAATAATGAACAATATAATAATATACCAAAGCACAATATGGTGACCGCTTTTGCTATTTTACTAAGAGATCTAAAAAGACATACCCATAAACCTTATATACCTCCCGACCCAGGGAAAAGGTAGAAATCGCAATAAATGATGACCCGGAAAATGACCACTATGACATGCACATGATGATGAGAAAAGGAATTACGGTAATATACCCACCTTTATAAATGTTAAGTTCAAACCCTCACCCAGACTGTTCTCCAAGGTCAAATCCATAAAAAAAAAATCAATTATGTAAAAAAAAAAAAAAATGAGTGAGAAAAACTGTTAATCAGAAATTATGTATAATCATTTTTTTTTGTTGTTTTTTTTATAAAGTGACAAGAAATGAAACAGACAGATCGGAGAACCGATCTTCGTTTCAAGTGTTTTTATGTACGGTAATTCAAGCTACTGTTCGCCCGCAGTGAGATTTTGTCTATTTTAATTTATAATAAAAATTAGTTATATATTTTATAGTTTATCAGTCAATATGTAAAGTTTCCGTATATAAATGTCGCAAACCATGAAATAATATTTGTGTGTGCGTGGTTTGCGAATTTATATCATTTAATTTAAAGTTTCAGTGCGGGCGTATTTGTTTTAAATTTTAGTTTTAAAATTGTATAAAGTCGTTTAAAAATACTGATCAAAAATCACATTCCTTTGATCAGTGTTTTTAATTAAAATCTAATTGCACAAATGTTCAGAGCAATTAAGTTGTATTCAAAATTAGTAAGGAATTTTGATATGTAATTATTATGTCAATTTAAAAATAGGATATTAAATTAAAAGATTGCTAAAAACAGATAATTGATTGTTGGTCAAGCTGCATCGCTAGAGGCTAGAGAAAGTAGGCGGAGCCTAAAACAAAAACAAGTCGGAAAGGTCAGCAGTGGCAAATTCTAGAAAAAACTTACATTCTAACTTTGGTCGTGTGTGAGAGAAGTAGTCTCGAGACAACACAGCAGTTGAGTATAATTCAAACCTTATTATTAAGAAGTTTACCAGTGAATCGCCATGTTCATGGGCTAAGTGCCAGGAGCTGGTCTCTGCCCGCCAATATGGATCCTCGTGCCGCTGTTTGATCATGTTTCATATACTTCAGAATTTCCAACTTCCAATCTCAAAATTTACTATGCCTTACAAATAACTTTCAAAAATGCGCGCCTACGTTCGTCACAAGCCAAGCTGGATGAAGAAAGAAGAGAACTTTGTTACACGAACTTTAACTTTCTTACGTGCTTAATATTATCAATCAAGTGAATCATATGTAAGTTTTTATATCATTTATAATGCTATTATTTAACCTGTCAGTAAATTTTCTTTTCTTTTTTTTAATCCTCTGCTCTAGTCTTTAGAAATCATTTATAAAATTGTAATTAATAGTAATAATATTTCAACTGAATGCATTTATATTTTCTTATGTTGCTTATTTCATGAACAAACATTGCCAATAGTAATATTTCCAACTCTGTGTAAACTAGTGTGTAATAATGATCAATTTAATTTAAAAGTAATTTCATGTTCTGAATTAAATATTCTTTCACATTCCGAGTTAGTAAATGTTAAATCACTTTATTATTCTATGTTAAGTTGTTATAAAATTACCAATCTAAGGTTCAATCATTAAATATATATATAATAGTTTCAAAGTGTTCATTAATGTTATGTATAATATGAGAAATAATTCACTGAATAATTTGATACTATCGCTACCGCCTGTCAACCCGGAGGGTTAGAGTTTCAGAGTAAATTTAACTAATTATTGTTTTCACCGTCAGTTTAAGTCCGCTACGTTTTTATTGGGATAAGGATCTCAGCCTGTGGCGTAGAAACAGACAAATAGTTTCCAGGTTTTATATAATTTCTCTTAAACGATCCTCTTCCGATCTCGTCCTTCACGTCTGTGGCAATGCCTTCCCTTCGCTGAAGTTAGCGTCTCGCCATTCTACCATTGGGGAATGAAAGCAGTTTTTCTTTCCCGGTAATCTCTTGGATCACCGGGGTTCGAAATGATCCCGGCTGGTTGTCGTGTCCCGGAACTACTTGGGGGCATTAAGCCTTGTCAAAGTACAAGCCGCCCGGTATTCCGTTAATGCACCGCAATTGATTACTGTAGGGCTCTTGAATCCAGGCAACCACCAGTTCATCTATCTTCCATGTTGTATTTATATAAAACCACCAGCACATCTATCCTTTATGTCGTATTTATATAAAACCACCTCCACTGTTCGTCTACGTTCCGGCTCGAGCCTATTCTAATAAAATAAGTTAATAAAAATCTTTAGATAAATATTTTTTCCAGTGCTCAAATACTCTGATTCTCTTAACCACCCGTCAATCATTTAACTACCCAGCTATTGGCATAAGTTTGTTTATTAAATAAAACGTTCACTAAAGACTAGTAGCCAAATACAAGAGGATTTATGAAGTCTTACCGTACTGTATAACACTATATTTATATGCTGTATATTTCTATTATATAACATTATATTCATGTGCTTTCTATTTGTCTTATTTAACACTATATTTATATGCTTTATATTTGGCTTATTAAACAATTTACTTAATTAAATTTTGGTGTCCTCCACTTTATTACTCTCTAAGTCTATTTAGCCACTTACTGTCTGTATTGGCAACTTAAATATATACGTTACATGAATGACCGTCCCAGTATCTATAGTCTAATAAATCTATATATCATTAACTGTAAGAATTTAGTCCATGTTCTAAGCTGAGCTAGAAAAGGGATAACCCTGTGCTGGTGTAAAGTCATCATCGGTTGGTCATGCCGGGGTTTGGGTTTGAATTCAGTTGGCGTTTTGGGAATTTATTCTTAAACGTGGGCTGGGTTTGAACTCGGGTACTGTGTATGAGTAAGCGTGGTGGATTTATACCGGTACAGTTATTATATTTTTGTATCAGATTACACAGGGAGTTATTTCTCAGATCAGACATGACATTACTATAACACTTTGGAACTGTTATACATATATATTTTACGATCGAACCTTAGATTGGTTTTTATAACAACTTAACATAGAATAATAAAGTGATTTAACACTTACTAACTTGGAATGTGAAAGAATATTTAATTCAGAACATGAAATTACTTTTAAATTAAATCGATCATTATTACACACTAGTTTACACAGAGTTGGAAATATTACTATTGGCAATGTTTGTTCATGAAATAAGCAACATAAGACAATATAAATGTATTCAGTTGAAATATTATTACTATTAATTACAATTTTATAAATGATTTCTAAAGACTAGAGCAGAGGATTAAAAAAAAAGAAAAGAAAATTTACTGACAGGTTAAACAATAGCATTATAAATGATATAAAAACTTACATATGATTTACTTGATTGATAACATTAAGCACGTAAGAAAGTTAAAGTTCGTGTAACAAAGTTCTCTTCTTTCTTCATCCAGCTTGGCTTGTGACGAACGTAGGCGCGCATTTTTGAAAGTTATTTGTAAGGCATAGTAAATTTTGAGATTGGAAGTTGGAAATTCTGAAGTATATGAAACATGATCAAACAGCGGCACGAGGATCCATATTGGCGGGCAGAGACCAGCTCCTGGCACTTAGCCCATGAACATGGCGATTCACTGATAAACTTCTTAATAATAAGGTTTGAATTATACTCAACTGCTGTGTTGTCTCGAGACTACTTCTCTCACACACGACCAAAGTTAGAATGTAAGTTTTTTCTAGAATTTGCCACTGCTGACCTTTCCGACTTGTTTTTGTTTTAGGCTCCGCCTACTTTCTCTAGCCTCTAGCGATGCAGCTTGACCAACAATCAATTATCTGTTTTTAGCAATCTTTTAATTTAATATCCTATTTTTAAATTGACATAATAATTACATATAAAAATTCCTTACTAATTTTGAATACAACTTAATTGCTCTGAACATTTGTGCAATTAGATTTTAATTAAAAACACTGATCAAAGGAATGTGATTTTTGATCAGTATTTTTAAACGACTTTATACAATTTTAAAACTAAAATTTAAAACAAATACGCCCGCACTGAAACTTTAACTTAAATGATATAAATCCGCAAACCACGCACACACAAATATTATTTCATGGTTTGCGACATTTATATACGGAAACTTTACATATTTATTTATAAACTATAGAATATATAACTAATTTTTTTATAAATTAAAATAGACAAAATCCCACTGCGGGCGAACAGTAGCTTGAATTACCGTACATAAAACACTTGAAACGAAGATCGGTTCTCCGATCTGTCTGTTTCACGTTGGGCGCCAAAAATATAATAACTGTACCGGTATAAATCCACCACGCCCACTCATACACAGTACCCGAGTCCAAACCCAGCCCACGTTTAAGAATAAATTCCCAAAACGCCAACTGAATTCAAACCCAAACCCCGGCATGACCAACCGATGATGACTTTACACCAGCACAGGGTTATCCCTTTTCTAGCTCAGCTTAGAACATGGACTAAATTCTTACAGTTAATGATATGTAGATTTATTAGACTATAGATACTGGGACGGTCATTTATGTAACGTATATATTTAAGTTGCCAATACAGACAGTAAGTGGCTAAATAGACTTAGAGAGTAATAAAGTGGAGGACACCAAAATTTAATTAAGTAAATTGTTTAATAAGCCAAATATAAAGCATATAAATATAGTGTTAAATAAGACAAATAGAAAGCACATGAATATAATGTTATATAATAGAAATATACAGCATATAAATATAGTGTTATACAGTACGGTAAGACTTCATAAATCCTCTTGTATTTAGCTACTAGTCTTTAGTGAACGTTTTATTTAATAAACAAACTTATGCCAATAGCTGGATAGTTAAATGATTGACGGGTGGTTAAGAGAATCAGAGTATTTGAGCACTGGAAAAATATTTATCTAAAGATTTTTATTAACTTATTTTATTAGAATAGGCTCGAGCCGGAACGTAGACGAACAGTGGAGGTGGTTTTATATAAATACGACATAAAGGATAGATGTGCTGGTGGTTTTATATAAATACAACATGGAAGATAGATAAACTGGTGGTTGCCTGGATTCAAGAGCCCTACAGTAATCAATTGCGGTGCATTAACGGAATACTGGGCGGCTTGTACTTTGACAAGGCTTAATGCCCCCAAGTAGTTCCGGGACACGACAACCAGCCGGGATCATTTCGAACCCCGGTGATCCAAGAGATTACCGGGAAAGAAAAACTGCTTTCATTCCCCAATGGTAGAATGGCGAGACGCTAACTTCAGCGAAGGGAAGGCATTGCCACAGACATCACGGACGAGAACTTGAAGTGGATTTTTTTAAGAGAAATTATACAAAACCTGGAAACTATTTGTCTGTTTCTACGCCACAGGCTGAGATCCTTATCCCAATAAAACGTAGCGGACTTAAACTGACGGTGAAAACAATAATTAGTTAATTTTACTCTGAAACTCTAACCCTCCGGGTTGACAAGCGGTAGCGATAGTATCAAATTATTCAGTGAATTATTCCTCATATTATACATAACATTAATGAACACTTTGAAACTGTTATACATATATATTTTACGATCGAACCTTAGATTGGTTTTTATAACAACTTAACATAGAATAATAAAGTGATTTAACACTTACTAACTTGGAATGTGAAAGAATATTTAATTCAGAACATGAAATTACTTTTAAATTAAATCGATCATTATTACACACTAGTTTACACAGAGTTGGAAATATTACTATTGGCAATGTTTGTTCATGAAATAAGCAACATAAGACAATATAAATGTATTCAGTTGAAATATTATTACTATTAATTACACTTTTATAAAAGATTTCTAAAGACTAGAGCAGAGGATTAAAAAAAAAGAAAAGAAAATTTACTGACAGATTAAACAATAGCATTATAAATGATATAAAAACTTACATATGATTTACTTGATTGATAACATTAAGCACGTAAGACAGTTAAAGTTCGTGTAACAAAGTTCTCTTCTTTCTTCATCCAGCTTGGCTTATGACGAACGTAGGCGCGCATTTTTGAAAGTTATTTGTAAGGCATAGTAAATTTTGAGATTGGAAGTTGGAAATTCTGAAGTATATGAAACATGATCAAACAGCGGCACGAGGATCCATATTGGCGGGCAGAGACCAGCTCCTGGCCCTTAGCCCATGAACATGGCGATTCACTGATAAACTTCTTAATAAGGTTTGAATTATACTCAACTGCTGTGTTGTCTCGAGACTACTTCTCTCACACACGACCAAAGTTAGAATGTAAGTTTTTTCTAGAATTTGCCACTGCTGACCTTTCCGACTTGTTTTTGTTTTAGGCTCCGCCTACTTTCTCTAGCCTCTAGCGATGCAGCTTGACCAACAATCAATTATCTGTTTTTAGCAATCTTTTAATTTAATATCCTATTTTTAAATTGACATAATAATTACATATCAAAATTCCTTACTAATTTTGAATACAACTTAATTGCTCTGAACATTTGTGCAATTAGATTTTAATTAAAAACACTGATCAACGGAATGTGATTTTTGATCAGTATTTTTAAACGACTTTATACAATTTTAAAACTAAAATTTAAAACAAATACGCCCGCACTGAAACTTTAACTTAAATGATATAAATTTACTGACAGATTAAACAATAGCATTATAAATGATATAAAAACTTACATATGATTTACTTGATTGATAACATTAAGCACGTAAGACAGTTAAAGTTCGTGTAACATAGTTCTCTTCTTTCTTCATCCAGCTTGGCTTATGACGAACGTAGGCGCGCATTTTTGAAAGTTATTTGTAAGGCATAGTAAATTTTGAGATTGGAAGTTGGAAATTCTGAAGTATATGAAACATGATCAAACAGCGGCACGAGGATCCATATTGGCGGGCAGAGACCAGCTCCTGGCCCTTAGCCCATGAACATGGCGATTCACTGATAAACTTCTTAATAATAAGGTTTGAATTATACTCAACTGCTGTGTTGTCTCGAGACTACTTCTCTCACACACGACCAAAGTTAGAATGTAAGTTTTTTCTAGAATTTGCCACTGCTGACCTTTCCGACTTGTTTTTGTTTTAGGCTCCGCCTACTTTCTCTAGCCTCTAGCGATGCAGCTTGACCAACAATCAATTATCTGTTTTTAGCAATCTTTTAATTTAATATCCTATTTTTAAATTGACATAATAATTACATATCAAAATTCCTTACTAATTTTGAATACAACTTAATTGCTCTGAACATTTGTGCAATTAGATTTTAATTAAAAACACTGATCAACGGAATGTGATTTTTGATCAGTATTTTTAAACGACTTTATACAATTTTAAAACTAAAATTTAAAACAAATACGCCCGCACTGAAACTTTAACTTAAATGATATAAATCCGCAAACCACGCACACACAAATATTATTTCATGGTTTGCGACATTTATATACGGAAACTTTACATATTTATTTATAAACCATAGAATATATAACTAATTTATATTATAACTTAAAATAGACAAAATCCCACTGCGGGCGAACAGTAGC
The DNA here is from genome assembly GCA_028023455.1 of Epiperipatus broadwayi. Classification (NCBI taxonomy): domain Eukaryota; kingdom Metazoa; phylum Onychophora; class Udeonychophora; order Euonychophora; family Peripatidae; genus Epiperipatus; species Epiperipatus broadwayi. The sequence goes on along the minus strand of JAQFVV010006462.1, from coordinate 667,963 downwards.
TTGAATTACCGTACATAAAACACTTGCTTACATGTTTAAATATTAAAAAAAGATTGATTTTAGTTTGTTAAAAATATAAATTATTTATTAAAAGGTCAATTTAAAAACATCTAGAATAAATAAATTTTATTTATTTTTTATGTAAAAACCAGTCTGTCTGGAAAAATTTTCATTGCTTTTAGGACATCAAGCAGTCCTAAATTTTAAATAGCCATTTTGTTCTTCAACTACCTGATGGCAGGCTGAGGGATTACTTTGGGCAAGTGTCTTTGTTTGGCATCTGACATTTTTTATCATTCCGGAGGAGAGATAAATCATAATAATATAACCAGAAATTATAAGTGATTCCATTCGTAAAATATTTGTTTCAAGAAATCGCATTTGTTTAAGACAACTGCTAAAATATAATAGCCAAATAAACTGTTTGAAATTGATGTCTCATTTATTAATAAATCACTGGACTTCATTCAGTGGAAAATTAATTAGTAATATTTGATAAATTTTGGAAGAGTTGTATTTCTAAATTTTATACAGATTTGCTGGACATATTTTTTTATATAAGATATTATAAAAATGTTTAGTCTCTTTACTTTATGAATTTGATTTCATCTTCAGTTATAAAAGGAAATAAATTTAAATATTTTTTTCCAGTCAAATATAATTTATATTAACTTGATACTAATGAAATGGATTGTGATCTATAAAATTATAAAAAATCATCTTTCTTGGATAATAAACTTTGACACAATTATTATTATTATGTTAAAAGATCATAACATCCTTACATGTCTGCTTAATACCCAGTTAGATATTGAATGTGCTATGCCATTGGAGGAGGTTGACTCAACCGATAGGCCTCCCCCAAAGGGCAGGAGCCTCTGATTCCAGCAACAGGTCATGCCGTGCTTAGCAGCATTGAATCTTCCAACTCCCTGTTTCGCTCCAAGCTCACATACTGGGATACCTATCATTTAATGTTTGATGGAAGAACCAAAGCTCCCATTGCAATTTCCCACTTTTGTGAAATGGACTAAATTCTTAAAGCTCAAGCCCAAATATGTGGACTTCTTGCTCAAGGTTAACCTTGGGGCACTCCCCATGGGGCTTTCCTATCCTGTCACAGAGGTTATAAAATCAATGCCTCATGTCCCATGTGTGACAAACAGGAAGAGACCATGGACCACATTCTGTTTCAATGTGATTCACGGTCTGGCCTTCAGAATTATGTGCTGGGAAAAATGACTGTTCTCAACCAATCCTATGTAATGATCTGGCTGGCCTTTGAGAAAGGACAATTTGGCACCATCCATCTGGCAACTTACATAAACTTTGGAATATGGACCATTAGATGTAAGACATTGTTTCAAAAGGGGTCTGACCACTCGGCTGTAGATCTCCTAGTTAATTTCCTCCATAAGGCTATAGAAAAAGATAAGAAAACTTGTCCACCTCATTGGCTGACTAAACTTGGGACCAGCTGAGAATATAGTAGTGACCAATTACATGCACTTGCATGATTTTGATTGCATTATTTATGATCTTTTATCAGATTTGCCTGTTATTACAACAACAATGGATGTTCCTAGCCTTATATACTCTTAGTATAAAGAGTTGTATGATCATTTTCAGCTTCCATGATCTTTGCACTCCTACAGATTGAAGCCTATCTTTCCATTTTCTATAATTTTTTCCCCTTTTCATATTTATGCTCAACTTTAACCACTAAACATCACATGATCACTATTTCTTATGCTAACACATTGTTATTACAACAGGCAAAACTCTCCATACAGTAGTGCCACTCAGTGCCAAACAGAGTAATCAGTGGATGTCAAAAGGCTTGTATCTAGTGCCTATTCATCCAATATCACAAGACTAGTTTCTGGCTTGTGGCCTTCATCAGTGAGGAACTTTGTATCTGAGAGCACTGCGCCTAGATCTTAGGATCTAATGCAACCCTCCAACAGCCACCTTTTATTTCTATTTAACTACAAAACTATGAGAATAAAATTGAAAACACAATAATATTTTCAATCTAAGCTCAATAGCTTATATAGTCATATGGGTCTGAACCCAGTTCAGTACTCATAAATTTTAGTGTTTTGGCTCTTTAACAACCATAGCCACCACTATCCTATTAGGCAAGGTTGGTGTTAAACCACTAAACATCACATGATCACTATTTCTTATGCTAGCACATTACTGTTATTAAAACAGGCAAAACTCTCCATACAGTAGTGTCACTCAGTGCCAAACAGAGTAATCAATGGATGCCAGAAGGATTGTGCATTCAATCCCTATCAAGTGCCTACTCATCCAATATTCCCAGACTAGTTTCTGGCATCATAGTATAGTTTAAATTAAAATTAGCAGCAAAAACAACATTTTGACTAATAACTTTCAATTGATTAGAATATTATTTAATATTCACAAAATTAATTCTTTTTTTTTTTAGAAGATTTTAAATGTGTTTAATTTAGTCTTTATAAACACATTTGTTTGTACCAGCAGCTTTCATTACCACAGACTAATTTAACTACTATAAATTTTAATCCACCAAAACTTCTATATGTATTACACAATGCCATGCCCATGATTTGGAGTCTGAATTTAAGAAAAAAAAATTCAGCTTTTCAGCAAATTTAAATTTTAGCTTTTCAATTTTGGGCTAATATTTATTTTTTTATTTAGCATATGATATTAGCACATTAAAATTCAACACCATCAGTTCTTAACCAATCAAGTGTTGAGTCTTCCAAGCTATGTAGAGCAAAAAGCCAACAGGCACCTGTTAAATTGAACACTCCTTGTAAATAAATATCATAGTTTGTGGTCTTCCACGATCACAGTTTTTGAGAGGCTATAAATCCCCACTTATGCAACATATAACATCTACCCTGGCCTGTTCTTATTCTGTTGATCTTCTTTGGCCAATAATGGATATCTAGTTATTTTTATTTAGAGATTTAAATTAGGAAAAAAAATTAAAATCTGTCACCATCCAATATTTAACTACCAACATGAAAACAATCTTTTTGGAAATTATATTTCTATGAAGAAACATTTAAAAAATAAATTGGGCTCCATAAAAAAATTCTATCAATAGAGATTTAAATCATAAATTCAGATAGATAAAGTCTTGGGAAAAAGATATGCATCATTTATTAGTCACAGTCTTTTATTTAAATTACTTAGGTATATATATGTGTGTGTATTTAATCATTTTTAATATTTCATTTTGTACTATAAAAATGCAGATAACTAGAAAGTTTACAAAATATCTATGCTTTTGCAATTTTTTAATTTCATATATACATATTCATTCAAAGGAATTACAGCAATTAGTGTAAGAAAAAAAATGTTATTGTGAAACAACTGAAATACAGGCTTATTATATACCTGTATCAATATATGTAATATATAGGGTATGAACACAGACTTTTACATGATGTACCACTCTTCACTCTATCTCATAACACTGATACACTTGAATACTTATATGTCAAAAAGATAAATAATCACCAATATTCATATTTCATGCTAAACCAGCAATCATCAGTTGGTCCAGATTATCATCTCCACTCATATATGTAATAAGTGCTCAGGTGTATATTAAGATGGCCAATCTTCATACTTAAATGGACAGGTTTCAATCCCCTCCACACTCCAATTCTTCAACTGTCCATCCAATTGAAAATTTGATGATGGAATGCTCATGTTGACCTAATGTCAATCTGACCCCTCATGTACAGGACATAATCCATTTAATACATATACAGAGGATGGGCCCATTCTCCATTTATATGTATTAAATGGATTATGTCCTGTACATGAGGGGTCAGATTGACTTTAGGTCAACATGGGTGTGATGAGAATCCCATCCTCATTTATGTATTAAATGGATTATGTCCTGTACATGAGGGGTCAGATTGACTTTAGGTCAACATGGGTGTGATGAGAATCTTGGCCTCGGCCTTGGAACATTTCCATCATCAAGTTTTTAATTGGATAGATGGTTGAAGAGTTGAAGTGTGAAGGGGATTGAAACCTGTCCATTAAAGTGAAGACTGGCTATCTTAATATATATCTGAGCACTTATTACATATATGTGTGGAGATGATGATTGTTGTTTTAGCATGAAATATGTATATTGGTGATTATTTTTCGACATATATGTGTTCAAGTGTGTCAGTCTTATGAGATAGAGTGAAGAGTGATGGGTTGTGTGAAAGTCTGTGTTCATATCCTATATATTACATGTATTATTGTGAAAGTAAATATCACTATGAAAGAGATAATTGAGAAATTCTAGAAATATTATTTAATGATATTCAAAAGGGTGATTATTATAGCTTTTCGTTTTCAACCATTTGTTGTAGATGTCATAGCATGGCAAAAAGTTGTTGATTAATTACGTTAATGTATTTTTTATGCAGTTTAGAATAATGAAGTTGTGGATTTAAACCTAAAGACTTCTGGATCAATTTTCCATGATTAAAGTTAAAACAAATTCACTTTGTGCTCAACTAATCACTTGGGTGTTCAAATGTTAGCCTGAGACTATATAATTATATATTTAATATTTATATATGTATGTAAATATTTATACATTTGGATGTACAAAAAAATTTCTGTCACTGCAGACTGATGTTAATATTTGTTCATTATTTGTGGCAGGTAGTAACAATTTCTTTTAACATCTAAAAATTTTTTTAAAAATCATCTTAAATATTTAACTAATGAGTTCTAATTAGAATTTATTAAATCTTCTAATTAGAATTTATTAAATCTTAGGAGTTTCATGTAAAATAATAAATAAGCTTATAATGTATTTAAAATATATTTTGTGACTAAATTTAAAGCTTGATAATAACCATATGCATTCACATTTCTTTAAAATAATAGAATTACATATTAAAGTATTTTAGTTAATAACAATAAAATATTTTAATTGTTTAGTGATCGTGACAGTAATGGAATAAAGAAAAAGAGACTCCTTCTAATCTTAATTGTAATATTAATTCATATTGATGGGAATAAATTTATGATTTATAAATCGCAAAATCGTGATTAGATACATTGTAGAAATGTTTTTTATATTAAATTTTTGTTTTCTAAATCTTTCAATTGCATATGTGTATGCATACTCATGTATTTATATAGAAGATGGGACAAAGGTTGGAAATTCCTTAAATATCTTAGTGTAAAATGATAATAAGGTCAATTATATGTTTTGAAAACAGAATCCAGAGACATATTAAACTATTATCCTCAAATTCTCTGAGAGTCATTGGTGGAGGATATTGTTCTCTTACTTATTGTTCAAGAATAGCACACAGAAGCTCAGTAATATTGAAATCAAATAACTGATAAAGACATTCAAGAGGTTTGAATTCATTCATGTGTTTTTCAAACCAATAATTTGATGACAATGAATTGGAGAAATATAATTTTGGAAGTGAAACAATATATCCACTGTGGAATTCACCTATTTCACAAAAATATTCAAATAGCCTATGACTAGAATGCACTCTTTTAAAGTAAAGGTTAAATAAAGAGAATATTAGAATATGGATTCTAACTCATGATGCTATAATGATTATTAGTGGCAGAAAAATGTAAACTTTTTCAGTGATTACGAATTATGTAAATGACAATTTCACTATATCATTTGGCATATTTTAGTCATCTATTATTTAGCCTTTTTTTCTAATGACATTACTACTTTAACATTATTGCAATCATAATTAGGGACCAGCAGCTTTGAAATAGTTTTAAAGTTAATGGTGGATTTGTTTGATAAAGACTAAAAATATTTAGATAAAGATTGATTTTTTGTAGTTTTATAAATGTTATTGTCACTAATAAGTCTATCATTTTTTAATAAGTATTAATTTCTTATCACAGTTTTTTATATTTTGAAATATTAAAACTGATAGCAATTTCAGACAGTGTTGCTCAAACTAATAGATCTTTAACAATTTGATGTCTTTTAAGCCCAGTTAAGTCCAATACCTTTTTTTACACAGATTTTATAAAACTGATGCCACTTTTCTAGTCTCTATTTGTCAACACTATTTTAGGATTAGGTTCATAAAATGTATAAAAATGTGTATATATATATTTCTGTCTCACATGCCTTCAAATTGCTAGCACTAATATGACAGATACTTCAGCCATTTTATACTAACTATTTGCCTCTGTGTGTGTGCATGTCATAATTTATTTTTGACCAACTCATAAAATTAAATATTTAAAGTGTAAAATACTTATATACTTTGTGATGGATGCCAAATAGTTATTTCTAGTCTCTAATCATAATATATATTTACATCACATGATTACCATTTTCTATGTTTACACAAGGTGTTAAAGCCAAGGCAAAATTCTCTATATAGTAGTGCAACCCAGTGCAAGCCAGAGTAATCAAGTTTTGCAAGATGGTTTGTGCATGAAATCCCTATCTAGTGCCTACTCATCCAATACCCCCAGACTAATTTCTAACTTGTGGCATTCGGCAGCGAGGAGCTTTGATCTGTGAGAACTTCACCTAGATCTTATTATCTAATGCAACCCTCCAGAAGTCACCTTTTTACTTATTATAGTTATCTATAAAGCTATGGGTCAAAAATGAAAACAATAATATTTCAATCCAAGCTCATTCACTGAATCTGGTTTAGCATCTATCCATTTTCATATCTTTGATTTTTTAGTAACTATAGACACTTTATATCATGCAGGATTTGTATTAAACCACTAAACACCACATGATCATAAATTTTCTATGCTTATACAAGCTGCTAAAGCAGAGGCAAAACTCTCCATACAGTAATGCCACCCAAGGTTTGTGCATAAAAATCCTAATGCTTTCTCATCCAATATCCCAGGCTAATTTTTAGCTTGTGATATTTAATGGTTTAATAGCAATCATGCCCAATAGGATAATGGTTACTATGATTATTAAAGAACCAATGACATCAAAATGTATAGATGCTAAACTGAGTTCAGATCTATATGACTATACAAGTGAATGTACTTTGATTGAAAACATTATATTTTCATTTTGGACTCAGCTTTATAGTTAATTAAATCTATAAAAAGTGACTGCTGCAGTATTGCATTAGATAATAAAGTCTAGGCTGTGTCTCAGATTCAAAGATGCTCACTGATGGAAACCACAAGCTAGAAAACAGTCCGGAGATATTGAATGAGTAGGAACTAGATAGGGATTTTATTCACAAATACTTGTATCCATTGATTACTCTGGCTACAGTGGATGGCACTACTGTGTGGAAAATTTTGCCTCTGCTTTAATATCTATTTACCTAGATTCTCTTTAAATTTATTTTAAGCAACTACACATACTCATGTATATATTGTGTATTATTAAAATTTAATTATCTAATATTGAAAAATATAAATAATAATTAAAATTAATTTATATGAATATAATATTTATTTACTTCACACCCAAAAGAATTGAAATATAAGCTTTATTTTCATAAGTCAACGGTTAGAGTTTGTTTCATTCTAATCATCTCAATTTCCCTTTGGAAGGCCAATCTAATCTGTTCACGTGTTTTATGATGACATATAGACAAGTTTTTCCATCCTGTTTTAGTGCTAGTTTTCAAGCATTGATTGGATCAAAATATTTATCTCTTGTTGGCAGTAAAAACTTTTAAAATCAATTAATTCTCTTGGGGAAAGTTTATAGTTAAGTTTTTTTGTTGATGTTGTTTTGTTTTGTTGTTGGCAACGTATAATACATTCTTAATTTATGTTTGTCTTTATACAAATTAATAAGGGTATAAATTGTAGTCCAGATTAATTCTAAATTATATATATATAATCGTATTATAATTTAGTTAGTTAGTTGGCCGATCTTTTTTTTTTTTTTGCAGGATATAGATCATAAATTTAAAAAATTCATATATCTTCTTACTCAGTTAGAATATGAATGTGTTATATAGTAGTATCTCTTTATATATGGTAAGAGTTAGTATTATCTAGCTATTTATTTTTTCATCTTAACTACCCTTGTTTGCACTCACTCTATACATCTGATCTATCAGAGTCAATTTTTTTTTTTTTGTTACTCTAGTAAATCCTTTTTGTGATTTTTATTCAGATAATAAGTTTCATATTGAGAAATGAGTAGGATGCATATCCATGTATAAATTTAAGTATAAGCATTAATCAAAATATTTCATATTTCTATGAATTTCCATTGCTGATTTGACGATCACTTTCAATTCTCAACTTGAAAAATGCTAATATTGCTCTAAATACTAAACTATTAATTTTTCATATATTATTTTATAACATAAACAGATCATAACGCTAAATGTTACATGAACTTAAAACTTTATGCACCAGTCTTTCTTTTACTAGAAGAATGCTAATGACTTCAAACCTTTATTAACTAAAAGGATTTTAAGTGCCAATCTCAGAATTAATTATTATAAGGAATTTCTCTTGAAATAATGAAAAAAGAATCTAAAAGATTTGATGTAAAGTAGTGCGATGCATCATCTAATGTATTTATATGTAGAATTAATAAATGGCTAGGTTTGAAACAAAAAGTAAATTTTTGAACATCTTTAAAGACTCAATATAAGATTTAAATTAGGCTGAATATTGATAAAATGCGATTATGGTAGTGGGTAAACAAACAAAAGGATAATTGGATGTATGGAAAAATAATGCAAGTCTAAATAAAATAAATTTTATCTGGCTAGTGTAATTAGCAGTGATAGTAGCTGTCTAGTTGAGGTTAAAATGAGAATAATGCTTAGCAAATTAGTTTTTCAAAATAAAAATACCTTACTACTAAATTAACATACTGATATCAAAAATTGGATGAAATTTATTGGAACCTACTGGTGTATGAATAGAAGATTTGAATTTTGGAAAGCAGGAAAAAATAAAATTAGAAGTTATGTAAAAGTAGCTTTGGAAATGATTGAGTAGGATAAGTTGGATATAAAAGAAAACAAATCATCTGCTACTTAGAGAAAATTTGATTAGCCAAAGACATCTTGTGTTTGTGCGAATATGAAAAAAATGCTTGAAGGCAAAATAATATAGTTATAGTGATAAAACATAGCTTTTATAAATTGATGATGATAAACTTAAATTATATTTTATCACATCAGTACATAAATTAAATTTATTTAAACCTGTCAAATATATAACTAATCTTAAAACTGAAATCGTAGATTGGATTTTAGGCAAGTCAGAATGAAAGACTTGAGAAAGTTTTTCAGTTGTTTTGATTTATGAATATTTATAATTTTGTAAAATGGTGAGTTGAAAATGATATAAGAAAGTATAACTGTGAACTAGCAAGGAAAGCTGTAGAAGAAAATAAAAGTCTCAAGAATGTAAAACAACATTTTGGTATTGGTAGGAAATTTATATCTGCAATAAGAAAAAAGATGGAATTATTACTAAAAAGAGAGATGACATCATAAAATGGGTAGAAGACTTTTATCAAGAATTATCTAGTAATAAAGAATAAGTACTCCTATATCTATTACACCTTCTAAATTGCCCAGAATTTTAAATGAAGAAGTGAGACATGCAATTAAATGTATTGCTGTGTCTTATGACCAGCAAGTAAATAAATGGACAAAGGCAGAATTGAGATGGTAAAATTATAGTTTAATATGGATAATTTTAACTATATACATAGCCTATTATAAGGCAAAATAAAATAATAAAAGGTCATGGTGACCTGCATATAAATACTCTAGTCCTGCTTTTGGACTTACAGAGGCAGGAGTCTCTGACTATAATTAAAACTCAGAACATACTCAGAACAATTAGATCAGGTTATGGGGGTTTATATACCCCTCAAGACTTCTGGAGTCTTTTACATTCCTAACCATATATGGTGTTTTCACTTACATTTTCACATACACACAGTATTTTTATGTTTCTCACCATATATGGTATTTTACATAGTTTTCTGACCCTATAAGGTCAGCTGGGCTTTCTATTATTATACAACTTTCTATGATTTAATAACATTGCAATTTTACACAATCGTTATTCTTAATTACTATACAGTTATTTTACATATTTATTATGCATTACAGTTATTACTTTTATTCTACATTTATACAATTATTATTATTGTTTTACATATTCGTTATATTTATACAATTGTTATTATTTACATATTCATTATACATTATATATGTTTATACCTTGACCTTGAATACTGCATGTATGAAGAAAGGAAAGGCTCCAATTAATGATGGAATTGTGATTGATATATTAAAAGAAGCAGGTGAAGAAATAAAAAAAAATTAGTAAAGTTATATACCAAATATCTAAATGATAAAGATGTACCAGATGACTGGAAGAATGCAGTATTAATATTAATATTTAAAAAAGGTGATAAAGAAGATATCAGAAATTACAGACCTATCAGCCTTTTATCAGTTTTATACAAAATTTTTGTCAAGATATTACAACTCATCTACAGAGAACATTGGATTTCTACCAACCAAGAAAAGAAGCTGGATTTAAATGTGGTTTTAGTACAATAGATCATATCCAGGTATTGAGAGAAGTTACAGAAAGGACCAGTGAATATGAGTTGCCATTTGTAGATTATGAAAAGGCATTTGATTCTATAAACATTTCTTCAGTGATTAAAGCATTGGATCATCAAAGTATAGATCTAGGATATTGTCATATTTTAAAGAATATTTATAGAAATGCAACAGCAACAATTAGATTACATAATGATACTAGGAAAGTCAACATAGAGAAGGGTGTAAGGCAGGGTGACTCCATATCTCCAAAACTTTTTATAATAATGGTGCAAGAAGTATTTTGTGGATTAAAATGGGAAGCTAAAGGAGTGAAAGTAAATGGAGATTATTTAAGTCATTTAGATTTTGCAGATGATATAATTGTTTTTGCAAATAATGCTTTAGAGCTGCAGGAAATATTACAGGAGTTATCAGATGAAAGTAGAACTAAAGATAAATGTTAAAAAGACTAAAATAATGCTTAATGGATTTTCTCAAAATATGAAAATAAAGATTGATTATGATGAGTTAGAAGAAGTTAACAGTTACAAATACCTTGGTCAGATTATTAATACAGATGGAAAGGTAATGGATGGAATTAATCATAGAATTAAACTTGGTTGGAGTGCTTTTGGTAGAAATAACTTGATACTAAAAGGAAATATGCCTAAGTGTTTGAAAAGGAAGGTTTTTAACAAATGTGTTTTACCAGTTCTTACTTATGGATCTGAGACTTGGACACTTAATAGAAGAGCAATACAGAGACTTAAGAGCACTCAAAGAAGTATGGAAAGATGCATATTGGGAGTAACAAGAAGAGATTGAAACCACAATATATGGGTAAGAGAACAAACAGGTGTTATTGATCGCATTGAAAAAATTAAAAGTCTGAAGTGGAGTTGGGCTGGACATATTTCTAGAAGAGATGATAGTAGATAGACAATTGAAATCTTAAACTGGATTCCAAGAGATTGTAAAAAACCCAGAAAGAGGCCACATATGAGATGGATGGATGAAATAAGAAAGTGTGCAGGAATAATGTGGAGAAGAGAAGCTAAAGATCGGAGTTAGATTGAACTTGGAGAGACCTTCATCCTGCAGTGGACTGATAATGGTTGGTGATGATGATGATGATAATTTTGGACTTGTCTGAGGCTCTATGAATATTAGAATTAGATAATGAAGATAAATATGATGTTCTGAAGTAAGATATTAATAGACTCTTTCACAACATTATAACAGCATAAAAGAAATCATTAGACTTTTGATAAAGATCAAGCTTGAATTTTAATTGAAGAATAAAGAACTGAAGTTACTTTAGATATTTTGTTAGAATGTTGGAGTGTATGAATGATTACAAAGCTAAAAGTAAAGCTAAAAGTTGTTGATTATTAATAAAAACTAAAGGCAATCATTGTGAAAATGATACGTTCCATTGAATAATTTAAGAAAAGTCATATGTTTAACGGTCCAGCATCGCATAGTCAAAATGTATTGGATTCCAATGTAATACTGAAGTATTTTAAATTACTTAGATTCTCAATAAATATTATATTAAAAACTTTTTTTTCCACTCCGTTTTTTTTTTTTAAAAAAAAAGGTTTTATTATAATAATGATATATCATTTTATTATGAGTATTTCAATCTGGTATTTTTTCAAGTTTGATTTTGTTTCGTTTTCTAGCACATTAGTATTTTCTTATTTTTATATTTTAAGATAAAAACTATATATAACTTTTAGTCGAACCATAATGGAAGCAAATTTTGTAAAATACATTTGATTCATAATAAAACAAGATTTTAAAAGAAGTGAAGAAACAATTTTTGCTGTAATATTTACATTGATCGCTTTGAAAAAAAAAGATGGTGAAAGAACAGCTTTTATTAGTAGAAATTATATAATTTTAATAATATGAGTTGGCAGTACAATTTTTTGTCACGTTACAAATTAATGTATTTTTGACTGCTTCACATTATAATATTGGTATATAGCCGATTAGATAAAAATATTCTTTTTTAAAAATAAAAAAATAAATATCTTAATTTAATCAGATTCAGCACTTGAGTTATTTTTAAACCAATCTTTTATTTTTATCTGTTCAGATTTCTCTTGAAATAAAAAAAATCTTTATAAACTGATTTAGAAATGGTTGATTTGAAAATATATATTGCATGAAAATAAGTTTTAAATCTAAATAAAATTTTGTATTCTAGAAAGGAATTAAATTTACAGAATTAAATACATTATTATTTACTTTTTTTTTTTTTCCAATTTGAAAAAATGTAAGCAATATTAAACTTTTTCTTTTTTAATTCGTAAGCAATATTAAACTTTTTCTTTTTTATAATTTACAATTATTGATCTTATATTTTAATCAACTAATTGAAATAATAATTGCAAAAAAAAACAATTCAGTTTCTCGCAATCTTTAATTATTAAATGCATGCATCAATAGGTGTGTCTATGTAAGATTATATATATATTTGAGGATGATGTTTGTAATACTTCCTTCTATTGTTTATGTACTAATAATATTTATATAAGAATTTTAGTGTCATTTTCACTCTAGTCTAAAGCCATCTGTTGTAGGCAGGAGTAATTAGTAAACTCAGGTAGCACTAGATTATAGTGACTTCAAATTACTTGCCTAATATAAATGTAATAACAGATTTTTGTTAAGTTTTATTAGTTTCAATTAAGAATTTTCTCCCATATGAGTGTATCACCATACCCCTTTTATATTTGGATATGCACAATATGTGTAGTTTGCATATTTAAATCAATAGTGATATATCTGTATTTTTTTTCCTTTCTTCAAAAGTACTTCTAAGTTAAAGAATCATTATGTGTGTAGGTAATTTCATCTTTTTTGTCCACAACTAGAAGTTTGAAGTCAAAATCTTGAAATTGTTTCAGATCACATACCTTGTGATGTATTTTCAGACAGACAATCCATAATTAATCCAGAGCTAACTCCCAATTATGATGTTAAAAATATATTTTTAAGTGTTCTTAGCTAGAGAATAAGTATTTCAGGTTAATCTCGATTAAGCAGATGAATGCTGACACACAAATATTTTGACAATTGCTGAATCCATGATTATTATTAGCTTACTTTTACTTTAATACTAATGGCAATCAAAGTCAATGTAGGGTTTGTAAAGAAACAATGTATATTCCCTAGAAAAGTCATATAATTTGATTTGACCACAAATATGCCATTTAAATATTTTATAATTAGACATGGATCCAGATTTGTCATCATTCTAAAAAATGTTTATCAAACTTCAGCAGCAGTGATTAAATTATCTACTGACCTTAAAAAGAAGTAACATTGATAAAGATGTATAACAGGGTAATTTCATATCTCCAAAAGTTTTTTGTGTGAAAGTTTTACAATAAGTATTTTGAGGATTAAAATGGAAAACTAAAGGAGAAAAAAGTAAGTGGAGATTATTTAGGTCATCAACATTTTGTAGATAATGGTTGCTTTTGCAAATAATACTTCAGAGCTTCAGGAAATGATGCAAGAGTTATCAGAAATGAAAATAGTAAATTAGATTAGAGATAAATGCTAAAGAAGAGTAAAGGTAATGCACAATGGATTTTTTCAAAAGAATAAAATAAATATTGATAATAATGAATTAGAAGAAGTTAACAACTACAAATGCCTAGGTCAATTGCTGAAATTAATAATAGAATTAATTGAGTGGGGGGTTTTTGGTAGAAATAACTTAATATTGAAAGGAAATATGCCTATGCATTTGAAAAGGAATATTTTTAATAAATGTGTTTTACCAGTTGTTACTTATGGATCTGAGACTTGAATATTTAACAGAAGAGGACTACTGAGATATCAGAACTCTCAATGAAACATAAAGAGATATGTATGTTAAGAGTGATGAAGAGATCAGAAGTGAAACATTTGAGTGAGAGAACAAACAACTGTCATCAACATTATTAAATGAATTAAAAGACTCAAATGTAGTTGGGCTATAAATATTTCTAGAAATGATAATTAATGAACAGTTGAAGTCTTAAATGGGATCCACAGAAATTGTAAATGACTTAGAAATAGACCACATGTAAGATAGTTGTATGAAATAAAGAAGTTTGTTGGTGAATTGTGAAAAGAGAAGCTACAGTTTGTGGAAACTAGATTAAATTTAGGTATCCATCCTGTAAGGGACTAATAATGTTTGAAAATTGATGATTTTTTTTATAAATCTAATATCAAAACACCACATACATTAAGTATTAAAATGGCATCTAAATTTTCTTATTGTAAAAGAAACATCAAATTTTTCAGTCGATTTTTAATGAAATGGTGGTTGGAAGGGTGAGGAGATTGAAGTCTATTCATTAAAGTTTGAGAATTTCTATTTTAATATAAATACTGAACACTGACTATGATCTGGCCCAACGAGTGCTGATTCTGCACTATATATATATATATTGGGTATCATGTATCTTTTTTCCATGTGTGTGGTTATATGTATTGGTTACTTGAGATAAAATGGAAGATGAATAGACTAAAAAAATCCTGAATTCAAATCCCTCTATTTAAAACAAAATTATAAATTTAAATTATTGAAGTTAAACAATGATGTATATAAATTTTAATCATATAAAATTAATAAAAACATTCTTTAATTCATTAATAAATTTTAATAACCTAAGATTGCTGGAAAAAATATCCTGAAAGGTATTATCTTTGTTTTTCTTTTTTTTTTTTAAAAATAAATTAAATTTTCAAGTTATTTATTTTAATAAATTTATTAAACAAATTATCATGAAAATCAATATCGTTACATAGCATAAGGTACAAAATATAAAGTAATTCAAAATTTAAGATAAATTATTTTACAAACATGATAACAGAGAGTACATGATGTGTGAGAAGGCAGAATACTAAAGTTTTAGCATACTAATATCCTAAAGCTATGACACATGTTAACAGCCACCACACTTATGTACACCAGGATCAAGTTTTGTCTTGTAGACATAATATCACTTTTAGCAGAAAGTAAACCAAATGATGAGATATAGTAGACACTGGTGATAGCATGTGAAATATGAATGCAATTTAGCCTTCAGACAACACATGGTATTACTGTATTAGTACCACAAATATAATAAAGCAATGGTTATATATATTAGGGAACAGGAATAACTCCAGATATTTCAGGTAAGTCTATTTGATTCCATGTGTTAATGAACCTGGACTTCAAGGCAAGAAGTTGGCCTCGTATTTTGATTTTAGTTAATTTAATATTATAATCTGGATAGAATTATAATTAATCTGACCAATCTTAATTTTGAGTATGGAACTCTGAGGTTATGTCATGAATATTAGAAGTATTATTTGTCTTACTATCCAAGAATTTATGATCATATGACGGCTGTGATTCTTTTTTTGTGATTCAGTTAAAGACTATCATTTACTTCAACATCTTGTTCTTCATTCTGAGAAGGTTTTCCAGCATTATTTTTTCTCTTGATTATGAGTATGTTCGTCTTATGGTTAGGTTCGCTTTTTAAGCATCTATTTTTCCTTCCTTGGTTTGTTTCATCTTCAGAACTAGATTAATGTATTATGTGGGATTTTCTTTTTTTTTTTTTTTGGTGTTGTTTTTATCAGCTTCTAGTTCCATTGAAGCTTCATTAGCTGAACTATAGATAGTTTGTGTATATATTGAAAGGTCAGTATGTGATTTTGATGTTAGGCTTTATTTCTATTGGCTTTATGTGTTGCAATTGCTTTAGCTTACTGATCATTCTTCTCTTTAACTGTTTTAATTATACTTGACTGATACATTGTTCTTTCTGATTGTGTGTACATTATATTTTCATTGTTATTATCTTCTTGTGCAGCTAATTCTATCACTTGAGTTTAGTATTTGTTGAAATATTTGTATTGTATCATTGTCTAGGGTTGGGAGTTGTGAAGAAAGCTCTTGTGTATCAATTGTAATTTGAATATGTTCAATAAATTGTTTATCCTCATTTATGTTAATGTTGTCAACAAATATGTTCATAGTTTTCAGAAATGATTGGATTTGTGGCTTAGCTCTACTTGTATTATGCAGAGATTCTGTCAAAATATTAGAGCCAGATAGATCATAGATTCCATAGTCCATAATCTGTGAGATTGGTTTAATATTCTTTCTGCATCAATGAAAATTATTCTTTTTAATCCCACATGTAAGACAAATTCTAGATAAGCATTCTTTCACCAAATGAGTACGTTCAAGGCAGTAAAAACATTGTGGCCTTACTCCTTGAAATGATAGTATCATTGGTGAGCCTTTGTGATTAATGATAGTAGATATATCAGTTGGATTCACATTCTGTTTCAGAGCTAGCTGAAATGTATCTGTATTCGATAAAATCTGAATATCATGCTTTTTCTTCCAAAAGATAATTAAACCTACTAATTTTACCAAAGTTAGCAAGCACTTCTTACAAATGTTCCTCAGTAAAGTTTATTATGCAATTCTTGACCTTTTCAGTGAGGGTGTTAGATCTAGAGAGATCAATATAGCATATAAATCTACCAAGATTTTAATGTGTTTGAAATTGTTTTTAGCTGCCCAGCTTTTAAATTCAATAGCAATGTATCAATCATTAGGGTGGCTCAGGATTCTATGTATTCCATTACCTATGTCATTCTGTTTAATTAATTCGAATAGTGATTCAGAAGGAAATTTTATTGAAGAACAGTTTGCATCAGTAATAGCCATTACTATGTTTTTATTGCCATAAAAATTTAATAGTGTTCTGTATAGACTCATGGAATGGTGCTATTATATTGGTTACAGAGGTTATCATACTGCTGATCTGTAAAGATGAT
Organism: Epiperipatus broadwayi; assembly: GCA_028023455.1. Taxonomy (NCBI): domain Eukaryota; kingdom Metazoa; phylum Onychophora; class Udeonychophora; order Euonychophora; family Peripatidae; genus Epiperipatus; species Epiperipatus broadwayi. The sequence continues at coordinate 650,561 of JAQFVV010006462.1, read as the reverse complement.
AGTGGTAAAATTATATGAATTATTTATGGAATTATTTGAGGTCTTAGTTTATTCAGATTCCATCTGTAAAATATTAAAAAATTTCAAGTTATCGCTGACAATAGACGTATTTTCTAAATTTTTTGAAAATGAGTTTGATTTGAGAATTTTTGCATATGTGGGAGTATTACTATTATAATTTGAGATATTATTAGTGTTTTGGACTTTTTCAAACTCAGTTGCATCATGTATTTTATGTCGACTAATAGCTATATCAATTGTATTAATTTTAGAAAAGGTGCCACTATTTCTAATCGCAATGGTACTATTTGCCGTATTTTGCGCCACCAACAGTAAATTTAAATTTTCAACATGATCAATGTTTTTTATTTTTTACAACGCAGCCTGTAGCTTGTCCATCTCTTGGAGTTCACTTGTGAAATTTTGTAGGATTAGTGTTTAGGGATGACTCTTTCTGAATATGATTTAAATTCTCCTCCCAAGAGTTTTCTAATGTGTTTTTTTTTGGTTGAATGTTAGACTGTAGTGTTATAAGGGAAAACACTAACCCAATATCAGGATTACATTTAGACATAGAATCACCAAAGAAAGGACTTCTAATGCTATATTCAGATTGGATGAGTAATTTTGATTTACTTTGCTCTGTTTTCTAGCAGTACGGTTTGTTAATTTAGTTTCTCTGATAGGATTAACCATCTTATCGGTTTCACATTGTACTAACGTTACACCTGAATATGAACAAATTATACTAGATTTTTCTTTTAGATTGAGATCCTCCAACACTTCCATGGGATATAATAAATAAATTTTAGCTTAACTTGTGTTGATAGTAAGCAAAAATTGTACTTTTCTTCTCCTTTTGATAATTTAATATTTTAATGAGAGCTTTGAAATGGCTTGTAACTCTGAAAAAGGCACAGGTGGCACCTAACTTTTCAAGTTATGATATGAAAATATCTATACATATGCTTATATACATATATTCAAACATTTTTTTGGAATCATATTGCACAAATATGTTCTACTATTATTACTTTACTGTGTCTTCTGCAGTATTGAAAATTTTTAAAACCATATACAGAATAAATATTTTGATATTTTCTGTTAAATCTAATTAGCATTGAACTGCAATTAGCACCCCAAAATATAACTGGGATTGATATATGCTTTGTTTAAGTTATCAAAATAGACATTTTCTCTTTTTAGTTTTTACACCTCAGATTGTTTCAATATAATTAATTATTTGCTAGGTAATTTTGTTTCTATAGTATAAATACTTATAAATAACGTATTCTGTTGTATTACTAAAGTATATGATGATAAATCTTTGACATGATTATAAATGCAAATTTTTATAAATTCTAACATGGGTTATGTTTACATGTGATGAATATCAAAATACCTGTGGGAATCTGAATTGTCATTGCCTGTTTGCTAAAATGAAAATATATATGTGTGTACATCCCAATCTTGATTATACATGACAACCAATTGATTTATTATTTTAACCATTGAAATTAAGTCATTTGAAATCTTAGTCTATAATGACTAAAAATTGTCTGACAACTTAAACTTTATTTAAATTTTCCAATTACATTCAATTGTTAGTAATAGCACACAAGTTAATATATGCACAACATACTAAGAGATATTATTTCCCTCTCTTCTTCAGGTGTTGTTGGCCTGACCAGTAGCAATACTAGCATGGAAATCGAACCTGGACCATTAGATTATTAAATCTTGAATTTTAAGGTAATGCTCTAACCAACTGAGCCATCCTGCCAATGGCAACAGTCAGTAGAAATTTCATATACTTATTTATGATGTTTTTCATGATTTCTTCATTTTTCCTAAGAGCAGAGTTTGTTACTGGTTTCCACTCTTATGTATAGTCACCCTAAGTTAACTTGCAGTGTTATTCAGCATTATCATGTGAGTAGCATCTTTGAAATTTCTTTGTTGTACTTTTTCCTTACTATATAATATTTTTATATTTTTCCAATTGAACATATGTTTCATTGGTGTTTACAGTCTGTTTGCAAACTTGGACACATCTGTTTTATCTCTTTTAATCACCAGTTTGTACTCTTGCAATTGCTTTTTAATTCTGGGACTGATCTTAACAATGACCAGTCACCTCATTGAAAAGTGATCGCAAGAGCATAAACTAATGATTAAAAGAAAGAAAACATATGTGTCTAAGATAGCAGACCATGTATGCACCAATGAACATATGTTCAATTAGGAAAACACAAAAATATTGGATAGAGAAGAAAAGGTACACAGAAGAAATTTCAAAGTAGCTGCTCACATGACAATGGTGAATAACCCCATAATTCAACCTTATGTGACTACTAATCAACTTTGCTCTTATGAAAAAGTGGAGAAATCACAGGAATGTCATAGATAAGCATGTGAAAATTCTACTGGCTGTTGCCTTTTGGCAGAATGGATCAGTTGGTTAAAGTGTTATCTTAAAATTCAGTAATCAATATGTAATATTCGATGATGTAAATAGTCCAATATATAAATACAACTAAAATACCATCATCATAAATCTTCAGGAAAACATATAATTGTGTTATCCAAGGTAGCTACAGGGCCTTATTTTATATATATGTTTAAAATAGAAGATGGACAAATTTCTAATAAACTTTATTTAGTGTTTTAAAATAAATCTGTTTTATTTCCTTAAGGGTTTTGTTTCTTATTATGTTAAAATTATCTGCTGTGGAATCTTTAGTTTTCTGTGACTTAGAAGCATAATATGAATTGCAAGTCGTAGCTTAAGGTTTTGTAGGAGTCTATGGTACAGGTCGACTTTAACATACTCATATTTTGAAATGACAATTTACATTTACATTCAATTAACAGATAAAATTTGATAATTTAGGTGATTAATCTAGTGGTGCAAGTTTACCCTACCAGCACAATTTTTTGCCCATTGCACTATGTTGTAACAGTGCAGAGATTATGAGAAATTGAGTAGATAAGATTGATAATGATCAGCTCATATCTGTGCATTAATTAATTATGATGTAATAATATTGTCAAAAGTTTTTGTAGTCAGTATTTAGATGCTCTAATATTATAGGAGAAGGATATTATATTCCATTTTTTGGGAGTCAAAATGTCTTTTATATCCAAGGTGGTATGAATTTTCTAGTGAAATGATATGTATGTAAAAAATACATTTTTTTTTTTTTTGGCTTCTTTATGCTAACAGTTTTAGCTTTGTGCTGGCTGGCAATCTTCTAAGGCTTCTGAAAATTTGACAAGGTGTCTGAAGACAATCTTGACTCAATAATCTAAAAGAGAATTTATCTATGTTCTTATAGTATTAAAAATGATGGCAACTGTTGTTTTTTCATCTTATCTGTAGCAAAGATTATCACAATAATTAAGATCTTTGATATTTCTGCTTTTTGATTAGTTGTTGATAATTATTTTGAAAGCTGCACTTTTTAATTGTAGTGGTATCTGATATACCCTTTTGATCTCCTGAAGTTTTAATTTATTTTTCAATATGGCAAAATAAGATAAATAATATCATTTATATTAATATTATTTTTTTTATATTAGCCAGAGCGTCCTTACATTTGTTAAGTTAAAAAGATCTTGCATTATGTACTTATTTTTCTTTCATGCATATTTTCATCGTTATAACCTTTCTCCGGCTTTTGATTAATAGACAAGCTAATTTCTTATTATTTTAATTGTTTTGTAAATCAGTTTACAAATTGATATTATTGATAAATTGCATAATGTTATTTTAATCTTTAATTGACTTTCATAAATCTAATTATACGAGTATATACATTTTATATTAAGAAATAATAAATAAACGAATATGTTTCATAGTGCATCACAAGTATATAATTATATATCAAATTTAATAATTTGCTCCGTAATCGATAAAAACTGATAAAAACTTAAGGAAATGATAGGTACCCATTCAACATCTGTGCTAACAATAAAATCGATTGCTTCAGTATATTATAATCATATAAATTTCACTTGAAATTTTATTAACCACAGTTCATTATAGCTAAATACTATGAATTAAATGACAGCGCTCACCAGATTCTTAAAAATTTAAATGGCGAGGTTTTTCTTGTTTAAAATTTTATTTAACGCTTTAATGCATTTAACGAATAATAAATGAATGGTTAGCTGGATAATTATGAGCTAGATAAAGAGAAATAAAATTCTAAACATGTTTGTAATGTGAAAAAATGTCTGAGGTTTACAAATATCCTAACTATAGATTATGGCCTTGACAAATGGCCCATGCCGCAAGTGGATTTTGTATATATAAATATGTGTGTATAGAGAGACTTTTTGATAATTAGTTTTTAAACTCTAAAGTCTCTTGGTATTTTTTATAGAGATTGCTTCTTTTTTTTTTTTTTTTTGTAAAACGTATAAAGATTATGAAATAATTTAAAAATGTCAATAGGTAACCTACAAGAAAAAGAGTTAAAATATCTTGGCAATTTAAAATAACTTATAGACATTTCCCCTTTACTTGATGTAATTGAGTATTTTATTACATTAACATCATCATCATCATCAATATTTGTATATTTTTGTGAATATTCTTTTTTTAAAAATCCTAAATTAAATCAAGCTTAAAATCTATCTATGATAAATGAAAACTTATTCTCTATTAATATAAAACAGGCTTTTAACAATTGTTTATTTAATCCCTCTATATTTAATGGAGTTTTAAAATATACATATATAATAATGCTTAAAGGTGAACCATCAGTTTTTAAAAGGTAATTGCTTATTTTTAACTAAAAATGATCTGTAGTTTCTTCCATTAATTATTTTTAAGGACTTTTTTAAAATAATCGGGTGGGGGGTGGGCATTATGTTTTAAGGATGAATAAAATTACTTGAAGGGTGTTTCATAAGTAAAAAAAAAAAAAGGGGGGGGGGTAAATGAAAATAAAATTAGGAAAATTCCAGAATTATGTGATGGATCCAGATGTGTCGAAATTAAGAAGCAGTATAATTAATAGAATGTAGTTACATTGATCTTAAAAATCATTATCACAATGTTGATCAAATAATACCTACATTGAATTAAAATTGTCTTCTTAAAGTACTGCTCAGTAGTTGGAGGCACTAATTTTCCTAAATTCTGTCATTGGGAAATGATAATAATTCCATAGGTGTGCTGAAAAAAAAAGTCTGCATCTAAATATAAAATATTAGAAATACTAATTTAAAGTTTCCAAATCCTGAATTAATAAGCCTTTCGTAGTAACATAAGTACAATAGTAGTGTACTTTCTATCCATTTTCCAAATATAGAATGACTATTATGTCTATTATTGATTTGATATTTTCCAAAATAACTTATTTAACAATGAATGCTAATCTTTATTTAAGACACAATGGATCACCATTTTGTATGAATTCATTTTATAACGAACTTGCTTTTTATTATTACTTTATTTGTAGTCATCACAGTCTTTATACTAGAGAACTTAACTTGTATACATCATATGAGATGTATTTCAAATATTTTATTTTTCTTTCTTTATGTATACCTATATAAAAAAATTGAGAAAGAAATTAAGCTAGTTTTACATAAACACCAGCCCCATTTCCACAACTTGGGCTTTGAAATCTAACTGAAATTTTTTTTCAAGTCACAAGCAGAAATAGAAATTTTCTTTAGGTAATTAATAGAGTGGGGAGGAGGGGATTTATCTACATGAATTATTAATGTTATTGTAATAATAATGAAGTATCTGAAATAAAGTTGCTCTCTTGCTCTTTTTTCCCCTCTTTTTTTTTATTATTGTAACTTGACGATTTCATGTTAAACAAAACAAATTCTCTCTGAGTAAATTTATAAAAGATTTAAAAAAAATAAATCTAAAACTTTTATTATTAAATTATTCAAATTTTAACAAATGAAATTAAAATCATTAAAGGAAGAAGATATCATTTAATCAGAAGTGTTAAACTATAGCTGAATTTATAAATTTTATTTCAACAGTAGCAAGTCTTTAGAGTTATTATATACGTGTATATATTGTTGTATATATACACATCTTCATTTTGCTATTTTCTATGGTTTATAAATTGCTAAATAAAGAGAACAATTCAAGGTCAAATGTTTAATAAAAATATGTTTGTTTTGAATAAATTTGGAATAATTGAATCATTTATTTACTAAAATTAAAAATATATTTTTTATATTAGATGACAACAATGCTTTATTAAAATTAGAAAAAAGAAATCAGATGTTCAAAAACCAGTGTTTAAAAATCTAGACTACATTATTTATGTTACTATAGAGACAGAAATAATTTTCATAAGGAAGAAAAACTTGCTCTTTCCCTTAAAAGTTTTGTAATTTTAACATTACCTCTTCTTATAAATAAGTTTTGGGCTAGCAGTAAACAAAATGGATTGTGAGTAGGAAGTCTAGAAAGGAAAAGGGCATGGGACCTTCTTTATTTAATGTCTATGATTTAATATGGAATGATTAACATTTAAACACTATACTGATGCCATGAGTCTAAAACACAAAATCTACTTGGATTGTAGTATTGATGAAGGAAAACAATTGGGCAATGTTTGAGCCCATGGAAATGTACATACATGTGTGCTAACATAAAGTTGCCAAAGGAAATATTGCAAGATAAGAAAGCACAATTGAAGTTTTATATACATTAACAGATGCTCAAAAGAAAAAAATCACTTATCAACAACGGTCAAAAGTAATATTTATAAATGTTTATAAAAATCTTTCTTCTAATCTAATAATATTAATTACCATGCAATTTAGATCTGTCATTAAATATCTTAAATTAAGAATAATCAAATAATGAAAAATGTCAATTAGAACATTATATTATTTGCATAATTTATTTTAAAATTATAAATAACTTTATAAAAATATTGCTTAGTTATTATATTTTTTATAATAATATTAAAATTTGACCATATATTTTATTTTTACTTATATAAGAGGAATTCATAGTTAATCCCTTTTTGACTATATATATTGATCATTTTAAGTATAAAAGGTATGTCACATTTAATTATATAATTGTGAGGGTGAACTATAAATGTAGTACAAATGCACATTATAGGATGTTAATTGTTGTTATAAATTATTAATTGTTCTAATTACCACATATAAGTTTATGTTTATTTTAATAAATTTATGTTATTGTTATTAACAATAAATGTTTTGATTTACTACTGCATGAACCATTATATAAATATTTTATCTTACCCTATAATATATTCCAGATGATATTTCATTTATCCAGTAAAACAGTTAATAAATTTTATTTTCTTTGCTAGTCAAATATATAAATTTATGAGTTCATTGAACTTGTAGATATAAACTACTATAAACCCATCTGTGATCAATTTATTTATTTATTCTTTATATATTAAATTGCTTGAGTATGACCTTTTAATCAGCATATTTAGATTATCTAGATATATAATATATAAGTAGAGAAAACCACTTAGTTCATAATTATATTTATCATAGGTAGTTATACATTAAAGATCAGCTTTTTCAAGCTATTGTGCATGCGCTTTTTACGAGTGTTAATAATAAATGAATACCTTCATTCCCAACACGAGATATAGTATTTATGAAAGAACAAAATGAATCCACTTGTTCTTTCCAACCCAAATGCTTATATATGGGCAAATCTTAAGTACTGGAAATGAAAGCACGAGGATAAACCACTCACTTTAAATTACTGTTTACAATATCAGAATGAATGACATCGACGAAATTATATGGAATTTACTAAACATCACTCATAAAAAGCGCATGCACAATAGCTTGAAAATGCTGATCTTTAATGTATTACAATTATAAACATAGTGCTATATAAAATAAATGCTTATTTACATAGGTAGTTATCCAAATATATATAATGCACTTAGTTTGCAGGTCAACCAGCCTTGCTGTTATAATATTTTCAACACATTTGGGATTACCTAATCTGAGGACATTTTCTTATAGTCTGTTTCCTTCATGCTATTAGTTGTCTAGCTTGATAAGCAGTATATTATTTTATACTATCATTTATAAATTTTATTCATTATTAGAATAGTTTTCCTTATATTTGGCTCATCCAGCAAGGGAATATTACTATTCATAAAACAATGTTGTTTTATTAGCATTTTTCATAGGTTTTACTATTATAAATAAGTTATTTTCATTTATAATATATATGTTTGAATATATTACAAGAAAAACATGGTTTCATTAATTGCATTTAAATTTTCTAAACATTATAATTTTTTTTAAAAAAATATGAAAGCAGCAAGTAGACAAAAATTTATGTTATTATTATTTTGATTGATTTGTAAATATTAGGGAATTTATTAATATTATGAATTTTTGAATAATTTATAGATCTACATATATTTGGAAGAACAGAATTTGAAAACAATTGCAAAAAATAGTAATTATTGGAGTAATGATAAAAAAAATAATAATAATCTTTGAATTTCCCATGCACAGAAAAAGCATTCTCAGAACCCACCATAGTCAAATATTGTAAGATGTGATAATATTAATTAAGCTGCTATTCAAGTGCAAGATAGAATAGTTAGATACCATTATCTATACCAATAATTGAATGACTAGGTGAATTATATGTGGATTGGCTATTTGATTAAAACATTCTAAACCTGTTTTGAAGTCAAATACCAGAATTTTTTTTTAGCTTTATCCAGATTTAAATTCAATATATGAGCATAGCAAATAGGTACACTAATTGTCGTATGCCAAGGTTTTAGATAATGGAAAATAAATTGGAAAATTTTATTTCTCATTAAAAGATGTACTTAAATTATTCAACACATGAGGCAGATTTACTTTATCACTTTTGTATTATACTTTTTATAAGAAATATTATAGTTTTTTTCATAAATATAATAATATATCAATATCTTATTATATTGTTTAATATTTTGTTTGATGGATTTCTAGCAATGCACCTTCTTAAGTACTAAATTTTCTTTCAGATAAATTTCTTGATGTTTTATGTTTTAATTTCTGTTTTAAACAAATATTATTATTCTTAAGATGCTGTGCTATTCTTTTTCATATTGAAAAATAGTATCATGTAAAATAAATTAGCAAAAGTAATTCTGAAACTTTAAAAAATAAATTAATAAAACAAATAATGTGAAGGAAGATTGTGAAAGCAAAAAAAAAGTAGATCTCTATGTATTGAGAAAGCATGCTAAGTATAAGCACCACAGTATTTTTATTGTTAATAAAGTTTTGTTCTTAATATAGTTTGTGTATTTGTTCATTTATTTAGATATAGCTCTAAGATCATCATCATCAACCATTATCAATCCACTACAGGATGAAGGTCTCTCTAAGTTCAATCCATCTTCTCCGATCTTAAGCTTCTCTTCTCCACATCACCCCTGCACTTTCTTATTTCATCCATCCATCTTACATGTGGTCCCTTTCTGGGTCTTCTACAATTTCTTGGAATCCAGTTTAAGATTTCAATTGTCCATCTATTATCATCTCTTCCAGCAATAGGTCCAGCCCAACTTCACTTCAGTCTTTTAATTTTTTCAATGAGGTCAGTAACACCTGTTTGTTCTCTTATCCATACATTGCATTTTCAATCTCTTCTTGTTACTCCCAACATGCATTTCTTCATACTTCTTTGAGTGGTCTGAAGTCTCTGTATTGCTCTTCTATTAATTGTCCAAGTCTCAGATCCATAAGTAAGAACTGGTAAAACATATTTGTTAAAAACTTTCCTTTTCAAATACATAGGCATATTTCCTTTTAGTATCAAGTTATTTCTACCAAAAACACTCCAACCAAGTTTAATTCTATGATTAATTTCATCCATTATGTTTTCATCTATATTAATAATCTGACCAAAGTATTTGTAACTGTTAATTTCTTCTAACTCATCATAATCAATCTTTATTTTCATATTTTGAGCAAATCGATTAAACCTTACTTTAGTCTTTTCATCTTTAGTCATACTTTCCTTCTTTCATCTGATAACTCCTGCAAGATTTCCTGCAGCTCTGAAGCATTATTTGCAAAAACAACTACATCATCTGCAAAATCTAAATGACTTAAATAATCTCCATTTACTTTCACTCATTTAGTTTCCCATTTTAATCCACAAAATACTTCTTGCAGCACTGCTGTAAAAGGTTTTGGAGATGTGGAGTCACCTTGTCTTACACCCTTCTCAACGTTGATTTTCCCAGTATTATTAAGTTAAGATACTGTTTGCTAAATTGATTTATTATATTGTAAAAAATATTTTATAGTATATGCTGAGAATAAGAAATACACTTCATTTGATTGCAAATGATATTGAATTACAGCTTAATCCAATGGCTGCATCATTTATAATAACAAATAAAGTTCTTAAATCAAATGTTCACAAGATCCTCATGCATATAGTCAAATTCTGTATGCATGTATTTTGGCTATAATTACAAGCGACTCTGAAAAGCAATCTCTATCATGAACAAAGTTTCACTGTAATACTTAGAAGATGCAGTAACAATACTTTAAATGTAATTTATTGGAAGTATGTAATATTTAATCTTTTTTTTAAAAAAAATTATATACCTAGTGGTGTATACATAAAATATGGAAATCTTTAGTCTAATGGTAGCATTTTATTCTCAAAACTTTTGTTTATTGATTACTCTTAAAAGTGTGATACTTTGTTTAGTAAGCCTGAATACTGTTTTAAAAATTGCAGTAGTTAGCAAAGTAGATCTAAACAATAATTATGTTTATAAAATTGTACAATTTTTACCAACATATTAAATTAGAGGAACATTTTATAAAACTATTATTACATTTATTTGTAATTTTATTTTAAATAAAAGAACAGTTTGTTATAATCCCTTTTGTTCTCTTTCAAATCATTTTGTTTAATAATTTAATTCTGAGTGATATAAAAAAGAGGTAGAAACGTTTTCTTTTTTATACATTTGCAAAGCAGATTTTTGTTAATTTGAAAACTTATCAAGTATTGGCATTCATTACTTTGATCATTTAAATAAGGAGATTTGTACTCAGGATTTATTATTTTGTACATCCCTCTCTATCTCAAACAACTGATACACATGACCACACACATGCAAAAAATATACATGATACCCAATATACACATTTCTTGCAGAACTAGCACTCAACAGTGGGGCCAGATCATAATGTCCCACACATATATAGAATCAGTGCTTAGTTTATATTAAGATAGCAATTCATCAAACTTTAATAGACAGGTGTCAATCTTCTCACTCTTCTAACTATTCAACCATCCATTTCATTGAAAAACCGAAGATGGAATGCTCTCCTATTAATGCATATGGATATGTAATGTCTGATAATGGTTCTGCACAAAATATTTATATTGGGGATTATTTATCTTTTTCATATGTGTGTGTTCATGTGTATTGATTTCTTGATATAGAGTGGAGGATAAATAGATTGAAAAATCTTGAGTTCAAATTTTCTCTATTTATGTATTCAAAAAACATTCATTATAATCAAATTACATACTGTCTTAGAATTTCATCATTTAAATTTATTTTATTAATTGCAGTATGATGTTTTAATACATGCTTAATGAAAACATTACAAATATACTAACTGTAAATATGTTGAAAATATGTTATTTTTAAAGTAGGGTTGTTAACTTTTAACTGTGTATTTAATGTAATTAAGTTGAGATGTAAAATGTTTGTTTTAAATTTTTATATATGTAACCTCTGAGTTTGAATAGAGTTCATAACAAAATTATTTTATATACTGTAATTCAAAATGTTTTTAAAAGTAAGAAAAAATGAAATAATTTTCAAATATGGTAAAAATATTTTGAAATTAGAAAAAAACCTTATGTCTGAGCTTCAAGTAATGTCAATTTTGAATTTTTTTTTTGCCTATCCATATGGGTTTTTTAATCTTTATAATAATATTAATAATCATAAAACAAAATATGTTTTGTATTTATTGTTAAAATAGCATAGAAATAAATTATATTTGAAATGAAAAAACAAGTTCTCAAAATAAATGAAAACTATCTTTTGTCATGGTAAGTATATTTTATTACTTTGTGCAAGGACTAATGAAATTGAACTATTCCTACCTCCTGATTAAATCTGCCACCTAAACAAAAATTAAAACTAAAAATCATATCAGTTCTTGGCAGATTTTTCGTAAACAAAATGAAACAGTGTAGCACTACTCCATTTCATACCTAAAGAAAACAGAAAGATTTAATAAAATGCAGTATTTTATTTAAATATATATTTTTCACAGTTTTTGAAATATTTTGATAATTTTTTTACAACATAAATATTCATTTTTTGTCATGATAAATTCATTAATATATAATAAATCCATTATAAAATTAATAGCCAAGATGAATCTCTCAATACCCAATACTGTAAAAATTTTATTATACTAAAACTGCTTTTTATATCTATCTATCTATCACTCAAATTCATACTAAAAGATTTTTTAAAAAAATTTTCATATGTTATCTCATTATTTGGTGTCTGGGGGGGGGGGGGTTGTCTGTGGAAACTAATGATTAAATTAACTCACTATTCTCCGTTATGCTCAGAATTCAAATTATTCTTTTTGTTAAGAATTAAAAATAAAAAAAAAAGCAAGAATAAATATGTGGTATACACTAACATATATTATTTTCCAATATTATTTAAAATTATAATATAACTTGATAACATTCATCATCCAAAGAAGCATAAATTTGAAATAGATAACATGTACAATTACAATGATTTATATATAAATAAATAATATACATCTTTTTCAATCATGTAACAGGTTTTTTAAAAAACAAAATATTTGGTAATACAATTGAAAAATGTCTGAAATGTTTGGTTTCTTGATGCTAGACTATTTATTTTTTATTTCTGTGAATCAGTATTTTATTTTTTATGCTAACATTTATGATTGTTCTAATAATAGCAATGAAACTATGCAATAATAGTTTATTACTGTTAAGCTAAGATTAATAGCTAAGGTGAAGCTATAAGTTTGTTATTAGTGAACCTCTGAGTAATTTACAAAGTAAGGGTGAAATAAAATTCTTTATTACAATAATAGTTTATATAACCATTTTGATCACTGTATGTTTAAATCATATGACATAATTTTAAATCACATCCAAAAATAGTTCAATAACTTTGACAGGTTTTGAAATAATAACAACGCCTCTATTGAAAATATTTGAGTATCATAACTCAAAAAATCTGTAAGAAATATCAGAAGTATATGACAGTGTAGTTTAGCACACCTGATTTTGCAAGATTTAAAAAGCCAATTAATGATATTTTAGAAATTATCATGCAGTTTTTAAATTATTTTGGATTTCTGAATTGAAGTTCTACTATTGAATTAGTTGATAAAATGACTACAAATTAAAGACCATAAAATATAGAACGAGTAGAAATTGAAATCAAGTTGATTTCTGATGTTGCTCAAGTAGTTTGAAGATATTTCTTAATTTTTTATGAAAGTCAATGCTAACATTAAATGATGATATCAAGTTTGACTACTATATAAATGGCTTTCTATGAAGGATAGTGGCAAATAGGAAGGAAAATACATACAGATTTCATTGCTGAAAATTTTCAAAATATTAAAAAATTGTTTAATTTTTCAGTAGTCCTCATGACTTTTTGTTTCTCATTATCATTTAGGATACCAATAATTGATTGTTCATAACTCTTTATAGTACAATCTATTGTAATAATGCAATAATCAGTGTGATTAATCTTAATACCTTGACAGTAAGCCATATTTTCTAAGAAAATAAATTAAACCTTAGTTACAACTATTCATAAGAATACAAATCCTTTTCTACTAATGGTGGAACCTTCATATTATAATCTTATTTTTAATTTTAGGCAGCATAGTTACACATATTTAACCAGTCCAAATTAGTCTAAAGCCTTTATCGGCTACATAATAATAGCATGATATTGATTTATTAACCAGAAACTCCACTTTTAACTCTATTGATTAGGATCAACTATTTTCCAAACATCTTAAATCTGTTCTTGATTTGAATAAATTTTCAAAGTTAACAGAACTCCAGACAATGAACTTGGAAGGAATGTTTACTCATGAGATTTTTGCAATACTATTTATTATTGCTCAAAGCTTCTTTGCGATACTGAAATGCAGTACATATAAATGCATCAGTCAAAAAATATTTTGGTCTATATCATTCAATATCATCAGCTGCAATTTTTTTTGTCGTTAACAACTTTTTCACAAACAACCCTTTTTCCATTTCTGTAATAATATTTTGTAATATTATTTTTGGGTGTTATCTGCACATGTACGCTGTGATTGTATTAATAATTAGCAATAAATATCAACTCTTCATTCGCTAAATAGTTCACTAGATCATTTTGATGAACTTCATGACCATTGAATAACAACTTGTTAAATAAAGACTGCTTGTGTATTTATTCTTTTAGAGAGACGTAAAACAAAAATGTGTGCAGATGTGCCAACATGATAAACTAATTGGAAATAAGTATATATGGAACAGATGGAGATTGATTAATTAAGAAATCTTTTTTTTTCTATCTTTAATTATTTTTCAGTTTTTTATCCTGTCTTTATTTAGAGAAAATTTAATTGAATGTTTTCTATATAACTTTTTTCTAAGCTTAGTATTTATTTTCTTTTTAAAGTGGACTGCTTTTATGAATATCCTATTTGTATAATTTAAAGAATTTTCTTTAAATTTATCCGTATTTTAAGAATTACATTCTCTCTTCTCACTTTCATATGCACTCACCATTTTCTAAACAATATTGACAAAACATTTTTAAAATGACTTAAAAGTCAAGTTTGTAAATTAATGTTAAAATAACATTTTGAATTTCAATTTAGTTGTTACGATTACTTTTATATAAAACATTTAATAGCTCTGCGAATTGCTTTGTTAAATCAGCACATTTTTCACTTTTTAAAAAGTTTTATAAACTCATTTTTATATTTTCTAATACTAGTTTTTTTTATTTTTCCTAATGGTTTAAATTTTCAGTATAAATCAAGTAGGCGGAAAATGAGATCAGTGATGCTGGTAATGAAAATGTAAAAAAAAAAAAAGTCCTAAATTTTTCTGAACAGAAATCCTACTTTGCTAAAAAGACACTAGAACTGTACTTGTAAAAAAAAAAAAAAAAAATTCTAATTTTGTGCTCACTATTAAGAGTGAACTCTTTAAGCTGGTTCATTTGCCTTCCCAGTTTTCTTATAATAATACTTAACTTGGAGTGAGAGAAAATTTGCACAATCAATCAATTCCTTTTTTAGTGCAGCCATTATGGTTTCTTAAGAAATTCAAAATATCCGCCTGTGAACTTTAGATTTATAGAACAACTGAGGCAAACTATTTTAATAAATAGGATCGAAAAAAAATATTGAAAATGTTTTAACTACTGTAATTTGTTCATGTAATTTTATTTGTGCAGATTTATTTTTAACTATATATATATTGATAAATAAATATCTTAAATACTATGCGTCTGTTTTTGAAATAGTTTTTTGATTATTATATTTCTTGATTTGTTTAATGGAAAAAATATCTATATGTTATATTTAAAATATTAGACCTAAAAGGGTTAAATTAAGAAAAGTAAATGGATGAAGAAAAGTGGCATTAGGAATTGAATGCAATTTACTTTCACAAAGAAATGCAAAGTGAATTATGTCATTAGAAGAAGGAACAGTTCATTTATAGGAGTTGTAAACGCTTATATAAGTTTTATATATAAAGTAGAGACAAATTTAAGTGGAACGAAACAAATTGAAGAAATGTTCTTTTCAAATTTGAGATAAAAAATAAATATATATTTCCTTCACTAATTGTATGAAATTTTTGAAAACAATTATAAATTTAAATGGTAGATATGTTATTATTTTCTGCAGAGAGGCAGATTTACTGATTCAGAACAGGTAGGTGAGGAACAGATGCATTATCCGGTGAAAAGAATTCGAAGTTTATTTCGAGGTTTTAATTGATGTGCAAAAAACAAAATAAATGCGTTCTAAATATTTGATACAACAAAAAAAAAAAACAATGTGAAGAAAGCGTTTATTTTTCGCGTGAGCTTTGTCGAAGCGTGTTCGAACATACCCTTTGCCAATTTTTAAAGATAATTATATCTATATAAGTATCACTTTAAAAAAATGCATAAATCACATCGCTACAAAAATGTGCATGAAGTAATGGCTACACATATCACTCATAATTTAAGTACCAGTTGAAGCCCTGCAGATATAATGAATGGGATAAAAGTTTAGAAATTTTAGTAATTGAAGAATAAATACATATCTTAAGATAAAAATAATACTGTGATATATAGGCAGAACTAATATTCTCAGCAGTTTTTTTTAACTGAATTTTTTGATGTAAAGGATTCTTTTTCTTAGATTGTAAATTTTTGGATTTTTTGTAAAAAATAAATAAATAAATAAATATATTTTCATCAAATTGCTATAAAAAATTTAAATGATACTGTTTAGGCAATTATCCATAGTTGTAGTTTTAATCATAAAACGCTTTATTTTTAAAGTGATTTGGAAAAGTTATACTAAATATTTATATAAGTGGTTTCACAATCTTCAAATTATTGGTAAAAGTAGTCACAATGTCTTCACCAGTCTATTCTTACATGATAAAAAAATTCAAACCTAACAATTGATTTTAGAATATAGATCTTAATGTGTGTTTTTTTTTCTTTCTGGAAAATCAATTAAACAAACTAAAATAGAATGAAAAAGCATTTTATTAACTGCATAGTCCTCAGGCGCCATATTGAATTTTTTAAAAAACTGACCTGAGATACAATTTTCACAATAACTTCAGTTTTAATAATGTTAGAGCAAAAAAATTTACATTGATAGAAACTAGAAAAACTAAGGAAAACAATAAGTCTAAGACAAATAGTGATTATCATTTAAAAAATAAGGTAAAAAAGAAATTTCAACATCCGACATAATTATTACTTTATTGTTTGTCCATAATTTCTAATTCATCATTAACTAAGTTTAAATTACATCTTCAGTGATAATTTCTTTGTATTCCTCACAAAATTATCTTTCAAACCATATATAATATGTCTTACCTGAGATAATCCATAGCTTCAGAATCTCCAAAAGTATTCACATAAGAATTCTTCATTTTTATCTTGTACCCCAAAAGTTACCAAATGTCAAAGGCATCTATAAGAAAAAGATTCATCCTAATAAAAGATACAAAACAAATCATTTCCAGAAGATAGATATGCATTTGTCATCATAGCAATTGGCTTCTTGTCTATCTAAAACTAGAAATTGTAGGCTACTGTCTGTATCACTGATAAAATGAGTTTCATCTCTTCATTTTATATTTTTTTGTGTACATCAGTGATGTTTATATTCTTTATGCACACCAGTGATGTTTATATTCTTTATGCACACCAGTGATGCTATCTTGTTATATTTATTGTATCACATAGATATAATTTATTTGCATATAGTCCATTTGTTAGCTATAGACTTGAAAATAATGTGATGAAACATATAGTAAACCTAGAGTGACTTCACAGCATGAGTATCAAGGCATAGGCACGAATCAGAATTTGATTATTTGCCTGCATATGCACTCTTTCTGCACATTTGATTATTAGTTTTGTAAATCATTACTTATAAACACAAACACACCATATAAACATAATAATAAATAATAAATTATTAAACTTTTTGAGAATCATTATTTTTATAAAAGAAGTTTATTTTTATAAAATAAGTGGATTAGAACACAAAATTAACGTACATATGAATTCATATGAGCAGAAATAAATATAGAATTTATATACACACACACCACTATAAACCCAATAAATCATTTTTCAAATAATAAATTATTAAACCTTTTGAGAATCATTATTTCTATCAAATAAGTTTATTTTTATAAAACAAGTGGATTAGAACATACAAAATTAGCGTTCATATGAGCATAAATAAATATAGAATTTATATAGACACACACCACTACAAATGCAAATTAATAAAAATTAGATCATTTTTTCAAATAATTAAAAAAAAATTAAATATTATTCAAAAAATTAAAATTGTATACTTACGAGCCCAATATTCTGCTTATGTTTAGACTCCATTGAAGGCCTTGTTTGTGAGTCAGTGTATTTTTATTCCAATAAAAGTGTATTTTTAGGCCTATAAAAGTTTTCTGTCTTTATTGCTTTGTGGAGATTACAAAATTGCTAAAAAAAATATTAAATGCACTGGTTATGAAAAAAATTCATGAACAATCCAAATTTCATCAGATTTTTTTATTAAAGACATCTTTAGAAGCTACGTTAAAGCTGTATCAAATGACTATGTTTCTGTTGATGTCCTGCTTATAGTTTTTATGTCATTAAAAAAAGATAACATTTTGACCAATCAAATAAAGACACTTGGGACACCCGTCTGAAGAGCCAAAGCAGTTAAATGTCCTGCAATAAAAAAAAAATCATTTTTAAAAATTGTATTTATTTTTTTTGATGCCTAGTATTTGTTGTTTTAAACAGTTTATCTATTAATAAAATTTCATAAAGGAACTTGTAGATTCCAACCAGGAGATAAAACCCCTAATGACTTCATTAAGTCTTTTATTTCTCTGCTGTGATAATCATTAACTGTGTGAAATGTTTATCAGCAGCTATGAAGATCAATACCAGCAGATCTAATTGTTGGATCTGGGAAATAATGTTTGGAACCTTAAAAGCATTTCATTTTTATGCTATAATTCTTTAACTGTAGATTCTTTGTTAAAAAACCAAGCAGAGTATCTTGATTTGAGAAGGTTCTTATGGGTAAATCTGATTTACTTATCAGCTTTTTATACTTTTTCTGTGAGACATCTTTTCTTCTGATATCTAGTGGAGGAACTTGTGAAAATACAGGTGGCCATTGGAAAGGGAGTACATTTGAGTGCATCAGTAATATTTCTCATGATAATTTTTAATAGAATACTCAGGAATTTTAATATAGACACTTTTTCCAGACAAATACATAATATTCACCAGTAGAAAATGTTCATGCTAAGAAAATTATCCTTAAAAATTTTTCATTCCAAGTAAGGCCAGCCAGCTTTCCAAGACTTTTTTTTAGAAATTTAGATCTTGTCTTAAATAAATGAAGAAAATAAATTAAGCTACAAGACAAAGTTACTCCTAAATAGGATAAGCTAGGATCATGTTTTAGTCTATTGCTGCAAAAGATTGTATTCAGATTATATGTTTCCTTGCATTTTAGATAAAAAGTTGACTAGGAATAATATTTAGAAATGTTTCAAATTTTTATTGAGAAACCATTTTTATATCAAGAAAGGATAAATGAATTTTCTGTATTCTGTATTTTGGAAGATTACTGATGAATATATTAAATAGAGTAGGTGAGGACTAGAACATGTGGTAAACTATTTGGTAGAAAAAAAATATTATGTCTATCAATTATTCTACTTGAATTTTTCTGTTGGAGAGCATTTTGTCATATTGATTTTTTTAAGACTTTTGAAAGGAAAGCATTTTTTAATATAGAGTCGTAAATGAGATTAGATCAATAAATTTGCCACCAATTTCTAGTTTATTTTGACTCTTTTTTTATTGTAAATTATTAAAGATAAAACTTGTTTATAGCAACTTCTTCTTAGCCTAAACCCAGTCTGCTGTCATAATGACTCTCATGTATTGGAAAATTCTTGCTAATATGATTTTTTAAATAACATATAGGAAACATATAATAATAATACTAAATAATAATTTTTGGATCATTGCTGGGTTTATTTGATTTTAAAACTACAGTTTTTGCATTTATGCCAAATTTTTGGAATAGTTTTTGCTTTAATAGTATTATTGAATAAGTTTGCCAATCAATGTTTTGATTTTATTTCCTAAGTTTTTTATATACAGGCAGTCCTTGATTTTCATATATTCTACTTACATACAATTTGCTATTACATATGAGGGTAATAGAAAAAGACACATGCTACAGAACTTTTTATCAAGAAAAAGAAGGGGATACTTATGGATTAGCCTGGCACCAAGATTGATTATAGATAATTCCAGACAATAAAATTCATTATATATAACACATTAATGCAATAATTGTATATATATGTATATTTTTAAAAAGTACCCTTATAAGATATTTTAAAAATAAACAAATAGATATTTAATTGCTTATGACATTTTTGTCTTTTAGTTATTGCTAGGAAAACAAAACTCTTTTTTCAAACATTAAAACTTAACCCCCTCCTCCCATCTTTTTTCATTTTCCTATAAATTTTAATAAAAAGTTGTAAGGAAAAAAGACATATTTTTTAATTTATAAAAAAAGAAAAAAAAGTGGAAGTTGGGGGAGCTGTTTTCCTAGCCAAAATTAAAAGACAGTGGTGTTATAAGCAATTAAATGTCAGTTTATTTAATGTTTTATTAATAAATTAATTATTGCATAGGATTTGATATTTTTAATAATCTGATAGTAAGTCTAATTTTTCTAAAATATATATATAATTATTGCATTAATGTAATATATATATATAATGAATTTTATTGTCTAGAATTATCTTAATCAACTTTGGTGTCCAGATTAGGTTACCAAGAAGAGTACAATTCAACTATCTCTTGATAAATTTATAAAAAAACACCAGATAATAATAAAGTGTTATTTATGTATACGCTAATACACTTTATTAAAATATAAATATTTTAAAAACACTTTTGAATTTCTTTTATATTGCTCTTTTTCAAACATTTCAACTTTCACACATGTTTCAGAAACAGATATGAAAGTCGAGAACCACTTGTACTCAGGAAGAATTTTGTTTGCTCTTCGCTTTTTTTTCTAGTTTAATTATAGTCAAAGGCGACAGTGTTTATCAATATCTACTGGATTTATTTGGTTGGAATTAGAAAAATATAGTGAAAAAGAAATTTGAAATTCTGCTCTAATCATTCATTTTCTTGTTTATCAAAAAGATTATCAATCTCATTAACAATGATATTAATAGTTCTTATAGAGATGCTCTTACAACTCTCAACTTACATAAAAGTTATTGGGATGTTTGGTTATATATTGTAAAATTTTATTTTATTACAACTCTCTAACTTTTGTTTAACATTATTCAATTATGTAATAAGTTTAGCAGTAATTTTCAGATCCTTGATAGAACATATATTGATTATAAAGAACACTGATGACTTTGTTCCATTCTAGAATGAATGGTTATTGATATATTAAAAGAATGGGTTCTTTGGCAGCTGTTGTTATGAATATGTTAAACTTATCCATAGGAAGAGGCAATTGGAGAGATTTTATTAGTATTCATTCAAGATATCTAGTACATAAATTCCAATCAATATTCCTTAAATTTTATGTCAAAACAGAATAACTTTCAATTATAGGAATAAGGAAAATAACTATTATTAGTATAGATCAGCAGATAATGATGAACTATATTCTGTGCCAAAACAAAACGTAAAGCAGGAGTAGTCTCTGTTTCCTATTTACTTGAATGAAATATTCTCCTTTGCATGCTGTCATAAAATGAGTAATTATTGTTTAAAAATCCATCCATTGTGAAATTTGAGAATCTTCTTGATCATCATCATATTTCAAAAACCTATTATAAGAATTAAAATCTATATCCACTGAAACATGTAAGAAGATCTAAAAAAGGTTGATGAAGCCATTTTGTATTGGGTATTTGTAAATATTGCATACATAAAAAATATTTAACTGACTGATTATAATATTTAAAGTATCTTCAAAATCTTAGATATGGAAATATTATCTTCTATATATATATATAAGTATATACTTTTGATATGTATTAATATTCTAACTAGATTTTAAGTAAAGCATCACATGTCTATCAGCATACATCAAGAGCTGGAGTCTCATATTTTTTTCCAAAAGCCATTTATTTTTTAAATTAAGTTATAAGGTTGCATTGTATAAAAGATGTAAAAATGAGCCATTGAGAGTGGGTGATCCAACACTCCTCATTATAGAAAGGCCAATCAGAAATTAGTCTGAGAATTTGGTTGACTCTGCTATCTGGTGTTCAGTGATAATTCTTATTTATAATAGACAGTTCTAGAATAGAATGCAAGTGGATTGAATTAATGCTGATTAGAGTCTAAGCTATTTATTATTGGAAGTGAATTTTTAAAAGAAAAAAATCTCATTCTCTAAATGTTAAGCATGTATAAAGATTTAGATGTGAAAACAATTTTATTCTCATTTTCTTTATTAATAGCATAGAAGAGAATCGTTAACCTAATTCTCACCAGTATAAGACAAGAAATTAAAAGGTTTTTTTTTTTTTTAATGTTCTTCGTGTAAGAAAAATTCATGTGATCCTCTCAATAGCTTCTCTTTTTTTTAATCAAAATTGCCTAATATGTTTAGAGGAATATTTTTTTGAGATAGGAGTACTTTACAGAAGGTAATCTGCTTTGAAAACAAATCAGATAACAGATTTATTATTATTATTATCAAAATTTAAACCGTTTTTTGTTTGTAAAAGGTTAAAATACCTTTCTTAATACATAGCATATTGCAGGTCTTAAAAGTGCTACTAGGGAATTTATTTCCTGTTTGGAATCCCTACAAGTTTCTTACTGATATCTTATAAATACTTAAGCTGTCAAAAAAAAAAAAAAAAATAGATATATCTGCACTACATTTTAAATATTTCACAGTCTTTGATCATTTACTGCATTTTTTTTTAAGAACTAAACTAATGATGTAATTAAATCTGTTATCACATATTTCATTTATAATATTTAACAAAGCGCACACTTAATGAATAGAATGAATAAATGAAAAAATTAATAAAATATATAGAGATTCATTTTAAAAAAGTTTGTTTGTTTGAAAATTAAATTTTACTCTCAGCTTAATCATTTTCTTTAAAATACACCTTTAAGTACTTTTGCACAATACTTAAAATATTACTTAAAGGTCTTATGTTGTATTACATAAATTTAAGAAATATGCAAATGGGAAGCTAAATAAAACATTTGTCAGGTGTGATGAACAAAAAAAATGGTAATTCCTTTAGACTCAATGTTTGAATAGCAGAGAAACTAAACTCCCAATAAAGGATAAAAACATAATGGATTTATAACTGAATAAGAAGTAACTAAAGTTTCCAGTGAGATATATCATGCTGGCAATCCTATCATAAATTTACATCCATCATTCCAGAAGTCAGACTATAGATACATTAGAAACATACAATTTGTCAAGCAATTCATTTAGCACATATGACAGTTCAACTTCATATGTACATTATTTCTAGAGAAACTCTAACCTTATTTTTTTATATATCAATTACAATTCTATCACACATTACCAAAACATATGATCAAAGACATGTGAAAAGGATAAATGAACCCCAAGATATGCATTTCATGCCAAACCAGCACTCATCAGTTTGCTCAGATCATAATCTCTTACACATATCTTCATCATTTGTTTGGCATATAGCTAAATAGCAAAGTACTACTATAGTTTAATTGACAGGTTTCAAATTGTCTGCAGTACAACATAATTAGTATAAACCACTGTAATGGAAATATATTAATAACTGTTACTAATCATTTATCACTCTAGATATTATTACTAACTGGCATAATTTTTTTTTAGATTTATTTACTTCTGGATGATTGATGGTTATGATAGGATTGCAAGCATGATATAACTTATTGGAAGCTTCAGTTACTTCCTGTTTGGTTACACATAATCTGAGTTATTTACATATATTATAACTGAATTTTCATTTCATATTTGAAGTTATTGAAACTAAAGCTCTGCTTTGATTTTTTGAATATAGCACAATGATTGTGCACTTTTAAAAATGAATATTCTCTCCACCTTGTGTGGCAAGTGTGAAACTTATTAACACTATTAACATGGACAAAGAAATCAGATATTGATACTTCTGTGTCACTGCAGATACATTATCCAGTAAGAATAGACAGAAAAAAAGAGACTTACTTGAGCTAGAAATAATGTCTAGGTTGATAAATGATCAGTAATAGTTATTAAGATAATTCCATTACAGTGATTTATATTAATGTCGTATTGCAGAAAATTTGAAATTTGTCAATTAAACTATAGTAATTTGCTGTCTGGATATATATTGAACAAATGATGAAGATATGTGTAAAAGATTGTGATCTGGCCAACTAATGAGTGCTGCTTCAACAAAAAATTCACATCTTGGGAATCATTTATCATTCTCACATGTCTTTGATAATATGTTTTAATAATGTGTGATAGAATTGTAATTAATAATAATAAAAAAATTAAGGTTAGAGTTTCTCTAGAAATAATATGTGAAGTTGAATTGTCACATGTGCTATATAAATTTGTTGACAAAGTGTATGTTTTTAATATATTTATGTTCTGAAAGCTTGATCTGACTTATGGAATGATGGATGGTTGTGATAGAAAAGCTACTTCCAATTCAGTTTCATATAATCTGAGTTATTTACATAATGAATTTTTGTAATTAGACAAGAATTCATTTTCTAAAGTGTTATTGCTGGTTAGTACATCTATTTTATGAAACAAAAAAGGCAAATATTTTATTTTTGATAATGATTTTTTTTTATATTTTCAATAAAAATTTGAAATGCATTACAAAATTTAGGAAATAAATACTCATAATATTTTTATTATATTTTTCCAATATTATTATTTAATATTCATTCTGTATTTATATAAACCATATTTATTAAGACAATAAAGCCAATTACTCAAGATTTAATAGGTTTATAAATTTAGATGATCGCAATCAACCTTTAAAAAAGCTGGGAACAATTTCAATCTGTAGTCAAGGCAACCTCCATTAACACTGAATGTGAAATCACCTTTATCTTTGGTCTGATATATTTATATAAACATTAAATATTGACTCCTTGGTCAAGTTGCAATCTTTAGTCTCTGTATAAATATGGAGATTGCCTTGACTACAGGTTTAGATTGCTGATAGCTTAAGGGTTGGTTGTTATTATATAAACTATCTATATAAAATTCTTTGTATAAGGAATAAATGTCAGTAGGCCATGTAAAATGTTATGGGTTGGATAAAATTTTCTTGTGAGTCATTGTTTGAGCATTTTTGTTTTGGAATTTGACTGGCTTATTGAGAATTATTTTACTTTTTTTTTTAAACAGAGGAATATATTTCTTTAACGTGTTATGAGTTTTGATATTAACATTATTGTTTCTTCAAAAATAATGTGGCAATTCTCCCACCTCAAATCACTTTTCACTATTTAGGTATTAGATGTGCTGTGACCTTTCACATATGTATCAGTCTTATAGCAACTTCCTAATCATGTGATCTCATACAGTAACATGTACACTAGAGCTTCTGACAAATTTAAGTTATAAATTTTAAAAATAGACCCTGTGTACACATTATTTCATGACATTTTTACAAGGCTTTGAAAGTTATTGGCAGATTATTGGCAGATTGATACTATGTGAAATTTGAAAAAATACATTTTTAACAATACAAAAAGTATAAGTTTGTGAAAGTAAATTTTGCTTATGTAATATTTTTTTGTTATTGTTAATTTTGCTTTAGAGTCCATTTTATACTTAATATATGTAGTATTTTTTAATTTTAAATAAAATTTGGGAATTGCTGGCCATAATAACCTGCAATTTGAAATATTTTTCTCCTAAGTTCGTCTTCCAGATCCAGTATCTCAATTCTCCCAGATCCTACAATTCGGTTACTAATTTTCTTTCGGGCATGTTTCTTCCATGATGGGAGTTTGCGTCTCTTCCACAATGGGAGCTTGCGTCTCTTCCATGATGGGAGCTTGCATCTCTTCCATGATTCATTGTGGCATTCATCATCACCCCAGCTCACAAGCTTGAAACATCCATAATGAAGATACCTTGAAGATTGCACATCACTATTGCTTTTCCATTGGTTTTTATGTCTTTTCCCTTTATTACCATCCTCCCAGTCATATACATCAATATTATTTTGAACCTTGGCGATTAGGTCTAAGCTTTGAATCCCATTGTTAAAGATATTAGTAATATCAGGACCACCATTAATAAATGCTAAGTGGGCTATCGTTTCTGCTTCCATAATGTGGTTTTCCTGAGCCCTTCCTATTGTGGCTGGTACCTTAAGTAATACATTGTCAGGATGGTATTCTACATCTATTCTCTTATCATTATCCTGCTGGGTCCATTATGATTGTCAGATGGGGTTTTTAGCACCACTTTGATCTGTTCAGTCTCTTGATGCAGGCTCTCAACATTATCAGTGATCACCCCTTTGGTCTCTTGGATGTCTTCCACATGTTCCCCTTGTGTCCTGATGTGGCTTTTTATCTCATCCCATATCTCTTCAGACCCTTGAACATGGTGGCGTAGTTGGTCACATTCATCTTTCACTTCTCTAACAGCTATATTTGTTTCATCTATTCTTCATTTCACCCAATCTGCTACCCCTTTGCTCTTCTCTTCAACTATATTGAATCTTTTATCCATCTGTATAGTGTTTCCTTTCATCTCTTGGAGTTCTTGGAAATATTTCCAGGACTCTTCCCTAGCCTCCCTGGCCTTCTGGAGCATACTACACATTAAGGCTAGTAAGCTTTGATCATCCTCTTCTACCCCTGATTCTGTATGCCTTTTATTCATTAAACCTTCTGGGTCCTTAAAAGTTATTTCCGAACTTAAATCCATTCTCATATCACTATCTCATTCACTATTCAATCTCTCATTGTCATTCCCTGACTCACTACTTTTCCTTCATGTTATTCATTTCTTGATTAACAATTTCCTTTATTTGATGCTAAATTTAATTACTACTATTATTTATTGATAACTAATTTACTCCCCCTTCCTTTGCTCAATCATCACCTATGCCAAAACTCAGCCTCTTCCCAACTATTCTGTTTCTGCCATCTCTACTTTAATAATGCCCCCTATTACTGCCAAAACATTTACACTAAACTATCGAAGTCAAATCAATACATATTAAAACAGATAAAAAAAATGCTAAGATTAAAAAAAAATTGTTTTTACTGTGCCTTCATTTGTCACGTGTTCCTTTCATTTGTCTTATTCCGTCTGCCTCCTTGCACCTGAAATGTAATAAATCTCCCTTAATTTCTTTATTGTATATGACATACAACATATGATACAATGACTCTATTTTGCTTGCTCATATACACGATTATGGTTCTCGTGAGTGTTTACGGTTGACAAAATTTATAAGCGTGTATATTACACGGGCACTGTGTCAATGCAGTAGGATTACCACTCATAACTATCTTTGGTTTGCATGGACATTGACCGATTGGATTGCTAACTTTATTACAGTTTACATACTCAATAAATATAGGTAGTCATAATAATCTTAGTATTAGACTTTTTAAAAATACAACACTAATAGGTCAAAAGCAAAACACTCCTTAAAGTTTAGCAATAGTATATGTTATTATTTACAAGATTAATATTATCAATACAGAAATTTATTTTGAAGTCACATCTCATTTATTGTTCGGCCTATATTGCGTCTTTTAGGTCCGAAAAAAAAATCTTACACATATTTTTCACAATTCTTAAAAATAGAAAAAAAATTATATATATATAATTTAAATACTCTCTATGGTATTGCAGGGTGTGGAAATGTTATCGAGGCCGCACAGTTGGCTTGCCAAGCCCGGGAAATTTTTTTTACATATATTTATTCATTTATATTTGAAACAGAGAGAGAAAAAACATTATACATAATATCAAATGCTCTATTGGTATTGCAGGGTGTGGTAATTTTGAAATGCCCCACAGATGGGCATCCAAGCCTGGGAAAAAAATTACTCTGTACCAGTCAGAATTGTATGTCCATCTAACAAGAATTAGCATCTAAGCAAAAGTACCTAGAGTTCAATCATATGTGAGATACATATGTCAGAAATACTCATGAACTCTGTCCCATTGCCCATTTCCCAAATCTATAACATTATGAACAACACTTCTGACGATAGCAAATGAAATTTCTAACAATTCCCATCCCAGAGCGGCAGCAAAGACACAAGAGATCTAATGATTAACTAAAGGATGACGCAATATAATAACAGATGTGTATGCATGAACTAATAACATGTCCAAAGAGTAGATTATTAACTATGAGTTTATTAACAATAATATTAATAATATTAAATTAGTATATGAGCAAATGGATGTAAAGACTTAAACACGTCATATATCTGATTACACATAATGAATACTCTATCTTGTGTTTCACATAATATTTATGTATGCATTCCATACTGACCTTAGCAACATAACTTAAGGATTGATGGATATGCGAATACCTAATACACATATTAATGACGATGGTCATTAATCAAAACAATGCAGCTAAATATGCTAATATAAGATCTAAGATTTACAGGACTTCTATTATTCACGCTATGATATTTTTAATAAAAATAATCTAACGGATTTTAATAATATATGGGGGCTTCTATCATGAACACTATGATAATTTAAAGAACAATTAATCTAACGGATTTCAATAATTATACGTGGGGCTTCTATCATGAACGCTATAATAATGTAAACATCAAATAATTCAACGGATTTTAATAATTATACATGGATTTTATCATAATTATATTAACTACAGATTAATTATATTGGAAATTATAAAATGTATTCAACATTTACAATTAACGTTTGAATAGAAAAGAGCATCGCTATTTCTACATTCAGTCACATGATCTGACTTTTATAGGCTTCACTAGAAGTTAATTTTCAATGTATTTACAGCAGTTCAACGAGAGGGCGGATAGTGCTAATAGGCTATAACAAATAAGGCTAGCTAAATTTATGACAACATGGATACTTGGGATAGCTTAAGAAATCATAGCATTATGACTTACAGATGAATAAAATATATGAGGAAGTATAAATGATAGCATGCGGACCGACTGATAACGTAAGGAAAGGCGAGAAGCTTTATCAACTTGATAACGAAAATAGTGAGCTCATCTGCGCTTGTGACAGATGGTATCCGAAGATGTGGTTGGCAAGATACTATGGTCCGTGAATTCCGAATGTTAACCCATAATAGAGCTTACTGCAACCAAACCCAACCATTGGAGTTGGGGCCTCCACACTCTGCTGAGAAAGTGCTTTAATTATTCTGGTAATGAAGGAAAAGATGACAAAGCAACATTTGATTGATGAACGTTATCATCGGGAAGGCTTTCAAGTCTGTATTAACACTGATTTATTATGGCCTTATAGAATAAGTAAGCCTAGCATAATGAAATGATAAGATATAAGCAATCCCAAAAGGGCACGCAATTTGCCTAAAAGATTATTTAGAATATCAATAATAAAAATGAAAATTAGGATTTTCTTTGTTAAACGCATATTAATATAGAATCAAATGATCACAAAAGAAAAATAAAGGAGGCATTTTACATCAATGGAAACATCCATGCCATTAATAAAAAAGACACTTGCTTCGAGATTTTGAAGAAATGGGCTATGTAATACTAGCTTATTTGAATATTTCTATTTGCATATATTTTATTAACATTTTATGAAGGCTATGAATATGAGGCTGGATCCTCAAAAACATTAAGCCAATAAACTTTAATACTAATTTATATCTTCTCTAATTAACAATTATATATTTTACATAATAGTGAGAAGTAAAACTATATTTATTAATACATTTGAAAAATTATTTACTTAAATTATCGTTAGATGGCAGACTAATTATATACTGAATCACCAACTAAAGGTAAGGATCTGAAATTCAATTTATTCAATACTAACTTTACTTAATATTAAATCAATAGCGTGAAATAATATTGAAATGATAATGGATAGCAGGTATAAATTAATAAAAAAGTTTAGGAATATTTTTCAACCAGGCAATTTTATAAATTAGTAAGAAAGCTTACATTACGATTTAAAATTCCATAATGGCGGAATAAGAAAATAAGATGAGGTTGATTCGCCAGATTGAATTATTAGCATATTAAAATGGGTATGATTAACAGAATATCAAATTAAAATTGCCACATTTACAAATAATAAGATAGTAAGAGTGAAAACCCAGCAATCGAGTTTAGAAAATCAAATAAAATTTATATATTAAAGCAACAAGAAAGTCATTGTTTAAGCAGTTAATAATCGGCTTGGCATTACCGATAGAAAAATAAGCAATTACATTTTAAAGAAAATAAAGACTACAAATGGAAATATTACAAAGATATACTTTAGGCAAATTAACTTTACATAGTTAGAGGTTAAATTTTACAGTTTACGACTAATAAAAGATTTAGATGAGAGTTTTTAGAGTTCCTATTGCGGCGGGGAATTACCTTTCTGTTGGACGATTTGATGGCCGGATACACAGTGTTGATTTTATTTTTGAAGAAATATAATTAATTTGGTATAATTTCCAAAATAGTGGTTAATGTCCTTTCCTAGTGCATTTTGTAGTTCATTTTGGCAGCATTCATGAGGTGATGGCTTACAAGTACATTGGATGGGTCCGATTTCGGAGAGATCGGGGAAGCAAATTTTCTTTCTACTCACGATCGATCCATTTTAAAATTCTGAGTGACGTAGATTCTTTTGGCAACAATGTTTACAAATAAGATGCAGAGTGTTTTTGCTAGAAAATGCGGCTGTATTTATACTCGTTCTGACTGCCTCTGGTAATCCCCGGATGTCCGCTAATGGTCAACAGTGATACCTCTAATTTTAAAATATGAACGAGATAAAATTCGAGAGAGCTGGTCTTAGTCTATTTCAAGCTGAAAATAGACCCGCAGGATAAATTTTAAGTAACGTGGATTTCAAAATAAACTTATGCCAAAATAAAAAAAAATCTTTTCTGAATTTACAATAAAGCACGTTGCTAATTTTTACGTTACTCTCTCGAACTTCCTCTCACATGAAAATTATATGAATAAAATATATATGTAATATAAATGCTTTTAATAAAATTATGTTTATCTGTTACACACACACACATGCGTTATTGTTTACCATGATAGAAATTTATACGTTTTACAACTAAATTGATATTAAATGAGAATAAAGCTTAACAAAAAAAGTAAACAATCACATGCATCTGTATACCTGCACTCCCTAGTGATTTTCGAACCCCTGTTTGAAGGTTTCAAACATCATTAGACAGTGAAGCAAAATGTGTCAACAGATTTGACTCCTTCAGTAGAAATATATATAAAAAGAGAATTTAATAATTTTATTTAAATTGATATATATAATGCACAGATAGAAACTAATTATATAACTTAAAGTTTAAAATTAAAAAAAGATTGTTTTGATATACAATATATTTATAAAAAAAAAAGTGTTAATTAGTTATTTTAATCTTGGAATGGAAATGATTTTTATACTGATGTAATTGCAAACAGGCCCTTGGACATAAAGTCAGGAGTTAAAATTTAAAAAATATTAGTAATAAAAATTTTGAGTTCCTGCTCTAAAAAAGTTGACCAATAACAATGGAAATAAGCACTTGGTAACAGAGAAAAGTCAAGCCATGTAAGATCAATCCTAGAATTTGCTGATAAGAATTTACAAAAATATAAAAAGAAAACTCATAAGATTCAGATTGGATTGCTCATGCTAATTGTGAATTATTTAAATATATTTATAAGTGTATTGCAAATCTCCAAAATGTAGAGGTTGTGCAATAAATTATATTTCCCGCATTTGCTCCAGCTGAAGTGGTCTCCAGGTTAAGATGGTTCCTGAAAACTGGCCAGCAATGGACTTATCTCCATCTAGAAGAATATGAAATGGAAAGAACTTTGTATTCTACCTTGCATCATGGATCACCAAGACGGAATTCAATAAACTTACAGCTGCAGAAAGTATGAACTTTAATAAACTAAGAACTTTTTCAAATACTTTAATAGTCTAAGAATTTTTCAAATACAGTACTTAAATATAAACAGTACCTAACCCATAAAGTCTCTTATCTGATTAAGCAGAAACTTAAATTATTTGTTATATTTTCTTTTAATATGTTTGCTAGTATTATCATTTCCATCTCGTAATTTCTTTTAAATTAATAATTTAAAATGGGCATAAATAGCTGCATAGATTCGCAAGATTATGTTAGTTTAAGATGTGTTATGCTTGGGCTAATTGTTTTGTAGTTAAATCAGTGCTGGTGAATAGATGTATGGATGTTTTATGTCAATGTAATTTGAGTAGGTGCATTGGATACTTGTTCTCTTGTACCGTGTTAGCATACAGGGCATAATACCCACCTCAACATATGGCCAAAAAATTAGCCATCACATTTGTCAGTGGTCATAGGGTATTTCCTATGCTATGATTTTTTTACTCTGTGATTGGTACAGTAAGCCAACAAAAACTGCTATCCCCATTTACAGAGCTTCTCATATATATATTTTAAATAATTTCGTTTTTGCATCACCAATTGGGCAGTGGATAGTTACTGTCTGTTGGTGAGGTTTATTAATGATCATGAGGAAGATGCATATTTCTTCCCACCATGTTTTGTTATTTTTCTAATGCTATCATGCTGCAGCCATAAATTCCGGTTAGCATGGTTGTGTTATGCTAATAATCTCATTTTGCCTTAGTCACATCGGTATATCAAAAAGCTAGTATTGGTTTAAATGTAAGATTTTAACCTACGGTTAAAAAGTATTGGGTTGGTTATATGCATAATCTATGTAGCATATTCACACTTATTAAAATATTAAAATTGTATTAAATCAATTAAATGCTTCCATTTGTGCATATAATTAAAATCAAATATATTTAGTTAATTTAATTTTCAGAATCTTTCATTTTAATGTGTGTGCACATTATAATAAAATGTATTGTTGAATTAATTTTGGCAGTAACTTATTTTATATATTTTATTAATAATATTTAAAATTAGAATTAGAAATTTGAATATACAGTGTGATACTTTAAGCTCAGCTTTTCCCTGGACTAGTGACTGGGGCTTTCAGTTCGATAAAAGAATAACCCCTCCCCTGAGTATCTGCCTACTGTATGCATTTTTTAGGTTCCAATAGCCTAGTGGTGCCTGGTATAGCAGATTAGGTTAGGGAGGTTCCATCAACCATTATATTACCTGTTTTTATTTAGTATTGTAATAATTATAAATTTATTAAATGCACATTGATTATGTAAGTAATATTTACTGAGGCTATAACCTCGATAATATGTGTATAAAATGCGATAGTAGGGACCTCTACAGGTGTTTTAACCACAAGCTTATGCTATATATCTTTATACAGGGCTTTGATATTTAGGTCTTCATTTACATTCCTGGTGCTTACCTATTGTATAAAAGCAAATAGAAAAAGATTAAAAAACATTATTTTATGTTCAATGTAATTTTTCAGATATTCATTTTGTGTTTCTTAATTGACTTTAGAACACATTGTATTTTTGATGGGCAATTTATCATATAAGTTGTCAGAAGTTCCAGTGTTCACACTATTTGATGATATTGCAAGGATTATTTGATGGGATCACCCTGTTAGAAATTTATTAGCAGAATGCCATAGATGTGAAAAGGAACTGCAGTTCTAATACATAAGTATCCACTTTCCTATGGCCATCTGTAGTTATATTTCTGTAGGATTTTTTTAAATACCAAAACTATGAATTAATATATATTGTTTTATTAATTCAAAAAGAATCTGAACAGGTTTACATTTTCCTATAGACTATAAATATATTTAGTTTAGTTTCCACATGTTTAGTGTTGCTTCCACATCTTTGATTGTTTTGGTTATTTGTAATCTAGTTTTTACAGCCTTTCAAGATTATTTTGAGAAAATTTTGGAATAAGAAAAAACATAGTTTTTGCATCATCTATTAAATATTTTTGATTATTTTTACATAATAATTGTATAATAATTTAAAACCAAAAGAAGAGATATACACTTTGATTTTGTTTGTATATGTTTTATTTTTTAAAATAAAATTAATAAATTCTACCTAATGTTAATAAAGAAAATTACAGCTGGTATGATGATCACACCTTGTGACACTGATCACATAGATGTCATTACCAAAATTTTGTTAGAATTTTTTAACATATTCTAAAAATTATAAAGCAATTTAAATATTTTAAAGCAGAATTTTAGAGATTTTATCAGAGATTAACATTTATTCATTTATATTTTACAAATAAATATTAATCAAAGAAGATTTTGTTGATTTTCTGGTCCACTCATACTGTTGTTCTACTC
Organism: Epiperipatus broadwayi; assembly: GCA_028023455.1. Taxonomy (NCBI): domain Eukaryota; kingdom Metazoa; phylum Onychophora; class Udeonychophora; order Euonychophora; family Peripatidae; genus Epiperipatus; species Epiperipatus broadwayi. The sequence continues at coordinate 616,167 of JAQFVV010006462.1, read as the reverse complement.
ACCATTCAATGATAAAATGCTCTTTATTTTTATTATATAGTCTTTTTATTCTTTTTTCTTAATATTTGCAAAGTTTAAATGTGACTTTTTAGAATGTTTTTCATTTGTAAACTTAAATTTTTAAAAGTCTTTCAAATTTTAATATAGAACCAAGGTTTTATATTGAATTCAAAAGTTGAACAGTAAGACTAACAATAGAAAATGTCAATCAGTTAGAAGATTAACACTTTGCATGATTGATTCGTTTAAAAGTGAAGTGGCTTGATGTCACTCTAAATTGGTCACTTTTTGTACTACAATTACGATTTTGAGCTCATTGTAAAGATTAAAAAAAGTTCTGTAAGATGCTGCCCTCTCTTGAATTATTTTACAAGTAAAAAATTAATAAAAATGACCTTATATGTCAAACAAAGAAAAAAGTAATGCCTCTTCTTAAATCTGATTGGCTAATAAATTTTGACAACAAAGAAAATGGCTGCCAAAAAGTAAAGAGTTACGATCTGTTTTTATTTTATTTTGCAAATGATAAACAAATGTTTTAGACCATTTTAACAGTATTTTTTGACAAATTATTTTGATAAAATATGCTAAAAATAAAATTATTTTGGAAAAATAGTTCAGATTTTTAACAAAAATTATTTGCTTTTTTTTACAACTAAACTTGGCAAAGAAAATTACGTCATTAGCAAAACATTTTGATTGGTGAGTAAGATTTTGTTTTACATTTTCCACTCAAGAAAATTTATATATTTCAATAATAACAATTTATTTTTGAAAAAACTTTTGTTCATTTTCATAACCTGACAAATTATTAATGTACTTTTTACAAACAAAACAAAAGTGAATATAATATTAAAAGATGAATATATTTTGATGTTTGAGTTTGTGAATTGCTACTTGACTTTAAATTAACAAATTAAAAGTTTTGACTTTTACCTCATTTGGCCAATAAAATAATCAGCACTTTAATAGTTAAAGGCCTTTTCACCTACATATATATGGCCCATCAAAAATACAATGTGTTCTAAAGTTAATTAAGAAACACAAAATAAATATCTGAAAAATTACATTGAACATAAAATAATGTTTTTAATCTTTTTCTATTTGCTTTTATACAATAGGTAAGCACCAGGAATGTAAATGAAGACCTAAATATCAAAGCCCTGTATAAAGATATATAGGTTTAATTATGAAATTCTAAAATAAATTATTATTGCATTTAGAAGAAATGATCAATTTTTATCATTAATGGTTAATTAGTATCACTTGATTTTAATATACTATAAATTTTTAAGAGGAGAAAAAATGGTAAAAGATCAATCAATTTTAAAAACAATTTCAATAAAATGTAATTTGTTTAACCATTTAAACTTTAGAAAAGTAAAAATTATTTTAAATTCTAATATTTTAATTGGAATGAAACATGCTTTTACATACGGGTTTTTAAGAATATATTTTTATTGTGGCTATGCATGGCTAGCTACAAGTATTAAATGCAAGTGTCAAATATGACAGTAATAATTAACAGCATTTTAATTATAAACCCTCAGAGAGTATAAAGGTTAAGTTTTATTCAAGTGATGTGCATGTGAGTTTCTTCATATTTCATCTCAAACAAATATTCCTATAAAAAAAAAGAAGTTTGATAACTAATTGTAAAATTAATTTTGGAAAAAGAAAAAGGAAGTGGAACAGTTTTATAAAAGTTATGAACTCCATAATAGAGTTTGTAACTAAATTTCATTTATAAAAATATAGAGTTTGGAAATAAATTTGAATTACTAAAAAAGAGAAATATTTTTCCTATCTTTCCTGTTTTTCTTTTACTATTTATAATTAGGCTTAATTATCATATGTTCTCTTTCCTGTGCTCTTTAACAAGCAAACATTGATAATAGTTAAGAGGGAATTTAAATAAGCTGCTTGTTGATAAACATGTTATAGAATTGGATGGAAATAATAAATTTGATAAGATATAAAAGTCTGTCACAGTAAATTTACTTCAGAATACATTTAGCTGAGGTAGTTTCAGAAGCAGACTGTGTTCCTATAAGCAGAGAGCATGGACTAGCAGATTTATTGTGACAATCATAAGGACCATGTGTATATGCATAAAAGTTGCAATATTATTAAGAGTATGTTATTATTCAAATACATGATGGTTTCAGATGGAAGTTAAATTTTTTAAACATGATTTGCTAGAAAAACACTTGTTGTCCACCTTTGGCCACATGAACTTCCATGAAGGAAGAAATAATTGCTGTACACAAAAAAAATGGCCTAGCATGAAGAAGCGAACTTAATTTCTCCACCCCCAACTCTAGCACATATAAATACATATATGTGCATTACCCATGTGAGAAGAAAAGATCCTCTGAGCTGTATAATGACCAGCCAAACTCTGAGATATTCATCAATCAATTGTAGTCTGACTATGAAAAAAATACTATAAGTTATTTTTTTGACTTGCAAAACCACATGGATAAAATTGTTAGTAATATTCCTATCATAAATTCCATATGAGTAATTAATGGAATAAGAACTTATTTAGAATTCTGTTGACAAATAGCAAATAATAAAAAATCAACCTGATGATTATTATAGTCAGATTTTTGCCAACAAAAGACCACATCAATTTTTTTCTCTACATTAACCCACTTACTCTAAGTATTATATACATTTGCTTAAGAGTAAAGTGTATATATTGTATATACATATTTTATGCATTATCCATTTTTAATTGAGAGATTGGATATATATGTGTCATGAGTATCATTATGCATGTTTGTAACTCAACAACCTTCATGGGGCATCTAGGATAATATATATATTATATTTCTATGTGTGTTTATCTAATTTATAAGAAAAGAAAAAGGTAATGTAATTTATCATTAATCAGTGATTCAGATATCTTGTCAAGGGTTGTAACAATAACTGTTTGAGAAATTGTAGAAGATAATTTGCCTGTTTCTTTTGGAATAAAACTGTTAATGATATATGTATTGTAATAGACTGGTTGTTGTTACAAGAAAGTGGGAGCACATCTAACTACAGTTAAACCTAGGGTCATTGGATAGGATGCTGGCGATGGTGTGACAAAATGCTTAGCCTATGATAACATCTCCCTTCAATGGGCAAGCTCAATATCTACTCATTAAATCTAGATGTAATTTGGACTAGTTCAATCACATTCTGTCTCCATTATGCCTCAGTATTTGAACTCAGGGAGAATTTGCACTTGGCTCTCTTCAGAGATGGGATTACTCAGGTCAACAAATACTGCACCTCTATATAAGCGAGGATCAATTACCACTCTCCCAGAATATTTCTAATATCAGTATGCACATAAGGAGAGGTGTGTGGATATTAATGTTTAGCAAATATATTTAGTGGTATGAATGCATAATGATGATGACAAGGCAGAGACCAATTTGATTGAAATAATTTAACATTTATTAAGTAACAAATCTAATTTAACAACATTTACATAAAAATTTATGAGTCAAGAATGGCTTTCTATCACTTAAGCTAAATACAATGGATATCCTAATCCCAAATCCCATGATAAAAGTTCATACCCTGGCAATCTTTATTTACAAAGTTTACGATAATATAAAAAAATATTTCAGAAGATTGCAAATCTGGCTTATTAATTAAGTTATATAGTCACATTATATAGTAATACTTGCTGTTTGATTCACAATGATTATAGTGATCCTTTTTGGAGGAGAGGACCCCCAAATACATATTTGTAATTCCTTAATGTTGATAGGTAAGATCATCCACTCAAGAAAGTTAGTCAGATACAGAGAAAAACAAATATATAACAAATATTGCTAAAACATTTAACAAATGAGAACTCTGTACTGGTTCTATGGTATGCTTTTAATGTGGAATATCATCAAAATCTTACCTTATTCTACATTTAGGCTTGTGGTGTCAAGCTACTGGGGGGATATGTATACTTAAATTTTATTTACTACCATAAAACATTTTACTTAAAATAAACTCTTCCATTTTCTGAAGCATAAGCTTCCAAACATGAAAACGAAAAGAAAAAAGATCATAAATAACAAATTAAAAAAAAAATACAAATCAGTTGGATTAATAAAATAAATTCCCGCGTCTGGCAAGCACTGTCTGTTATGTTCGAAGTCCCTTACTCCTGGTGATAGATCTCAGGCAATGGATTGTCCATTGGTTTAGTCAACACACACCCATTCCACATTGTAAATCACTAACACTAAACAATTATTTCCTTGGCAAAAAGAGCACAAGACCCACTGAAGATCATTATTCTTGACCAGTATTTTATAAGATGGGCATTCCATATGTCATAACACTTTTATGGAAATGAAGAGCTGGCATCTGACCTCCTACAACATAGTTCTTTTAACCAGACCATATTGCAATACCCTCATTAGTATATGTAATTTATATAGGGTTGTTTCTTTGCATGGGAAGGACGTAATAAAAAAAACTATTCTTGATGATTGCAAGATGTTGTTTATTTCTTTTCTCATGATGATTTTATTCAAACTTGGAGTTCTTTATAATTAGTTTAAATCACTCAGTTTGCTTTTATAACTTAGGTGTATTTACATTTTGATTTATATTGATGGACAAAACAAATAAATCACTTTTAATCTTGTGTGATTGAAATTCATTCTGGAATTGAACATACATATCCATCTTGTTTAGTTTTAAAAATATGGCTATCAAGATGTTGACTTTTGATTTTTGTTTTGTTTTAATTATAGTAGGTCCATGCGATAGCTTTCATTTCCTGTGCTTGCAATATTTGTTTATTGCTGCATAATGTATATCAATGTAATAATATTAAGATAAGTATTTATTGGAATTAGCTTTCCGTTTTCAAGCCTGGTCACTTAGTAATATGCTAACCATTAGGTCATCATCTTTTATGTTTTATCTTTGTTCATATCATAATGCCATTTAATTAAGGAGACGTGTGGTTAGTCGCATTTTGTATATATGTGAATGTATTTATTTTTTTAATGTCTAATCTAAACATTTCTTTTTCTTTTTTAAAAGACAAACATAATTTGCTTAACACAATGTTTTATGTATATATGTTTGACAATGGATAAATGTTATTTGATAATTACATGGTTAGGCTTAGTATGGCGTAAATTAATGCAGGTGGGCTGTTGGTTCTAAGTCCCCCTTACAATATATATATATATTTCCTTTATTCACTTTTTATTTGTGCAATTCATCAAGTTAACTAAATAGTACAACATTACCAATAAGTTTCATGAATCCCAAAGCTATAATTTGGTACTAATATGACTTCTACAAAATGGTATAAGTTCAAATCTAGGTTTCTATTGATGCCATTCTAGATCTTTAATAATATTACCAGCCAGAACTGATATTCTAAATATCTTAGATATCATTGGTTACATCCATATGATGAGCAGGATATATTATTGTGTGGAATTATCATTATCAGCAAAAGGCTTTAAACTGATAATGTCCAACAGTATTCTCATCATAGATTATGATTATGATTGGACTAGTTAGCAATTCTATTGTTTACTTAGAGCCATTTTTTATAACCAGGTGCTGTCTAGTTATAAATACTAATGAAGGCATGTTAGACAGCATATATACGTTCAAATAATAATGATTTTTAAATTAGCACATAAATAATTTACAGTTTATCAAATGTGTAATGCTAAGAATATAAATGGATTCATGGATCAAGAAAGTTTGAATATTACTTTACTATGATAATTCACCAATAATATTTCTAAAGAATCATTTAATACAACTTGTAAACTTTGCCCACTTTTTGTTATTTTAATGCCAGTCTGTTTTGCAAGAGGAAAGATGGTAAGCTTTGTTTGACCTTTGTTTTGTTATGAAGTAATAAATCATCAAGCATTAATATTTGAAAAAGTTGAAACTTTTAACTAGAAATGGTTTTTTCTTTTATGTTAATGGAGCCAGCTTACAATTTAATATTAATTTAAATGAAATTCTAATAATTTTACAATTGCTTATCAAATATGTAATACTAAGAATATTAATCTATTATTCATGGGACAAACAAGTTCAAATAAGTTACTAAAATAATTCATAGGGAAGGTTTTAAAGAATCATTTAAACAAACTTGCAAACAACACCGACCTCTTGCTACATCAATAACAATATCTTTTGTCAGATAAAAAGTGATTACTTTTTATTTCATCTTATATAATAATAAATCAAGCATCAGTAAGGCCAAAACTTTTTATTAGCAGTAATTTTTGTTTTTATATTAATATTTTATATTGCATATTTCGCAAATTGAAAAATTATTATACAATAATTAAAATTTCATCTAAATTGATATCTGAAACTGTATGATGATTTTATTAATATACAACAAAAATCACTAGCAATAGAAAGTTTCAGTTTTTTTTGCCTGTCACTGTTTGATTTTTTGCTATATAAGATGATCTTTTATCTGACAAAATAGATTGACATTCATATAATTAAAAGATGAGCATTGTTTGCAAGTGCATTTAAATGATTCTTTAGGAATGTTGCTTTTGTATTACCTTAGTAACATATTTGGACTTGGTTTATTCCATGATTTGATTTATTAGTTCAAGTAGTATAATATTTTATTACTGTAACTTTTAAATGTCATATTACTTTCTATTTAGTGTAATCTTAATTTAGTTAGTGAAAATACAGCTAGTCTTATCAATTTTTGCATGCCAAGATATAGCATTCTTTACCACTATTTTTCATGTTATATTGTCAGTTTTGTTTTTGAAGGGCTTTTTACCCCTAAGTGCCACCTATTAAAATTTAATAAAAAGTAAAGTAGTCTATATACTGGTAACAATAAAAAGAAGAGGCTTATGATTTTATTAGAAGAAAAAAATTACTTACCTGGTACCTAGATAAAAGACATCTACAAGCATATGCATGACGAATTGAAAAAGTAGAAGTCAGTTCTGACTCTGTTGCTAATTTTTTAAAAAATAATATTTATTTTTAATGATAGTAATTTTTTAATATTGTTAATTTTCATTTTTTATATTTCTTTATTTGCTCTTACAATTATATTTAAATAAAGTTCATATATTTTTGCTATTACATTAATAAATGATTGAAAATTTTCATAAAAAAAGCTGCTACGCACATTTTCTTACAAGTGGAAGAACTAATTACTATATTTTACACACCATTATAACTCTTAAGTAATGTAAATTTGGATACTATGACTTTCTATGAACACATTATTCATGATAATTGTAATCTAATTGTAATTGTTTTCGCTTTAAAAACAAAGCAAATTACAACTATTACTAACGATATTCAAACGTTATCTTTATCTTCTTTATTAGTAACTTTAAACTATCTTCAGCAGAGAACCTATTTACCCCTAATTACAATCCGCAAATGGAGTAGAAATGTTAAAATATTGTTATTATTCTAACAACAATTAAAAAACTATATTTATTTTAAATTTTTATTTTTTAATAGGAAAACTGTAGTTAGCTATCCTATTTAGAAGATTAACACGTATATATAAATATTGTATATACACTTAGAATATTTATATATATATTTTTTTTGCATTGCATTTATTTATTAAATATATTTTTTCGTGCTGTACTAAAAATAAATTTTATTTTTGAAAGCATTGAAAAAAAAAAAAATCTTATATTCTAGGATTCCCTAACTGCAGAATTTTGTAAGATAGAAAATTAGTTTTAAACTGTTTCCAAATATTAATATTGACAGAAATGGAAGATTGTATATAATATTTCACACTCAATGTCAGTATGTAGATAAATTTGATGCTTTTTTTATTCATCTTTATAATAACTTAAGACTTTTATTGTTAACATCACATAATTTTTTTTTATGTCATGTTTTTCATTATTTTGAATGAACTTCCAATAAAATTAATATTATTGGCAGTTGAGAGTTAACACGGTTTATTTCTATTACTTCAAGCATGTTTATTTTTTTTTCCCCCAGTCATTTGAATATACCCTTTTATTAAAAAATTTTAATGCTATTTTATTAACGTCACTGTGGTATTGCAAATCATTTTTGATGCCCATGACTGATTTTGAATTTTGGCTGGATAACTTTTTCTCCAGATTTATTCAGGCATACTATTTTTTTTTTCAGTTAGTAAAATCACAGCCAACCTAATTAACTATCCGGTGTTGGTTGGCAAATGGGTGTCCAGATATTTTTTAGCTAAAACCAAAACTAGAAAAACCACTATCCCAAAGGCAAGAAACTAAACTGAAGATAGTAATTAAATAACATTATTTTACAATAGTCACTGATTATCCAATAGGTGGCATCATATCAGAGAAAGAAAAACTGTACTTATCTAATATTAGGTAAACTGAAGTAATCTGTTGCTGTTAAGTTGGTGGTATTATGAGATTTAGCAAGGGTCTAAGAAGAATAGCATTCAAAGTAAGTCAGGGTTGCTGTTACAGTGGGTTAATAATAGTTTAAAAGAGGCAGATTTAGCATTACCATTTTCATGTATATACAAAAGATAATAATATATGTGAATTATGTTACACATGGGATTTTTATAAAGCACTTTATTACAGAATGTCCTAGTTATATAAAAATGCTTTAATAATTGTATATGTAGTCGCATAAATAATCATAATGATTGAATGCCCTTTGTTGTTAAATATGTATTCAGCTGGCAGATTATTATTATTATGATGATGATGACTAAGGTATTAGTTGCATTGATTTTATGCATATAAATATGTTTACAGTGTTTATAATGGGATTTGATGTACAAGATTAATGTGAATGATTGCATATGTCTGGAGAGGGGTCCAAGTATATATAGGTTGACAGGATATGCTTTGCATCATTATAAATAGTATGTAGAGATTTAAGTCTCTCTAAAACATGGATTTGATTGGAGTTTGCATTTACATTGGATGCATGTTTCAATACAATTGGATTTTATGGCTACATATTCATATGCTACATTGTTATTTTACATTCATATTGGTGATGTTTTAGAATCTATTGATACTAATGGGTTCTGAGTTGCCGAAAGTTCTTGTTAGCAGTATTTTGTGTGCTGATGCATGTGTTGGAAGCTGGCTATTAGCTACCTAGATGCCACTTGGGTTATTGGAGTTTTTTGCTATCCACTATTGCTTTGCTCTGCTGATTAGCTGCTTGGTATATGATTTGGATGATTGAGCACTGGCATGAGCTTCTCACCAATGACTTTTGACTTTTTATGGTGGTCGACTTTTTTCAGACAACCAGATCTTTTTCTTTCATTTGAGCAAGGGGATGGGGGTGGGGATAGGTATGGGTGTCGTATGAAGAGATTGTTTTTATAATTTGTGTGGATATTTTAATAACTATAAAATATGTGCTTTGTGGGACATTCAAAAGACTAGTTGTTGTAGATGGAAAAGGGTCCAGATATTTTGGAGTTGGTTGGCATTATTGAGTTAGAAAAAGAGAAGTTTGTCAGACTCCAGGTCCAAGACTGGCTGTATGAAGAGATGGGGGTGCTTGAGGCTTTTGATAAGATTGCATAGATAGATCAATGGGTAGTGAGTCTAAATGAGAGATAATTAGGGGAATGAGATGAAAAATGGATGGATGGTTGGAGTTCACTTGACAGTTGGAATCGACTTTGGAGGGTTCATGAGTGCTTGAATCTGGTATGATTGAAAATTTGATTGAGAAGCAGATAGAAGTCATTGCACTGATAGCAATGGCTGGAGATTGTGGCATTGTGTTGCAAGATTATGCTACTGGGCACAAGAATAACACAGGTTTTAATCCTCAGATACACAGTGATTCTTGGTCTAGAATCTGTGTAGGGATTGTGTTAGGATGGAATTTCTGAGTCAAGCTGTATTTGAAATTCATAGTTATTGGCGGCAATGAGTATGCAGGTACCTTTTATGTAAATGGATTGAAAGGAAGTAACTTTGCCAATTGTCTGTATTATTCTTTGAAATTCTTGGGGGTGTACTCAAAATAGTATTTTTTTAGTACTCCAGAAATGCAGCTACGTCCTTCTGATTGACTGTAATTAAGGAAAAATTATTAAGCATTTAAATCTGAGTTTAAAAGAGGTCTCTTTGGATGGTCTGATAAAGCTCAATAGTTATGTACCTCCGATTTGGAAGGTCTACAATATGGTTGATTGTTTCCTAAAGTCTGGGCAGGGTTATTGCATCAAAGTAATTGTTTAGGGAATTTATACAGTGAGACATTAGAATCTATTGCTGATAATACCAGAGACTGGAGGCAAAAAAATCTTCTAAATGTCATAAATAATTTTGTTGGTATGGTATTATTGAATTTGTCATTTAATTATTACTATAGTATCATTATTTCAGATGGTAGCAGAGGTGGGTCTTCTTGTGTCTTGAGGTCTAATTCTCTGAGGTCACTGGGAGTAATTTTCCTGAAACATATAGGTGATTTAGTAGAAGTTTAAATCTTGTTAATTGTGCTATTATTCATTGAAGAGTTATTTTTAAAAGTTTTGGAACAAGTTTGTTTGATCTTTGGACTTTGTAATTCTGTGTTATAAATAATAGAAGTTGAAATCTTGTTAATTGCACTGTTGTTCATTGAAGTGTTATTTTTAATAATGTTTGCATAAGTTTGTTTGAGCTTTGGACTTTGCAAGTCTATATTGTAAATATTAGTGGCAGACATCTGGTTTGTGTGATTGTTTTGTTACCCTATTAATCTTGAAATAATCATTAGGAACATTTAATTTTAATTGGAAGAAAATTATCACAGTAAATTGAGGAAAGGTTATATACTAATTAAAGATCATGAAAGATGTATAACAGTAAGTTTTTTACCTTGTCAGTTATAGATGTTAAGCAGTTTTCAGAATGAAAAGCAGGAGCTGGTTGATTTAGGTGCGATTAAATGAACTGTCTGCTGCAGAACCTATTATTATTATTATTATTATTATTATTATTATTATTATTATTATTATTATTATTATTATTATTATTATTATTATTATTATTATTATTATTATTATTATTATTATTATTATTATTATTATTATTATTATTATTATTATTATTATTATGATGATGATGATGATGATGATGATGATGGTGGTGGTGGTGGTGGTGGTGGTGGTGATGATGATGATGATGATAATGTTTCAAAGTAAACTTTATTTGTTCTTAAGAAATGGTTACATCACAGTAAAAATAAGAAGAAAAATGAATACACCAAGAAACAATGGTTACAGATATTACTATGAATATAGTTCTCTAATCAATACAATTGTCCATTAGCAAATTAGAGTGGCTGGCACTTGAATGAATCCAGTTTTGGGTTTGATCTCAATTGGTTTGGAGGATATAGTTCCATGAATGATTATATTTCTCATTCAATTAAGATACTGTAGATATGGATGTTGTTTGCTGTGGTCTCATTAAAGCATTTGAAGATGTATAGCATAATTCATAATAGATAAACTAAGCAAGCTAATAACAAAAATAAATGTTATACATATAGCAAAGTCATAACCTTCCAATAGAGAAGGCTTTGTTAAGACCAATATAAATGAAGAAAACCTTTTGTTTAAAATCAATGAATACTCAAGAAACTGTTTTATCAGTTATATTATTCAATGATTTTCTGTATGATTTACAATATGTGATAATTAAATGACCACTACTGTTATATGCAGATGATTGCAAAGTTTTCAAGTAGATACAGATTTATGAAGATACTGATAATTTAATAATTTTTTACAATGGTATATGTTTTGGAGTGATGTTTAGAGTCTATCAAGAGTACTATATTCTTGGTGCTAAATATTTTTGCTTGGGGGGATTGTTTAGGTTGGTGGGTGGATGACATTTTCAGCTGGTTGTCCATTCCATTTGGTAATTTTTCTTTGTCAAAAAATTATTTTTACGGGTTAAATTGTACTTAATATTTATATATATTTGATTCTTACTTGGGAAAAATGTACATTTTGAGGATTTGTTTTGGGTTCAAACACAGAGTCTTATGAAGCTTTGAACTAGCTCTTGTAGAGTTCACTGTGGGTCATATAGCTTGGTGGTCACTACAATAGATTTTGTCATTGAAAAAGTGTTTCTTGAGAAATATCAGTGTATTTTTTTTATCCAAAAAAAAGTTATTTTTACTTGCCAACAATTGTATTTAATATTTATATATATTTGATTCTTGCTTGGTTCAAACACAGAGACTTATGAAATTTTGAACTAGCTCTTGTAGAATTCACTGCAGGTCATATGTCTTGGTGGTCAACTATTTTAATACATTTTGTCATTGATATTATTATCATCATCATCCATTTAAAATGCAAAATTATAGAATAAATTGTATTGCTTTAGACAAAGTACAAGTTCACAATTTAAATTTAATTGCTTTGTATTTAAAAAATAACAATAAAATTGGACGAATTTTAAAAATTATGATAAAATTAGAACATAGAATATTTAAATGATGACATGACTAAACACACAAAAATAAATTAATTATTAAAAGTAAATAGAAAACGTTTAGATATTTATCTAGGTCTTTGAAAGTAAGCTGGGTGAATTGTGAAGTGATAAATAAAGATAATAGATTTTTTTTCCTGATGGTAAAAACAAGTATAATACTATATATATATATATGTATGTGTGTGTGTATGTGTGTCTATTGTTTTAAGATTAAGGCCAATGGGTAGTTAATTAAAAAATAAAAAAACAATTTTGTAAATAAGAAATTTTCATGTTAAGACTAAAAATGGTTCAGTAGATCTTTTACCGTTGTACAAGATGGCTGGTAAATGTGAAACAATAAAGATTATATATAAATAAATTGAAAAATAAATATTTAAAAAAATTATATAATTTTTAACAGAAAGTTAGAATGCTACTGTTAAAGAAATGATTTATAGGAGGTTGTAGATTACAGTTAAGAAATAAGAAAAAGTTGAAATATTTTTGGTAGGAAAAATAGTGCAGTAATAATGTGAATAAAATCACAATAGTTATAGCTGTCAGTTAGATTTTTATAATTTAGTGGAGTAAGCCACATTCCCTCACACTATGAATAAAGAATGCTCTGTTAGCAAAGTAAGAATGAAATGGATCCACCTATTCTTTAAGTTTTTGATATTAAGCTTATCTTTGGAATATTGGTTGAAACTCAAGGTGAATTAGATATGTATGTAACTATTCATATCTTTTCAATTTACATCACACTTTTTATAAGCTTTTTGCTAAATTTCAAGTTATTGTCCATTGTAAAAAGTTTTCAGACTAACTTCATTTGTTCTTTATGTATTTTAGCAAAACAAATCTCAATTCATTAATTGAACCAGAGATTTGAAATATTGAACATCCAGATAGAAATGATACTCAGACTCTTATATATATTGATTTATTTGATTATTTAGGTTGTTCATCTATAATTTATGGTATTGAACTCATCAGTGCATCATTATTTATATCTTACAATGCATAGGAATAATTTATGTTCAAATTATAACTGCAATATTACATTTTAAGTAATATATTGAGAAAGACTTAGTTGATGCCTAACCTTGATGAGTAAGGGTGCAGTTACATTTGAAGTACATAAAAAAAAAGAAAAAAGAAATGGACACAACAAAAGTTATGTATTAGAGCAGTTGCTTCATTTGTATTAATGGCAAGTAAACAAGGTCAGGATGAGAAAGAAATAGAAAATAGTACATGATTAATCAGAGAGATCTTTAGTATAATTTATTTTTGGTCTTAAATGTAGCTTAAAAATATCAGAAAAATAATATGCATGTATGCACACTGGCATTCCCTTATTTGTCTATACATGTATGTGTGTATGTTAAAAATGTCAAATATTGATTTATATAATGTAATTGACTCTAGTCAGTTCAATTCTAGATAAAATTTAAAATGAACTATTTTCTTGTAATTAAATCTGTTTTCTCTTGTTTGTTTTTTTCTTATTAAGCAGATTTAATTAGGGAAGGTAAAAAATCAAGATTTAATTAGCAAATAGATATGATTTTGAAAAGCATATAATATTTTTTAAGTTCAAACTCTAAGATTTTATTAAATAATGTTGATTAGTGATATTTTTTAAATAATGGCTTAAAATGGACTATTGAAAAGGAACAGGACAAAAGTATTAAG